>OY292403.1:3108388-3559588 GCA_958496205.1 Idaea biselata | reverse complement strand
AAACGTTAATTAAGGAGAGTATAATCAGGTTAGATCGGATAACGGGGAATACCGAATATCTCCCAAAATAGGTGATATTTTTTAGTGTTAGCCACATTGTTCACAAGAGCAATTCACCCCGCACTGTGCGATCGATCTGTGGCACATGGCAGTTGCAATATTATGTTGCATAGGTATTATTAGTCCAAAAACATAGGTACACACAGTTATGGTCTTAAATTCATTTATTTCATTTCATACAAAAATTTTAAAATAATAATCTACTAAAACTAAAACTACACTTACAAATAAAAAAACATCTTCGAGGGCGTGCCCCGTGTGACGACCTCTGTGGCGCGTCGTGCGAATGCGCGACTGCAATGCAGAAGGTTGCGGGCTCGATTCCCGCCGGGTGCAAATATTTATGCTTAAAAAAATATATTTGTGTCTGGTCTGGGGGTCCCTCAATGTATAAAATGAGGTGTGTATTTAAAAAAGAATAAAATATATAAGTATTACCTATATCCGTCGTCTAGTCACCGTAACACAAGCTTAGTCGCTTACCGCGGGGCTAGATGGCGCTGTGTGATGTTCAGATAATTTATTTATAAAAGGCCAATAACATGTTTTCACTAATAGCGATATCTGAGTCGTCTTCCCCCTTATCCGATCTTACCTGACTATACTACACCTACAACAACACTTTGTGCGTTGCGTGTCTCAATGTTTAGCTGAGATTAAGGCTTCACCTTTGAAGATGTAATCTTTAGCCCTTTTTGGTTGTTGCCATGTTAGAATTAATTATTTAGACTTAGGTACGTTTGTGATTTTGATAGTGAGGTTTTTGAGTTCCAAGAATGGGTTCTGAACTAGCTAAAGTTCTTCTTGTGGATTCTAGGATTGAGAATAAATTTACAATTGCAATAATGATCCAGTCATTTAGCTTAAATTAGGTAAGAATCTCGGAATTCGATGGCTGGGTATCCAGCTGTAAGTCTGTAAATACTTGTATATAGACACCCTCAAAGTTGTCTCAAAACCCACATATGGTAGGGTGTACGCAACTATGAAATTTCAAGGTCAAAGGTCACAAAAAACGGTTTTTTTTGCGCTTTTTTTGTAAATATCTCATTTCCTATCATTGATCTCAACCTAAAGTAGATATGGCATCTGAAGGAAGACTGTTGAACCAAGCAACTGCAGCCACACTATCATCAAAACGTTCAGTGACAGTTCAACAGCGGGCGAGGTCACACATATTAGAAAAATAATTTAATTCCCAGGATATCGTATAAAAACCTCCAAAAATAGTTCAAAAACAACAAAACTAAGACTACGGGATCACCTTTTATCGGTTAATAAACGAAATAATTGTTAAAAAATACGTAAAGACTGAAAAATAAAATTGTATACAAATAATCAAAGATCAACCTACCACAGAATGGACACTATGTTTGTTCAATATGAAAATGGTAACAGTACTTTCTTAGGACGCCTTTGACCACAGACGACTAGATATCGCACTTCAGGTCAACCGGTGCCTCCGGTCGAAAACGCGCCATATAAATTTTTATTAACTATTATATTATACTAGCTGACCCGGCAAACGTTGTTTTGCCTTATACATTATAGATAGTAGCCGATTCTCAGACCTACTGAATACGCATATAAAATTTGTTAAAAATCGGTCGCGCCGTTTCGGAGGAGTACGGTAACTAACATTATGACATGGAAATTTTATATATTAGATTTAATCATATTTTTCCTAACCTATCCACTTTTTATGCAGTATTAATTTATTTAACAACACTTAGGTACCTGCCCATGTAATTGCACAATTGTTAATGAAAATATAGGAATTATATTTGAATTTTAACCTAATTCATATTATTAACTTCTTACATAATGAAAAATAAAAAATAAAAAATTATGGGTTAATCCGTTTTTTTTCTTCATAAAAGTCAACTTTCATTATATAAACTTACGCAATTCAAATATTAGTAGGATATCTGTTCTGGTCCTACCTATTTGGTATAACTGCGCATGTTCTGTGCTTAAAATGAAAAAGGTTCCATGTATCTAGGACTCAATTGGTATTACGTCATTTTTAGGGTTCCGTACCCACAGGGTAAAAACGGGACTTACTGAGACTCCGCTGTCGGTCTGTCTCTCACCAGTATCTCACGAACCGTGATAGCTAGACATCTGACATTTTTACAGATGATGTACTTCTGTTGCCGCTGTTACAACAACTAGGAGAGGTTGTCGTTAGCTCCTCTTCCGAGGAACGAGTGGTGAGCGGCTTCATTGCTCCGGTACCAGTCTGGACAATCTGGTAGTGCCGTTTTGGGCACGGGGAAGCTCTCCCTTATCAGAGAACCGAAACTAGCGTTTTGGGGACACGATCTGTCTATAACTGATCCCGCACGGTTGCCCTCCGGGGTGGCCGGACGGAACAGCGGACCCATCTCTTCATACCCTAGCTGGTTATAGCTTGGGACGCTATAACATATATGCGTAGAAGTCATGGAACGGGTTGCTGTTACAACAACTAATGCCCGCTTGCACATACCCGAGGTAAGTGGGTTTCGGGGGTGGGAACTAAGGGTCCTCCCCTTTGGATCAGGGTACCGCGGGGTTGGGCTAGCCCGGCAGCCAGAACGGCCACATCTATCGGTGGCTTAGTAAGGAGATGTCGCCCAACTTGGGTTTGGCCTCGCGGGGGTTTGTGGTTTTCAGCCGCAGAGGACGGCACGTTTGTCAACTCTGGTATGCTTGTCACCGGGGGTCGTCCTCATACGCGGCGAGCGCTTTGCACGTCGTTTCGACGAGTGCGCGAGGCTCAGGAGTAGCCTTAGTGGTGCCTCTCGGGGTGCCGCATCTCCGGCTGCGCTGTGCCAGAAAGCGTAGGTCTCTACGCTAGGGAAGACCGGTCCTTACCAGGATTTATAGGCTCTAGGTAGGCATGTGGATTCATGCCGGGAAGTGAGCGTGCCTTTAACAGCTCCGGTACCACACATGGAGATGTGGTAGGTGGCCTCTCCGCCGGCCCCAGTGAGGTTGTCGTTAGCTCCTCTTCCGAGGAACGAGTGGTGAGCGGCTTCATTGCTCCGGTACCAGTCTGGACAATCTGGTAGTGCTGTTTTGGGCACGGGGTAGCTCTCCCTTAAGAGAACCGAATCTAGCGTTTGGGGACACGATCTGTCTATAACTGATCCCGCACGGTTGCCCTCCGGGGTGGTCGGACGGAACAGCGGACCCATCTCTTTATACCCTTGTTGGTCACAGCTTGGGATGCTATAACATATATGCGTAGGAGTATGGAACGGGTTGCTATGTTACAACAACTAAAAACAAAATAAATCAAATATTGAAGGGGGCTACAATACAACAAACGTATTTTTATTGTAATAATGGTACGGAACCCTACTGAGTCAGACTCGCAATTTGCCGGTTTTTTGGGGTTACGTGTAAAAATACTATAAAGAAGAACAACATACCTACACATATATCAGGTTTAAAATACCTTTTTCGAAAATCTAACTAAATGCCCTATCTTTGAGTGACTCTGCACTTTCAACGTTTGACAATAAAGCGCCAAGTTCTATGGTTCCCTCCACGGACGGCGCGGCGCCTCTCTATGAATAATTCAAGTATTTGTGATCAAAGACAATTGAGCCGTCAAGTGGTTTGTGTCAGAAACGTCATTTTTTATCTCGTATCTTCTTCGTACTTTAGAAGCCGGAGGTATGGCTTGTACTATTTATGTATTCTGTGATATGGCTGAGCTTGATTTTTTTATGTATGATTGATTGGTTGATACATTTAACATTACATTAGTAACCCCCATATTTATAGACGAATCGAGTAAATACGCTGGCTCAGTAAAATCTCTGTCACATTTTCGCAAACGGTGAAAGCCACTGACAAGTGCGTGACAAATTTTAATGTAATACTTAGCCAAAGTAATGACTCGATTTGTCTATAAACACGGGGTTCAGTTAGAAGTGTGGATTTAAATGTTCTAAAATTAATTAGAGCGACATTTATAATCATTCGCACTGGTACGAGTATATCAATGAAAAGTGGTTCCTGTAGATGTCGTTCAACCGAGGCTAAGTCGAAAATAGTAGTAAAATAGTGTCTTCGTGTGTAACAAGGTTTCGTTGTGCTGCCAGTGCCAAGTTTTTTTTGATACAGAGTGGCGCCGGATCAGCCGGGTAGTAATGTACAATCTACGACTGCATGCCCTTTTCTTTCTAAATCATTTCGGATGACATTTTTTAATATATCTTTTAAATATAAACGTTATTTCTTAGTTTTACCATACTTAAGAAACACTGCTTTTTGAAAAAAATGTTTTCAAAAACTTTAGTACCCGGCGTGAATCGAACCCAGGGTCTGACGGGGAGGCTTACCCGTGGCGTTGTGGCTATTGCGCTGCAACGGAATACCAGTAGTCGTGTGTTCGAGTCCCGCCAGGGTACTAGCATTTTTTAAACACACATCTTTTAAATCGTCAAATCGTTTTATTCTCAGTGTTACCAACCTACATAGTGCAAAATGTGCCATTTTCACCCTTCGACATACCTATTATACTAATACCAAAGTCACTGAGCCTTCACACAACGGAACGGGTCTGACGTCCCTTTATTTTTACGGTTATACGCATTTTATTGACGCTTTCGGATTTCAATTTGCACATCAGTAAAGAATGGCGGGTGGGAAGTTTGACTTAGGTATCATATTATTTTGTCGGTTTGTCTTTCGAAGATTGTACAGAAAAAAGAAAAAGTAACTGATAGTATGTAGTTTAAAATTTAATTCAGCACCTTCTAGACTCGAAACTTTGAGTTTAGAAGCTGCTTAATTGTTTAAGCAGCCCTCAAATTTTGAGTACCTACTTATCTTTCAGTTGGTGGTGGCGGGTTTTGTTATCGTTTCGAAGGTCTTTAGTTATGCCCGAAGCCTCCCACAAAGAAACAAATTTGAGACAGTATAAAAAAGGCCGTTTTAGCAGCATTAATCTACAGAAGAAAACCTAGTCCCATTTCAATACATACCACTTGCCTAGTGAGTATCCAGTAGGATACTTTAGCGTACCTATATAATACTCTATTTCAGAAACTTCGATCTAAATGTAAACGAAACAGTAAATTTTCTCTATTAAAAAGTAAATAAAGAGCTGTCACTTTTAAATAAATGTATGGGATTTAAGTTTACTTTTTTGATCTAAGTTACTGAGATAGGGTATATTGTAGTTAAACCGCACAGCCTAGCTTCCCAAAGCTACCTAGCTCCCGACACGTATAAGTTTTATCCTGACTTAGATAATAATTTTTCACTTAAATCAGTGTAAAGTGCGAAGTCTGGTCCCTTGCAGCCGCGAAGATAACATGTATTGACGGTCTCACTACTCTGCTGGTACATGCTCGATAGCGTATCGGAAAGTTGACCATGCCCGTAATTTTATAGTTTTTTAAAAGTAATAAAGCGCATTACCGCAGACGAAGGAATAGAAATGGACGAGCGGAGTTTTGGCGGGAGCGCGAAGAAAACATGTCGTGCTCCAATTTTATTTTCGTGAAACAATGAAAAAATTACACAACTAAACCCGGTTAAATTGTGTAATTTTAATGGAGTCTTATTTAATTTAGTTCCGTGAATGTGCACAAGTGTAGTGAAAACAAAATTTAATGTTAAACATGGACTTTTTTTCAAAGCTCCTTGAAGGTTATGGTAAAGCTGTCACCGCTTTACTCCACTTGAAACTATGAGCCCGATCGGGCCAATTTCATGCAAAATACTTGATACTTGCAAGATGTACAAGATGTACGACGCCTGAAATTTTAATAAGAAGAAACTTGAAATATTCTAGAACTTGAAATATTAGGTACCTATACAAGAACTTGATCCTGGCTGTTTCAAATTGGCTATAACGGTCTCAGGCAGAAATATAAAAAAAAATATATAATATGAATTCTTGTATATGTACCTACTATCTACACGTGGTATTATATATCTACCACTAGACCGGTCTTACAAATTTTTCACTATCCAACAAACATACCTTTACAAATTGTATTAGACATAATCTACGTACGGTTGACCTACTATATAATATACAGTTGTACACGTATCTATCTACCTACCTATCTATCATCCTTTGCACTGACAAGTTAGTCAATCAATTAAACTTATAGTTAAATGTCGAGGTGAACGCTCACCACCGAATGTTGGATTAATGATTATAATTTTAATTCTTAGGACAAGAGACATAAGTACTGGCAACCATATTTTTAATTACTTAGTTGTAGGGTTCCGTACGCAAAGGGTAAAAACGGGACCGTTTTACTGAGACTCGGCTCTGTCACCAGGCTGTAGATATCCCGTGATATGATAGGACAGGAAACCCATTCCTCTAACCTATGCATATTTGTTGTAGCGTCCAGCTATGACCAGCAAGGGTATGAAGAGAGGGGTCCGCTGTACCGTCAGGGATCAGATATAGACAGATCGTGTCCCCAAACGCTAGTTTCGGTTCTCTTAAAGGAGAGGATATGATAGGATAGTTGATTTTTCTACAGATGATTTAAGGTGATCACACATTTATCAGCAACGCACGCGCCGCACGCTCCGCACTTGCCGCATTTTCGCCGCATTTCGTAAAGTGCGGTGCGGGTGAAACGTGCGAGGTTTCACATCATTACATACAATTAATTCTTAAATGCCTTTATGCTGCCGCTATCGATGAACAACAAATATTAAAACAAAATAATGTTAATAAATTAAATGGAGCTCCCATACCTACAACAAATGTTATATTTTTTGATAATAGTACCGAACCCTTCGTACGCGAGTCCGACTCGTACTTGGCTAGTTTTTCTGACAGCTGTAATTAGAGATTTTTCTTAGCTAAGGCCGAAGTCACCATCCACCGCCTAAACAGTTGGTCGAAAGCATACATACAAACAACCACCATTTTCAAACATCTATAGGTATACCTAAATATATCATTGGAGTGTGATTCTAAAGTCACCAACCGATCTAAGTCGACAAACAAAGCGGTCTATTCAAACACATTTTGTAAACAAGTAGGGTTGTCACGTGTCACATTACCGCCCCGCGTGAACCACCATTCACATGCAAAATTCACCGAACATTAGACACAGGCCTGACACGCGGAAATGATATTTTTGACGTAAGTACCACAGTGTCTATTGCATTTTGAATAACATGAATGAATTTTACAGTTTTTTTTAAAGCGGGGTTGTTTTTCCATGTCACAGTGTTCTGTCATACTGGTGTGAGACAGTGAGGAAATTGTTTTCCTGTCTTATTGTTGGTTGTTGATGACGTTATTTCTTAAAGACCACTTGATGTATTGATTTAAGAAGTGTTAAAAAATAAATAGGTACCAAATGTCGTTGAAAACATAAACAAAAAACGATTTAAACTAATTTAAAAAACTTAAATGTTTGTCACCCTTAACATTGGTCAGATTTGGCTACTACTTTTTAACCTCTTTTTTGTAGATACTAAAGTTCAATACACGATGACACTTACACTTTACCTAAAACAGAATACACCTACAGCACACATGCACGATTTTTTTTATAAGTCTGCTGTAGGGAAGGTCTGTTTGGGTAAAGTGTCAGTGTAAGTGCCATCTTATATTATTTTAGTACCTACCTACTTATTTATCATAGGAATAAAAATCAAAAAATATGTTTAGGTAAAAAAAAATCTAAATTTGAACAAAATCATTTTAAAGCATATAATAATGAATATTGTAGTTGCTTCACGGCGGATATCGAACCTGCTAGCTTCTCATTCGCTCTTGAGTAACGGAAAATCACTGACAAAACTATCAAAATCTTTCCACAGTTCTGCAAAATATCAACTCGATCCATGAGGTGTTCTAAATTTAAAATAACTTTTAAGAGATGTACCGACACGTTTTGTTTATAGGACAATCTTCATGCGGTCGAGAGGTGAAGCTAGGGTGACCAAACATTTTGGTTTTCTACCTATTTAGATAAGTTGTGGTAGCCCTATTACTTTTTCTAAAATTCCGATAAGAAAATTGAGTAGGTAAAAGAGTAAGTAGGTATTCAATTTTAGAAAAGCATTTTTTTATCGACTCTCGTTCTATTAATTTCTAAACATAATATCTTAAAGTTAATTATATCCCTATCTTGGCCACAGCCTATACTATATAGTAGGTACCTAGCTATATTTTTCCCCTATAATTTGTGACTTGGTGCTATTTTGAGATACAGTCCTTAAAATTAAGGTCCCAGCGTATCGAGATGATTTTATCTCGATGGGCACCTGTAACACAAGCGGATGTACACGTATAAATTTGCAAATAGTTATGTTTGTATGTGACTTTGTTACTCCTTCACGCAAAAACTACTAAACACATATATTTTTTATTTCGATATCCCCGATTGATCGGGACTGACGCGGGTGAAACCATGGGGCGCTTCTAGTCATTTATATACGTACCTAATAATTAAAGTACTATTCTACTAACATTTGACTATATACCTAAATAAATAAATGAATTACCTGACCAACACACAGCGCCATCTAGCCCCGTGGCAAGCGACTAAGCTTGTGTTACGGTGACTAGACAATGGATATAATACTTATAAATATATTTTTTGTAAATACATATATATTATACATATAGAGCAAGAGCCCGTGAACCCCAGACCTTCGTTATTTTATAAAAGCTGAAAGTTTGTCGGGGCATGCTCCTATACACAGGTAAGAACGCTGGACTATTATGAAGTTTGACTTGTAGTGGCTTTGGCAGGTACAGACTTTCCTTTGTCTGGCAAGGGATTGGAACTGTCAAAAATGTCTGGCTAATGAGAAAACATCATCTACTTATTACCCAAGTATTATACAGGGTGTTTGGTGGAGAGTTAGACAAACCTGGTGGGCGTGTAGCTGGACCTATTTGTAAAAAACCATTTGAAGGAAAAGACCCTACCTCTTCACATTTTTTATTTATGATAATTTTTAATTTTTTTTCCCAAATTTTACCTCTTTACCCTTACAACTTTTTTTTGTACATGTTTTCGCTTAAACTTTTTATTCGATTTTGGTCCCAGATGTATCCTTGATCTATCGAAGGCATTGTTAATCCAAAATAATGAGAAAATAATTAGTTATGGGCTCTGTTGTCCGAAAGGTCAACTAAACATCATTCTAAAAACAAAACTAATAGTGATCGAGGAGTTCAAATACTCTTAAAAACTGCTCTTGACATCCCTTATTACAACGGTGTAGTCCACGTAGCATAAAAATCTACCAACTTGTCAAAAATAAGGCTTAAAAATTATCATAAAAAAAAAATTTGAAGAGTTAGGGTCTTTTACTTCAAATTGTTTTTTACAAATAGGTCCAGCTACACGCCCACCAGGTTTGTCTAACCCTCCACCAAACACCCTGTATATAAAAATTTTATACTATAACGTAAGTAGAATTATAATAAACGGGTATAAACGGGTGTTCATGAAATTATAATTCTCCTTATAGTATAAAAGCTGATTTTTATATATAATACTTGGGTAATAAGTAGATGATGTTTCCTCATTAGCCAGACATTTTTGACAGTTCCAAGACACCCAGACCAGACACAAATATAATTTTTTTAAGCATAAATACTTGCACCGGGCGGGAATCGAACCCGCAACCTTCTGCATTGCAGTCGCGCTTTCGCACGACGCGCCACAGAGGTCGGTAGAAAAACACATAGACTTTTTATCAGGATATTCCCGATGGATCGGGACTTACGCGGGTGAAACCGTGGGGCGCTTCTATTCTACTAACATTTGGTTACCTACCTAGCTATCAGTAAAATGGGTGTACCTACGTGGTAGGTACACGGGCGGGACACGGGAGGTCGCGGCGGGCGTACCGCACCGCACCGCAGTCAAACAGAAATAGCGTTTGACGTTTGTATCCGCGGTGGCGCCTGTTCACTGTCAACTTTACATAGCATAGAATGGATAGACAGGGCAGATTAAAAATGTATTTTTTTTACTATTTATTTTTAATTATAGGGCATCTGATCTACAATAAGTCTACAAAATTAATATTTCTTAAACATGCTTGAGTTCTTTTTTTTTCCAAAAACAGTTTAAAAATTGTTGGTAAATTTTGCAACAAACGATTGACACTTCAAATGATTTAACGAAATAAAAAAATATAGAATAGTTTCGAAAAAAAAACACAGACCTAAAAGGCATGGTTGTGGGATTTTATTTAGAGAATACGGCCCATGGATGGCATGCACGCTTTTTAAATAATTTAAGCTGCCCTTACTACTATCCACATTTCGAAAAGCATAAATATTATAAGTACCTACTAGATACTTAGTGAAAGAATACCCATGTTTATTGAAATTCATAAAGATTTTAATAATTTCAGAAAAGAAGATGATTTGTTTTTACAAAAATCAAATAACCTAGCTAGTCTTTATCTATAAATGGCTTCATCCTGACTAACTGGGGAAGATCAACACATAGCCTATAGGTACAGGTCCCGGCAAATAAGTTGATAAATTTTGATGTGGAAGGGGAAAGTTCGCGCAGTACATTTTACATGCGACTTCTATGAAAAATCGACTTCTGCGCATCCGCCATTTTTTTGCAACTAATCTGCCGGCCACTGTACCTACCACTGCTGACTGAAAATTGGAAAGTGTGTTCTTTATGTGATGTTGGCATCCGATATGAAAGGGCTTTTGGAGATTATCACGTGATCAAGACTTAAAAGCCGGTGAAAGACTTCGTCAAGGGTCGCAGATTTTTCTGACATAAACAAAATAGGCGATAGTCACAAAGGAATTCCCGACGCTGCAGCGACGTGCCTCCACCCGACGCTGCAGCGACGTGCCTCCACCCGACGCTGCAGCGACGTGCCTCCACCCGACGCTGCAGCGACGTGCCTCCACCATGACTTATCAGCACGCGTACCTATAGCTTAAGAAAATTCAATTGCAAATTTAAAAAAAAACGTGTGGCACTCGGGGACTGCCGCGGTAAAGCTATTGCATTGCATTTTTTATCAACTTATGCAATTATAATATTTTTTTTTATTTTGTACCACGTTGCCATGGTACCGCCTACCATAGTGAGGGGTGTTAGGTTTTTTCCTTACGAAATTTCTTCATTCAAAGCCCAAAACCCGCGATAAAAACTATTTTAAACAATAGCTTAAAAAGGAACCACTTACAGGCACTTCTAAGCCTTCATAACTCTACACACGTAAGGAGGGCGCGTTAAAATTGAAAATAAATTCAATATCAATTTGAGCACGAGCCAAGAGTAGTACCGCGTCTGTGTCGATATGTGACGTTTATACAACCACTCGACATATCGCGAGCTACATGCCTCACTACGAGTAGGTATAGTTGATTGCAAAAGTGGGTATCCAACTTAGTGCTTTTAAATTAAGTCCATTTAAGAGGATTTTATACCTACTCCTACTACTGTTTCCTCCCTGAATAAAGTCACTCGACATCGCGAGCTACATATCTCACTACGAGTAGGTACAGGACGCAAAAGTGGATATCCAACTAAGTGCTTTTAAATTAAGTGTATTTAAGACGCGGATAAATGATAATTAGGTACCTGTCCTTTTTCGGTTACATAGGAGTGAGTGGGATAGAATTGTATCAAATAAACGATGATTAATCGTAAAAACGATGATTAGGTAGGTACTCGTAAAATGTATATACATTATTTTATCAAAGCACAATGAAGAGGACCTGAGTAATATAGTTTTATACTATGTATTAAAATAATGACTCAGTTATACCCAAAGATTTGGAAATAAATTGTTTTTAGTTAAAAATTAGATGTAACATTGTGATTACTTTTTATTGTTTAAAATGTAAAATTTCATGTTTTTACTATGAAGAGGACATTTAGAATATTCACTACTCACTACTCGTAGTGAGCTACATATCTCACTACGAGTAGGTACAGTTGGACGCAAAAGTGGGTATCCAACTTAGTGCTTTTAAATTAAGTCTATTTAAGAGGAATTCATACCTACTCGTTCTTTATACGGACTTAGTTCACTATTTCCTCCCTGGATAAAGCCACTTGACATCGCGAGCTACATACCTCACTTCGAGTGGGTACAGTTAGATGCAAAAGTGGATATCAAACTTAAGACTCACCCATACAGCTGCGCTGCGATAAGCACGCATCATTGTCAAATAGGTGCAACACTACATGCGCTCCTGTCAATACTGCATCCACACAATTGCCAAAAAAGTATGCGATTTTATAACGCGATTAAAACGCAGCTGTGTTGGAGAGACTGAAGTTTTTTTTTTAAATTTATTTAAAGGAAAGGATTTATTATAAAATATATTGATAGAAAAATTTATAGTTTAACTAGGTATATAAAATACTTCAGCTGAAATCTACTTATTTTAAAAGCCTTCAGTCATTCATGTTCACTCCACAATTTTTCTATTCATAAAGTTGCAGAAAGCTACACCTTCTTACTGAAATTAAATTAAATTTTGTTCAATTTTCCGAAGGTATTGAATTTTTTACATTAAAATTCGACAGCTGTGCCCCTAAAAGGACATGTGAAGGATTTTGTTAAAACAAAGCCTTTCTACGGTTACATTTCTATTTACCCTTACCCATGAAAAATCAACCGCATTTAAAACTAAGTAGTTCTTGCTTTTTGAAAAAAACGCTTTCAAAAACTTTAGTAGCCGGCGGGACTCGAACCCGCGACTACTGGTATTCCGTTCCAGCGCGATAGCCGCTACGCCACGGGTTTTTTTTTCAAATATCATTATTACCTAGTGTGGTAAACACTAAGAAATAATTAACGTTTATAAGTAGTACTTGTTTTACATGACATGACACATCACTATTAAAAAAGGGGACACAAAAATACGATCATGTAACTCCGCACAGTCAAATAAAAAGCATCATAATCTCTCGCCGCGTAAATTATTGAACACTCGCACCGAAATAACCCGATAAAGCGTCGAATCCTTCTAAATCCTACAACCGGGATGTTCGACAATTACCGTCAATCACAATATGGAACATGGAACAACATGGCGACGATATACTTGCGCCGCTTAGATTAAAACAAAAAACTAAAGATACGGCACCTAGTCTCGGAAAATGAGACGATAAAACTGCGTCTAGCTGACGCACTAGCCTCAGTCGTATGTCGAACCGTTGCCGCGTGAGCACGTGCTGTCACACTGCGATTATCTTTTTGAAATCCATAAGAATGCCTTTTTGCTTATTTACAAATGCATGAATTATTGATTGATTGATTAACGCTTTATTGTACCATAAAGAAACAAAATAACATTTTATACAGAGAATATCTTAAAATAAGGTGGCACAATGGGCGGCCTTATCGCCTAAGAGCGATCTCTTCCAGGCAACCAGTGAATGGACAATACTTAAAGAATAGGATTGGTAAGATGTTTATTATTCTTATAGACGAATGTTTTAAATACAATAATTTTATGAAAATACATGTAGGTGTTTTAGCTCATTTTTCGAATACGCAATGTTAGAATATACCGTATCTACTATTTTTGTTTTCATCTAAGTTGCTCCGTACCATCGTTCTGAGAACACAGTGTTATGATTGGATTTAAAATATTTTATAAATAATATTGGCTCGCGTCTGGTTGCTGTCGATTGTGATGGCAACGGCATACTTCGAATGTTTGGTGGAAGTTTTCGGCTATGTAAATAAGCTGTTATGATTTCTAGGTTTCTGAATTGCTAATTTGGTGCCGAAGAATACTTAGGTTATAGGTAGGTTAGGTATGGGTTAGTTTACAATTTACTCGAGCGATTATCCGCTGCTTTATTGTAAGACTTTGTCATGCGTAAGCAAATTGTCTTATGGGTTAGTTTACAATTCGAACGAGTGATTTTCCTCCGCGTTATTTGTGAACACTTATTGTCATGCGTAAGCAAATTGTCTCGCCCTTTGAGTAGCGACCCCGCGTCTCCACGAGCCCACGAGTGCTCCGGCTTGTCTTAGTTGGTTGGTCGGAGTGAACACTGACTAGAAAGTGGTTTTGGCTTGCCTTCACCGGCCGGTTAGAGTGGAGTAGTCGCGAGCATAAATATTAGGAGGATAGACACTTCACGTGATGAGTTGGCCCGCTCTCTGGCATACTAGTTATTATGACTTAAAATCCAGCTCAGTCCTTCCATTCTTCAACCTCTCACATCCCTATTACTCCCTTGCTGTAATTTCCTCAGCTGATTAGGGTAAGGCAGTTTGTGAGTTTTCGAGTCTCCGTCTGCCATTTGTAGATTTCTCAATAGTTCTAACAGATCCGGTGGTAGTCATAAAACTAAAACATAAATTATTATAAATAATTATAATTATAATAATATAGCATTGGTTAATTCTCGATATATTATGTTTAACTAGTAGTCCCCTTGACATACAGGCAATGACGTACGTATTTTTAGAGAAAATTTAAAAAGTAACAGTTTTACTTCTACCTATCCTCACTCCTGCCGCTCTTACCTCATTCCTTTTTCGTACGTGGCAGTGACAAGACGTTACCACGTTGTCTTGTAAAAAACGAAAAAAGAAGAAGAAAAATGTAAGTAATTTATAACATTTAATATCAATAAAAGTTAAACGTTCACTATTGCAAAGTAACGTTCTTTTGAAATTTTTGTTCGTTGGTAGTTGCATTTTAAAATCGTTCCACAAATATTCATATTTGTGGTCTGAAATTTATTTTTGAAAAATTCCATATGCAATTAAGCCCTTCAAAAATCCCATCATCTAGATATTAATTTATCGAATCTTACAATCAATTCTCTGGAATCAATTTACATTATGCAACTACCCGCAAAAATACTTAATTCAAATTTAACGTTTAAATACAACTCGTACGAGCGTTATGTGTTATCTAATAGGTAATTCTACCTACTCATTATGCAATTACCAACCTTGTTTAAATGAAATGCCTATGTGCCTGTTATGTTCGAGTGCAAGGCACTCATACGAAACTTAACCACGAGTTAACTTTCACATAATTTTACCTATTCACTAGGTCCTTATCAACCTTATCAAAAACCAAATACATCACACAACAGGCATGTAGCCGGTATGTCCGACAATAAGTGATTTATCCAGAAGAAAATGCGACTTACCTTCCAGGGCATCTGACAATGTCCCTATTTATTACTAGCTGTTGCTCGAAACCCGTCCGGTTTCGGCTAGTTCCTATTCCATCCGGGAGCGTGGCGAACTAAATTCAATTATTTTAAATAGTAAAATGTCAAATCGTTATCCAATATCGCTTTTAATGTTTGACTGCTAGTCACGCTTACAGAAGTTAACTGCGACTTATCTTATAGGTATTTTATACCTACACACATGGTACCTTTCGACACCGAATAAGGAATTTATTCCTAATTAATTGTACATGTACATAATCAGTATGTTTGACTGCGGGTCACTCATACGGAAGTTAACTGCGGGTTATCTTCCAGGTGTTTTACACCCACAAACGGTACCTTTCGGCACCGAATAAGGAATTTATTCCTAATTGTACATGTACATCATCGGTATGTTTGACTGCGGGTCACTCATACGGAAGTTAACTGCGGGTTATCTTCCAGGTGTTTCACACCCACAAACGGTACCTTTCGGCACCGAATAAGGAATTTATTCCTAATTGTACATGTACATCATCGGTATGTTTGACTGCGGGTCACTCATACGGAAGTTAACTGCGGGTTATCTTCCAGGTGTTTTACACCCACAAACGGTACCTTTCGGCACCGAATAAGGAATTTATTCCTAATTGTACATGTACATCATCGGTATGTTTGACTGCGGGTCACTCATACGGGAGTTAACTGCGGGTTATCTTCCAGGTGTTTACACCCACAAACGGTACCTTTCGGCACCGAATAAGGAATTTATTCCTAATTGTACATGTACATCATCGGTATGTTTGACTGCGGGTCACTCATACGGAAGTTAACTGCGGGTTATCTTCCAGGTGTTTTACACCCACAAACGGTACCTTTCGGCACCGAATAAGGAATTTATTCCTAATTGTACATGTACATCATCGGTATGTTTGACTGCGGGTCACTCATACGGAAGTTAACTGCGGGTTATCTTCCAGGTGTTTTACACCCACAAACGGTACCTTTCGGCACCGAATAAGGAATATATTCCTAACTGTACATGTACATCATCGGTATGTTTGACTGCGGGTCACTCATACGGAAGTTAACTGCGGGTTATCTTCCAGGTGTTTTACACCCACAAACGGTACCTTTCGGCACCGAATAAGGAATTTATTCCTAATTGTACATGTACATCATCGGTATGTTTGACTGCAAGTCACTCATACGGAAGTTAACTGCGAGTTATCTTCCAGGTGTTTTACACCTACACACGGTACCTTTCGGCACCTAATAAGTGATTTATTCCTAAATTTTTGTTATGTTTGACTGCGAGTCACTCATACAGAAGTTAACTGCGAGTTAACTTTTGGGTATTCATACCTACACGCGTGGTACCTTGGGGTACCTTATAAAAATTCATTCTTAAATATTTTTTTATATTTGTTACGCTTGAATAGGAGTCATTCATAAATTGAAGCAAACTGCTAGTTACAATCTAGGTAATTTTACCTAGATACACAATAATATCACAAATATCCTCGGAATGGCAAACTAGTACATTATTATGACAGCCAGATCGGAAAAAATATTGTACATGGTAAAAAACAATGACATCCAACACGCTTGCTATAGGCGAAGCAACGCCCAAAACCAACTCCGATGTTGACTTAGTTCTTAGCGGTGAAGAGGTAGCTCCTACGCCACATTTGTTTTTGAGTATATGTACCTGTAAATATTGTTATGTACCTATGACTGCGAGTCACACATACGTGAGGTAACTCTTCTTTCCTAAGTAATGTTATTTCTATCTAAATACAATTACCCTTACAATAGTTTACCATAAACCACTTATATACAAGTAACTGTAAGTTATCTCAAAAGTATTTTTTTTACGTGTTTTGACATGAATAACTGGTCCAACATTTAAATACTTTATTCCAGTAGAATGTTTTCACAGGTATACCAACTTATTGGTAAATTGGGACGTGTTTTTTTTTTGTTGAACGAACCCTACACAATATATATATACATATATGGCTTTTATTTGTTTATTGTAATCACGCCCACAATAAAATTATTACAATGTTTACATACAGTAAACAGCGTGCTGCTTATGGTGTTTCAGGTAGGTTATATGATTATATAATCCAAAAAACAACATCGATCATTTTTAAATGCCAATAACGGAACCTTACGCAGACCCGACTCGGCTGCTATAAGGAAGAACTAGCCTAGCCAGTTGCATCTGCAGAATGAAAACTCACTTTAATCTGACTTTAGAATCGAAAGTTATGAGTAACTTAGTTGTTGTTTATTAACCGACCTACAACAATACATCATGTGCCCTGGTGAGGTCGATCAAATTGAAAGGGGCTTCTGCTTTGTTCTACAAGCTTAGACGAACAATTGCTGTGATTGACTTTGGTGCACTTGAAGGCTGAGGACATCCTCACTTGACACCGAAAAGGACAAAATAGTTTTCGGATAACATATAATACTAGAGTTCGCCATAGACGAAAAATGTCATAAGACAAAGAAAAATCTTTTTATCTTAAAAACAAAATACATATCATTATAGATAACTATAACTAACAAAAATAAAATAACTAAATACTAAACAAAACACAATTATAGTTTTAAATCAAGGTCGTTCCCACGCGGCATCCTCTATAGGAGACTGGAGACATCTCTGGATGGCCAACCTCACCCAGTATTTAGTTAAAGTAAAACTTAGGATATTACGACGGGCACTCAATCTGCACGCTGCAACCACAGAAAAACATTTACGCGCCCGTCAAAACAGGGGGGGGGAGCGGGAAGTACAGGGAAAATACTTCGTCTCCTGACGACCCTACCGGTTGACTTGGCAATTGTTCGGCAACATGGCATGCCCTAAATTTTTTATTAATAAAATATATATCTGTATATAATTACACCGTTTCAATATAGGTAAAAATCAGTTACTGCCTATGACAGTAGCTCACTTAGTCTGCGAATCACAGATTATATAATAATTATATGAATATAATAAAGTGGCAGCTTTAGCTGAATACCGATCATACCTTTGTAATTAGAAAACCTTTAACAACTCATTGTCGAATATGGCCTCATTTCGAACAAGCCCTTAAATATCCCAAATATAACTATTTCAACCATATTGTAACAAAATAATATCTTATAATAGCTGAAACGAAATTTCAACTCCATTTTGCACAATAAGATCGTGACAAAGTTAATATTTCCTAAAAATAGTTATACGCTCAATTTATTCACACTGGATATTTATTATTAGGTAAAAATTCACATACGAGAATTAGGCACAGAACGCTAACGAAACTCTTAACCAGTAGAAATGCTTAAGATTAGACGAAAAATTAGAAATTAGTGCTTTAAGATTCAATTGCAACAATTTCAATTTCAATATATTGATTGATTGATAACAACAAGATTGTACCTAGTATACTAAGTGCCACCGGCGCCTTTCAGTGCTAGCCCTGACTCGTAGACAATTGTCTGCAATAGAAGGAAAAAATATTTACATATATTATATACCGTGCTAGTACACCCTGGGAGTAAAATAATCATCGAATCCCGGTGCAAACACATCTCATATAGAAACAGTAAATTAAATTTATCTTTACCAATCCGATCTGATTCAAGCTTAGCTATCATCGACAAATCGCCTCAAATACGGCGTTGTACATTACACGAACAATTCAATTGGTTTCTTCCGTATACTCCTACCAAGCCACCCTACACTCAGGGATGGCTTTATACCACAACAGGTAAACATACTCAAGTGGTTCCATTCATTTATGTTTTATTAAGGAATTTCACCGTTTTGTTACCTGTAGCTTTTGGCTATTTTTACGATAAAGTTAAAAATATCTTGCCAAAGTCATAAATAACGTTAACATTTGGTTCAATATTAAAACCACGGTACCTACTGTATAATATACGTAAATGGAATTAGTGGTAAACAATTCACACGTGCCATTTAAATAGGCGCATTAGGCAACGGTGCAGGACCAGCAGTATTAGCCGGGTAATCGATTTTTATATCAAGAATAAAAACAATTTATCGAAATTCTGAATCAAAAAAAAAAAATTAACCCTGATACAGAATCTTTAACTATCTGGCGATACTTCACAAATACTAACTAATCAAGTAGAAATCAACACATTTGGAAAACCGAAAAAGACCTATACTTGAGTCACGAACTGCTCCATACATAATGCGACATCTTTGTACCATGATGTAAGGCACGCATGTCACAATAACGATGTAAATACACAACTATAAATTGTTCAAAATTCAAAATTACCTTTGGAACAAATTTGAATAAAATTAACCTATCAAACAGTCATCTAGCCCAGTGCACTGCTAAGTAAAAACTTTAATTTTTCTTTTTAAGATAAGTACTGTGCACATTTCACCATAATTAACGAAATAATCAAAACGCCAATCCCGGAACGCGGGACTGCTAATACCGGCTCTGTGCCGACGCGACGTCTAAAGAGTAGATTAACATTATTTTGTTGACATTAATGATTCTTGATTATTATCTTAGAAATTCATTTCCTTAAATCTTAAACTCACGGTCTTTACCTTCAAATTCTTACTCACCAATGGTCAAGTAAGGGTTCGTATATTAGATGACTAGAGACGGGAAATAAATATCTATGTTCGATACTCAACTTAGATTATTTCATTTCAAATGTCTAAGATCTACATGGAAAGCAAAACTTATTACCACTCTGAATATCTACTAGTTAAACATAATATATCGAGAATTAACCAATGCTATATTATAGGTGATCAAACGAACTTACCAAGTGAAGTTCGATCATTATAATATGAATTGGTTAATTCGAAGATATATAACCACCCGCCTCACCCTTATAACGGTTGTTAATTATACAAAAACCCAGTTAATATCTTCTTGAAGTTTTGCTTCAAACTCTAAACAGAATGAGGTAAGAGCGGCAGGAGTGAGGATAGGTAGAAGTAAAACTGTTACTTTTTAAATTTTCTCTAAAAATACGTACGTCATTGCCTGTATGTCAAGGGGACTACTAGTTAAACATAATATATCTTCGAATTAACCAATTCATATTATAATGATCGAACTTCACTTGGTAAGTTCGTTTGATCACCTATTATCTCGGGGTATTTACCATGTTTTAACTTGTTTTTTGACTGAGCTCGATATTTCGCCAGTAATTTCAACTGGCTTGTTCACGAGACTGGAGATTGCGGGTAGGTGATGACAGTTAGGGGCGTCCATATCGAACTAACCTCTTCCTGATGCGCTCACTGCGTCTAGTTCCTGGTCCCCTACTATTGTCACTAAGCTCACTATGTTCTCGATTCTGTGCTCGACAGACGACACTCACAGTATCGGTTTGCGAACTTCTTATAGTGGTCTTCGTGGGTTTACACAACTTAACCACAACTTTCCAGACCCTCGACAATTGAAACCCATCCTCCCTATAAAAATAATTTCAATAAATTCCTATACTTAGTAATTTCAATGGCTTCACGTAGGTACCATCCGGGGGGTGTAGTGGCGTTGTGTCGAAAGTACCTGCGGCTTGTGAAACTCAATCCAGTGGTTCGGTCCGGCCTCAAAAAGGTGCTATGCTATTGCTCTGCTATTGCCGATTTTTGACTGTCATTGTTCTTCACCGCCTTTATGTGCTCTTTGATACGACAAGCCACCGTGCGCTTCGTCTGTCCAATATAGGCCTTTCCACAACTACAATCAACCTTATAAACCCCGGGTTTCTCCAGGAGAAAAGTATCCTTAGGCGTACGCAGCATTTGTCCTATCTTCTTGAAAGGAGTAAAAATTGTCTTAACGGCATATTTATCCAAGATTTTAGCGACCTTATACGGCATAAATGCTGGTTGCCTTTCAACCCTGTACTGCTTGAGTTTCCTCCTGTTCCTAATAGTTGTGTTCCGTACTTTAAAATCATTCCACTGTAAGACTTTTTTAACGTGCCTCAGTTCCTCATTTACACGATCATCGTCGCAAAGGTCATGTGCACGATTGTTATATAATAATACTAGCTGCGCCCCGCGGTTTCACCCGCGTAAGTCCCGATCCCGCGGGAATTACGGGTTAAAAAGCCTATGTATTATTCTAGGTGTCCAGCTATAGGTATTCCAAGTTTTATCGCAATCGGTTCAGTAGTTTTGCGTGAAAGAGTAACAAACATCAAAACATCCATACAAACTTTCACATTTATATTATTAGTAGGAAGGATAGTAGGAAGTAGGATAGGATTTGTAGTGAAAACCACCATGTAAGTTTAAAATCGTATATAAATGATTATGCATTAAAACATCGAACCTATACCTATGGTATAAAATTGCATCTAAAAATGGGGTTAAAAATTCTGCCTACAACAAGTGTTCAAATATTCTGTAATAGGATGTGTGGGATTTTCATCTGAAATATAAACTAAATTCACCTATTTTAACCGTGTTTGAATAGAAATATAATACAGGGAGAAATTCATCATCAAAAATTCCTTTAAAATGCCTTGTGCAATAAAAAAAAGAATTATTTCGTGTTTGAATACTTTAATAAAACTTTTTTAATACGATTAATAAAGACAATCATCGCTGTTGACTACATTCTTAAAACGCTCTATATAAATTTAATGCGAAAATGACGTCATCTCATCAAAATATTATAGAAGTTTTACGATACAATTCAATATCGATCGTATAAAATACGTCATGCAGCGGTCGGATAAATAACTAAGTGTTCTGTCCCAAGACATAAAACAATCAACATAGTGCTATAGAGAATACATAACAGTATATAGGAAGTCTAAGTAGGTCATTATTTCACTACCAACCGACTACTGAAAATCTAAAAATTTGAACTACATATACCTACAATTAAGCAGATCCTAAACTCAAAAAAAACTCTACTAATTTTGATGCTCAATATTTAAGTAGCCCTCAAATTTATAATAAAAATATAGAAACGCCATCTATAACAATTAGACTCGTACTCATTTGGTTACCTACTGGCCTATAATTTCAAACTACATAAATAATTGAGTAGCTGCTAAATTTAAAATTGGTAGGGAATTTCTGGCGTTTCTGTATTTGGCCATAGCTGCTTCATTGTTTGTAGCTTACAAACAAATTATTATGAGTATCTTATGGCCGTCAGTCTTATAGAATAACAAGCAGCGCCCAGCGATTTCAACCACTAATCATAAAAGCTATGTGTCACTTATAAAATATTATTAGCTGGATAAAGATAGATAGATAGATAAAAACTTTATTGCACCAAAAATTTACAAGACACATTACAAAAACTTACAAGCTAATTTTAAAATAGGTACAATGGGCGGCCTTATCGCTAAAAGCGATCTCTTCCAGGCAACCTTTGTATGGACAAGAATTGTAGGAGGGGATGGGTGGGTATAAACGCGTAAAAATAAATTAAATGGTGAGAAATATAAATAACAATTCAAGTAGGTACATCTATCTATCTTCTAATATATAAAATTTCCATGTCACAATGTTAGTTACCTACCGTACTCCTCCGAAACGGCTTTACCGATTTTTACCAAATTTTATATGCGTATTCAGTTGGTCTGAGAATCGGCTACTATCTATAATTTATAAGGCAAAACAACGTTTGCCGGGTCAGCTAGTAATAGATACAAATGTGTTACAAATTAATAATTGACAATATATTTATAAATATAAATAGGTACTATGCTAGTAATATACATACATATAAATATAATACACATATAAATACAATATATAAACAATAAAATACACATAAAAATATAATTATTTACAATACAAAGATATTGTATTATGATTATGACTGTTATACATCTATAGTTCAGCTGTAAAGTAAAGTTTATTTCGGACACGTCACTCAGCCTCGCGTCGGACTGAAGATTTTTATGTATCTGTCCTGAGAGCAATGTTTGTAGATCATTGAAATATTCTTGAAACTTTCAATTACATTATTGGTTGACCTCATGGCGGTACGTGGTTGAATGTGTGTGTAAGGCTTGTTATTGTAAACTCTAAAGTCATTAACAGCATACCTATCTCAGAAGTGACTGTAATCTGAAACCCTACTTAAAATTTGAGAGTAACTTAAACAATTAAACAGCTCTTAAACTCAAAAATTCGCTTATGATTGTAGCGGGGCAGAGCAGTAGTAGGGTAGGGCAATAGTAGGGTAAGGCAATAGTAGGGTAGGGCAGTGGTAGGGTAGGGCAGTAGTAGGGTAGGGCAGTAGTCTTCTTCTTCTTCGTGTCAAAGACTCAATTTCAAATGTACTTTGCCCAAAACTTGGCGACAGATACAGCTTTATCTGTAGCTGTATTCAGGTCCTCCATCGAACAACTAGTGGGACACATGGAGCAGACCATGAGGTGGTAGGGCAGTAGTAGGGTAGGGCAGTAGTAAGGTAGGGCAGGAGTAGGGTAGGGTAGGGCAGTAGTAAGGTAGGGCAGGAGTAGGGTAGGGCAGTAGTAGGGTAGGGCAGTAGTAAGGTAGGGCAGGAGTAGGGTAGGTCAGTAGTAGGGTAGAGTAGTAATAGGCTAGGGCAGTAGTAGGGTAGGATAGTAGTAGAATAGGGTAGTAGTAGGGTTGATTGTGTCAATAATAGGTAGCTTAAGACTATGTTAGTAGCACTTCCTTAACACTACACTTTAGTCTTAGTGGATTCTTCTGGTTTCTGGTTATTTTGGATTTTAACAGCATACCTACCTCAGAAGTGAGTGACTCTAATAGATTACTTTTCTAATGCGTTATTTTAATTAAGTAGCATAAAAAATTACTAACGCCTCGCTCCCTATCCAAATCCTACACTTATACGGAAAACTATCAGTTCCGCAATCGACATAGTTTACAAATAGAGCTTATCAGTACAGAAAGTTAGGGTTCTAGGGTAGAAAGTTGCATTCGAAAGATGCAAGATAAATGTAGCAGGGAAAGGACGGGGTTATGCATAAATAACGCGGACTGTCCGTGTGTCCGTCCGATGGTAATCACGACCTCTAGAGATTTAACACTTTTGTTTCTGACTGTCCAGCTTCTAAAACTATTGTAAAGGATGTCCTATTGAGTATAAACGCTAAAGCTATTGCAAAGCTTTTATTGCGGGCTTTGAGCTTTGAATGAAGAAATTTCGTAACGAAAAAAACCTAACACCCCCCACTCCGCCTACCATGTTGCCATGGTTACCATGTAGCTCGGCCGAGCTACTACATGTCGGCTACATGGTAACCATGGCAACGTTGTACAAAATAAAAAAATAATTATAATTGCATAAGTTGATAAAAAATGATACGCAATAGCTTTACCGCGGCAGTTTCCTAGTGCCACACGTTTTTTTTTAATTAGAGATAGGATTGCTCCTTTTTAGGGTTCCGTAGGGTAAAAATGAACCATTTTACTAAGACTCTCTTGTCCATGTGTCTGTTTGTCGCTAGGCTGGACATCATGAACCTTGATAGCGGGATAGTTGAAATTTTCATCTTTGGTAGGTATTTCGGTTGCCGCTGTAACAACAAAAAACAGAATAAAATGAACATTTAAATGGTGTTATAAGACATATCAAACATGTTTTTAAAATTGTATTCTTTAACACGATAGATAAGCGTTTGACCCACTGTCTCATGAGTGGCACGCTCATCTAGAAGAAGGTGAATACGGTTGTTAAGTGTAGTAAAAGAGAAAATACGGGGGTATTTGCGAGCTAAACTCAAAACCCCTGTCTAGAAAATGTACAATAATAATGTAGGAAACAATGTTATCCATAAACAAATCATAACGTCCCGTCATGAAACAATCAACAATTTTCGATGAACCCGCCATGGATTTCGTGTTTGGCTCATTTATACCTTCTAAAAATCCTTTAGAACTTGAAACACCCTATATATTTGTAACCCTCTACTTCAGTAGGGGACCATGCATCGTCCTGTAACGCGAATACATCAACTTCTCTTGTTTTATTCATCAACGGGTAATGTAAACGGGAATTCTGCTCTACTAAGATTTATATGAAACCATTCTGACGTTTAGGTGGTAGGAAAAAGTTTGGGAGATTAAATTTTTTTTAAGCTATTGCATAGCTTTTATCTCGGGCTTTGAGCGCGGCGACCGAATCAAGAAATTCCGCAACGAAAATAAAACCTAACATCCCCACTCCGTCTACCATGTAGCCAAAGAAAAAATTTTTTTTTCTTATTGCTATGCCATAGCTTTACCGCGGCAGTCCCCGAGTGCCACACGTTTCCTTATCAGTGTCCGGATGTATCAGGTGTACCGATTAAAACTAATATAGCAAAACCTTAGGTTCTCTCGGTGGCGGATAAACGGCTTGGTCCCTAGGAGGGTTGGTGTCAGGCAGGCGGCCGGTAAAAAGGTTGCCAAATATAACTGCAAAAGGTATGGTTAATGATGAGGACCTACCGCGTCTACCCAAAAAAAAAATCTTATTGTTGTTAGCGGACCCCGGGCCCCCAAAAGGAATGCAACCGGGAACATCGCTTAGATAAGAAGATTTAAACAGTTGAGCAGGTTCTAAAAATAAAATTACTCAAACACTCCCAAGTGTTTGAGTTTGAGAGCTGCTTAATTGTAGAACTCAGATTTTGAGAAGCGTTTCTGTGTTCGGCATTTACATAGAAGAAATTCTCATCTGAAATACGCCTTGTTCAGGCGTTATAGAAACTAAACGTCGATACCACAAAGGGAACAAGAAAGCGTTTTCTCTGAGCCCTATATTAGGTACCAACATGGTACCAACAACCATCCAACATCCCTCAAATAGGCAACCACTACCTACCAAAAGCCATTACAAATCTGGCGTTAGTTCACGGTATTCGTCCGATGGATATTTTATATAGGTACTAGCTGACCCGGCAAACGTTGTTTTGCCTTATAGTAGCCGATTCTCAGACCTACTGAATACGCATATAAAATTTGGTAAAAATCGGTTCGCCGTTTCGGAGGAGTACGGTAACTAACATTGTGACATGGAAATTTTATATATTAGAGATTAGAAGAAGAAGATAGATAAGAAATTCATATCTGAAATACACCTTGTTCAGGCGTTTTAGAGACTAAATTTCGATACCACAATCGGAACAAAAGAGAACATTTTCTCTGAGTACTATACTAGGTAAATAGTTACCATCATGGTACCAACTACCAACCAACATCCCTCAACTAAGCACCCACTGCCTACCAAACGCCATTACAAATCTGGCGCTAGTTCACGGCAATCAATGAAATCGGTTAATATCTTGTAATTAAAACGTTTTAGTAACAGGAAACAATTAGTCAGTACATGTTGGATATAATAAAACGTGACGATTATCGCTAACTAACGATTGACTGCTAATGGACATTTTGGAATGTCCGCGAGAAAATATTAAGTTCACATCGGAGTTGGCAGAGATGTGTTAACGAAAGTGGCGCTGTGGCTTAATGAAACTGAGATCTAAGGGGACTGTCTACCCTTCGATCATATATAAACTATAGATGTACGGTCGCCGCTCTAGAAATGGAGCCGTCAAAACAAGGCATACTTCAGCCGATATGCCTTGTTTCGCTGTCAGTCGTGCATAAGTGTTTTACAACCTTATTGCCCAGTGATTAAGGTTTACATTAAATTGTACTTACTATGTCCGTATAAGTAAGCGTTGAAGTAGTGCCGATTTTTGATTTCGATTTTGTATGGGACCGTGTATCTATAGTTTATATATGATCGAAGTGTCTACCTATTCTTTTTTCCATACAAACCTTACAAACGTAGTCGACTGTATCCTCCCTGGATAACGTAACGACATTAGAGTAATATGTTTATGCCATAATAGATACCTATATCTCCCAAGACCATGGCCCCTACGTTTTAGTTTTTTTCATTTTCTAATTAGAATAGAAATAAAATTCTGAAAAATTAGAAAATGAAAATTTAAAACGTGGGGGCACGGTCATGCATGATATGACATTACTTATATAGGACTTATGGCAAAAACATATATTTTCTAATATCTTTATCCAAGGAGAAATTAGTCGACTACGTTTGTAAAGTTTGTATGGAGAAAAGAGTAGGTAGACTGTCCCCTTAATTAGTTTAACTAATCTTCAATTCGATACCGCTTTCCCACGGTTATTTTTGACGATTACAAAGAAACTATGAATAATTTCTCAAAGTTACATAGTATAGGTTACTCATAAATGATTTCGTGATTCAGTAACGGATGACGTAGTCGGGTTCCGACCTTCTCGTAGTAACTATGAGTGGAACTGTGCCCAGATAATTGCAATCGTGAAGTCCTGGATTGGAACTTTTGAGCAAACACCTGATTGTGTTTTGTGACTAATCTGTTGGTTGGTTTCCATTGTCTTCGTGATCGGATAAGTGTAATTTGTTAGGAAGCAAGACTTACAAAACTTTAACGTTAGGTTTATTACTTACCTAATCTGTAATGGTCTTTTAGCCTTATTAATAAACGTGGAGTAAGGTCGGAATAATTTTATCACATTTTGTTTCTGTTTGTCAACTTTTAAAGCTCTCGTCATGGGAAAAGACAAAGCATGTTCTCACTAGGTACTCTCCTTACTTCACGTTTATTTTTATTTATTTATTATTCAACAATTTTCGATGAGCCCGACAGGGATTTTCAGTTTCAAGGTCGTTGGCGTTGTAACTCCTCTTAATAAAGGCTAAATGGTTGAATGCAAATCCTTTATCAACAAGTACATATTAAAATGGTCTTACATCTATTCTTAGTAGATTTTTCTGAATTCGACGCTTAACCACTAAATATATTACAAAAAAAATATTCAATCAATAATAAATATAAGTATTATGAAAATGTGTTTGAATTTTACATTTTTAATTTTATAACATCGCTTTTACAGCGAAGGAAAACATCGTGAGGAAACCTTACGAGTTGTTACCAAAGTTACATTTTTTCTGCCTAAAGGACATAGACTAACTAACTATAGTTAACTCGTGACATTGCACCTGACAATGGAAACGCTCGATCAATCTGGCCACGTATTTTGCACAAACGAGGCCGTTCGCACGTTTACTGATGTATTTATAATTCTAACAGTAATTTCCATAACGAATGCATTACAACTTACATGACATGTACGAATGTTGGTGTCGTACTCCAATGACTATAGTAGAATGTATGTGTAGGCAAGTATAGTAATCTATATCTATACTAAAATTATGAAAAGGGAAAGATTTGTATTCTTGTGTGAGTATGAATAAACTCAAAAACTTATGGACCGATTTCAATTTTTTTTCACCATTAGAAAGCTACATTCTCCCTGAGTAACATATGCTACATTTCATTCCGATATTCCCACGGGATCGGGACTTACGCGAGTGAAACCGCGGGATGCAGCTATTCATTATAATTAGGTAATTGAAAGAAAGATGAAAAAATGTGCAAATCTATACTTTCTACTTGTAAGTACCTACAGTTCAAAGTCCTGACTGACTGACTATATTAATTTGCTAACACCTAAACCAATAATTTTATTGGTTTAGGTGTTAGCATAAACTAATTTTAGGAACAATTTTATGTCCTAGAGACATAAAGTTGTTCCGTGTATTGTGTAGGGTCCGTCTCCCTACAGAATCTGTAGCTATGCAGGTAAGACAGGACAATACTGATTCTGTATGGGACGCGGGATAGTGCTATGTAATTTCTTCTCTTTATCATCTTTTAATGAAATTAATCGTTTTAACAAACGGAACAAAAAATTGCTTCAGAAATAAATACTATTATTTTCTCTATTTAGTTACTTTTGTATAATATGTATGTATTTACAAAAGAAAAATAAATATAAGTATTATATCCGTTGTCTAGTCACCGTAACACAAGCTTAGTCGCTTACCACGGGGCTAGATGGCGCTGTGTGTTGTTCACAGAATTTATTTATAAAAAAAAAATATTTATAACTTTTGTTAGTAACAGTATGAGAATATGAGTAAGGGGGTGGGTTCGGGTGTGGGTGTGAGTTGGGGTGCGGGTGCGTGTGTGGGTGTGTAGTGTGGGACTGCGAACCTATTTAAATATTATTTTCAAAGGTTAAAAAGCTTACTAAATGCACCCATAACTCATTTCAAAATAGTTTAAGAAGTTCCATTAAACGACTTCTCTCATCTCGATATCACCATAGATCATCGAGTGAATCCGTTGATTAACAGACAACCACCATCGCCCTTTGACCCAATCCATGACAAATGACCAACGAATTGTTCGAACCCACCATTTACAACCAAAAACAGACCCTAACCAGATAAACATAGAGTTTAAATTGTGTTTGAAAGGTCGCCTAGTTAAAGTTGCCTTGTTTTCGAGAATCGAAAAGATAAGTTTCATAGTGCGGTCTCGTAAAAGATCTAATCCAGATTTAGTTGTTGTAAATCGATTTCTTTATGTTTTAGTGGAATTGTTTTGTTTTGTTTTGTGGTAATTGGCTGTTTTGTTTCGATGTTATAGTTGGGAAATGGTAATTAATATTATGATTTATGAGAAATCGCGTTTTCTTTTGACCTGTTACATGTGGTTACAATAGTTGATATATCGTATGAATTTAAATAACATAGCCTAGATTTTAAGCAATAAACAAAATGAAGAAACGACTTTAAAATTCTGCTTGCAGTTACAATTAGGTAGGTATATGTAATTTAGCGATTTTCTTAATATTAAATAATAAGCACGATGACATTGTGTAAGTCTAAGTAGGTACCTACCTATATATGTAACAACTTATTTTAAAACTTGAAAATAAAGTGAAAAATAAGTAAAACTAAACAAATTCACAAATTAATCGAATATAATTTGATAGATAATTTAAAAACTTTACCGTGGAAACCATTTTCTTACCTCTTCTTACAATTGTCACTGTAAAGTCTAAAATCATTTTAAATGCTGATTATTTTATGCTTTTTCTCACCTTATTCGTACGAGATTGGGACCACAGTTTATCTAGTACTATTTTAATTATAGACTATGATTTGACACATCTTCCTGAAGAAAAAATGACAAATACAAAGAGCCAAAACGTCAAATTATAGTCTGAAATTAAAACACGGACTAATAGTTAGCGCCACTGCAATGTTGGGGCTCACGCGGGTAAAACAAAATGTTTTAAACAAAGTGAAAAAGAAATCAGTCATAATTCAAGTCATGTTTGAATCTAATGTAGATAAAAATCCAATTATGTACGAGAAGACAATTCTCACTTGAGGTTCTGTGGTAAAAAACACCGTCGTCTGTGTTTGAGATAAAAGTTTTACGAGTACTTTGATAGTGGAAATTTTTCGTGCAGCTTAGTGTACATCTATACTTCTATATCTAGGTATATCTATACTAATATTATAAAGAGAAAAGATTTGTATTTGTGTGTGTGTGTGCGTGTCTGTATGTTTGTCATAAATAAACTCAAAAACTACTAGACCATTTCAAAAATTCTTTCACGATTAGAAAGCTACATTCACCCTGAGTAACATAGGCTACTTTTGATCCTGATATTCCCACAGGATCGGGACTCGCGGGACGCAGCTAGTAAGTTGTATTATTATTGGGTGGTATCGTTAGCTAGCATGGTGCAAAATGTAACTTTCTTTTTATTTTATCGGGTCTTAAATTCATTTCTTACCTTATTTTTGGTCGCGAAAAAACTATTGTGACATACTAGTTGAAACGTCGAGTCTAACCACTGCGCAGTGGTTAGCGCACTCGCCCTATAAGCGAGAGGCACAGTTTGAAATCCTATTACGGGAGAATTTTTGATGATGCATTTCTTCTTGTTAAATATTTCTAAAGAAAATGCCGTTAGGAAAAAACATGAGAAATATTTTCCAAGATCTAAATTCAAAATAACAATAAGTACGCGAATAAGACCCGGGGAAAAAGTAAATATGACTCAAAATCCTGTTGATTTAAAAAACTTTATCACCTAATCAAATATCTATAAATAACTCTCTGTATAGAAGTGGTCAAACGTCTGTGAGTTGGTATCAAAGAGTCGTATCAGCTATCAATCGAACACAGCGCGCGCGCGGGCGCAACTACGGGGGGCAGTTGTTTCGTTTATTTACCACTACGACACAACCGAGGTTTTTGAACTTTACGTTTTTTGGTCGCAATGTGACCAACACGGTGGACATTCTGGGGTTTGAGCACTAGATAGGTCGCAATAAATATGTCGAAGGATGTTAAAGTCATTTTAAAATAGTAATTTCTTGTCATTTGAAAAAAAAAAATACTATTTTGGCTAAAATGTGCATAGGCTTCAACACTCTTCGACATACTTGTCTGGAAACTGCACTAAAATATCGGAATCTATGTCACCAACAATTTGTACACAAATAAATTAACTCGCTATATTTCACCCGGACTTTAAAAAAATCAACATTTGTCATGAAATAATTAACAATTTTCGATGAACCCGACATGGACCCTTAATTAGACAACCCTATCGCTAAATTTGACAATCTTTTAACACATGACTTGCCAAAGCTCGTTTTCAGAAAACAGTTTTTTTTATTTTTTATTTATTTATTACAAACACTTAAAAACAATATTTAAAATAATTTTCTGCCAAGCTGCATAGCGGCTTGTCGGCAGATAAGCTCGCATATACTATTACTTCTTTCTTCCTTAGTATAGCCTAGGAACACCACAGGTTCTTCACTCACCATGCTATTATTCCGTCTACCGTAGTGGTAGAAGTAGGCGTAGTAGTTCCGTAGTAGTAGTAGCCGTTTTAAGGGTCAAGGCCAACGTCTCCGTTGCTTGGCCCTACTACGGCTTCTCCAAAGTGCAAGTCCTCATCATAATTACAAAGGATGTAAACAAATTCCCTCTGAATAGTTGTACTATCTCGATCGTGAATCGTCGAGTCATTAAACAATCTAGAATCGAGATCAAGTCACGTATCAAATTCAGATTGGAACTTCTTTCTAATCAACTATTTATTGTCAAACGTCCTTCGGTGGTCTAAGGCATAAGCACTTTCTTTGATGATGGGAAAATGCATTATTACATCTTCTCTCCACCCTGGGGGAGGCGTCAAGGGTATGTGCGTGACCCTTAGCAGCCAAGCTTAGTTAGAGGCCTTAGGGCGACCTGACATTAGGGGATTTACACTACTATACCAAAAAGAAGACTGCAGAAGCAACCTATAGCAGCTGGAGATATTATTTCTAGGTTGCTTCTACCTCTGCTCCGACTTTAGTGGGTATATTATACCCACTTAGTCGGGTCTATAAAAAGTTGGGGTTAATTGGATTGTGTAGATAAATTGAACATAATCACCATTTATTTCTACAATTTTCGCTCCACAAACATAAATGTCGGTTTTAAAATTCGCGTAATTTGCTTGGCGGTTTCCCTTACAGATTTTAACTAATTCCTAAGCTTGTCTAGCCCTTTTCTGCATTGCAGTTGATTATTACAACACAAAACATCTGACATTAGGCGGGTTTATCAAATATTTCCGCTTATTACTTGTACCACACACATTTGTCATCATGCGCGGCGGCGCCCGCGCAGGTCAAATCGAAAAAAGCCGTCCAGCCCAGTTCCCACAGTAGTCGATGCATTTAATCGAGAAACATCCTAAACGATTTTTTATTAACACCAAAATTAGATTTCGAATTATTGTCCGTGTGTAATTTAGAAGGAAAGTGAGTCATTTTATTCTAATTTAAATATTTTAAATTCATTGAATAAATAAAAAAAAATGATTAATAAGCCACTTCAAAAAAAGACTAAATAAACTCGCTCACATACAGTGCCAACGACTTGTCTGTTATAAATTTACCTATGTAGTAAAACTACCTTCTTTTTTGGAGGTCGGTTAAAATTAACAAAGGAACAAATTAACCCTTTGTGTCACTTACAGTAAGTGTTATGTTGTAATTTGTTGTATTAAATAAGTTATCGAGTTTTCAATATGTAAATAATTTATGTTTTTAAACTGTCAAAGTTTGTATTGATAATATGTGTTTGTATGTCCTTTAAGATAAAACTACTAAACCGATTACGATGAAACTACGAATGAAGATTTTAGAAAGATACCTATAGGCTGCCTTTTACTTCATTGTTTGGGTGGTGGGCAAAAAAACCAATGGGGATTATGACAATCTTCAATAACAAATTGGCGTTTTCTCCACTATCCTTGTTAATCCTGTTTGGTGGGGATTATTATACGGCATCAGATCTCACAAGAACGAATACGCAGGGCATTGCTAGTAGTAAATAAACATAATTGACTCTCAGTTTTATGGAGCTTGGATAGCCATTAAGCATAATTATGTAAATTTAAGGCGGCTTATATAAATGACGAAGTTAAACAACAGTGTCATTATGTCACATAATTATGACATTTTTGGTCAATCAATTTGAATAGAATGATTGAGAAGGCCTTACGAAATGATTAGCTTTTAATATTATTACTGCAGCAGATCCCGCGGTTTGTCCCGCGTAAAGGATAATTTTATGGTAGACTGAGCCGTGTCTGCGCCGGAGCGGAGACGGACTACTCTTGTATGAAGATAGCACGGACACGGCATGGATAACCTGCAAAACAAAAGCTGTCTTCATACAAAAGTAGACTGTCCCCACCCCGGCCCGGACACGGCCCGGTCTAGTATAAATCATTATTCATTCAGATGGCGGAGATACCCGTTATACGACTATACACGCAAAAAACATATTGACACCTCCTCCGGTTTTTGAATGCGATTAAATCCAAAAAATTAGCTTAATTTCAATCTAACAACATCGTGAAAAATCTACATTGACATTATTTCGGCAAAATTACATCTAAACTTTAAGGTAAAAAAACTAATTCGGACACCGGCACAAATAGGGCTCACGGTCAAAAGTCATCAGTAAGCAAACTCATCAGTTGATTAAAGCTCACGCCGCATCAATTTGTACAGATATTAAATAAATACACATAATCATCTTGGTTTGTCAACGTCGTGACTGTAACCAAGGCCGATGATCGTCATTACAGGGCTGTCGCGTTTCGAGAAACTATGTACGAAGTACATTGTTATTGTTTTATTTACTAACCTGTATGGACTTACAGTCTGAAATAAATGATTTATTATTTTTATTTGTTGTTACCATTTCTGATACTTGGGGCTATGGAGCACCCGGAGCTTTAGAAGGCGTGCGTGGGGCCGAAGCCAACACGTAGAGGCCCTTTTAAGTAACATTTTAATTTAAAAATTTGTGATGGACACTAATTATTATTATTAATGGTTTTAATTGATGATTTGACATATCTTTCTGAAGCAAAAATCACAAATACAACGAACCAAAACGTCAGATAGTAGTTTGAAATTAAAAAACGAAACACAGAAAATTTCTTTTAATTTTTGTATGTAGCTCAAGGCTATTTTATTTAGAAAAAATATTTTCAAGGAAAAATAACCGCCGCCGCAAGTGAAAATTTTTGAATGCTATTTTTCCTTGAAAATATTTTTTCGAAACACAGAAATTAAACTCTTTGTTTCGGTTTTAATATAGCGTTGCTTTTATTATTGTAGGATTTTATTAATGTCCAACGTTTCGAGATCTTTACAGATCTCTTCCTCGGGGTAGAAGGCAACATTGCGAAAACAGAAGAAAAAACTAGCACTAACAATTTAACATGCCAAAAAGCCATGTAGCCCGGGTTTAAAAGGATATGGCTACGGCATCTCCCGCCTCGGAAATGTCAACTTTTAATTTAATTAATTAAAAAACAATAATTTAGTATCAAGAAGATGTTTTAGCTATTTAGTATTTTATTTACCTACACTTTTCAAAGTTAAGTTTGCGTTCGACTTTCTATAATTGTATAATATCTAGCCTATACAATTACAAACCAACTTTCCCTGCCAACCCTACAAAGATACAATAGTCAGATAGACACAAATCATCAAGGAAAACTTTATTCCTAAATAGTGTTACTGGCAACCCTAGCCTATCAAGCCAACAATTACTGGCAATCACGACGTATGACGTCGCACCGTGCAGCGATACAACATTCACGGTAGCTCATCTCGCGACAAATTGACACACTGTGGTCAAATTAGTCGGCTCTAATTTAAAATATGAAGGACAACCTTTATTGAGGTCAGTAGTTGAATGAGTTGAAAAAATACTACCACGATTTATTAGAGCCAAAGACTTTTAAAAATCAAACTTGTGTTCTGAACTTAATAGCGAAGTAAGGTATGTTACCCAGATTACTAAGCCACTTATATACAAAATTTCCCATTTATATTATTAGTAGAGTACCTAGTCGTCGCGTCGAGGAAAGATATTAGAATTATGAATTCGCAATTAATAATACTGTATTTATTCACTGTATAAACATGGTAAATGGTAAAACATGGTAAAAACAACATAATAAACAAATTAAAACATGGTTAATACCCGTTAATTTTAATAATATTTATTTGTAATAATACTGTGTGAGCAAACTCTTTAACTAAGTACATGTCATGTCATCTCTCAAAAATAATAATTTCTACATATTTGATAAGCTTGAATGCCACGTCTCATTAGTTTTATAAAGCAGCAGTAATAAAGTCGGAAAATAACTTAATTAAATCAGTTTATGGAAACTTATGGAAAGATGGATAAGTACCTACTTTATGATGATTTTTTTATATGAAGATTTTGTCCGAAGGAAATAAGACTTGACCCAAGTTAAGTTGTTACCAAGCTTATTTGCTAAGCTTGCTTTAGTAAGTGAATACTTGCTTACTCTTTCGAGATCATTGTGAGTTGAAAAAACAATGGACGTTTGCTATTATAAAGTCGGAAAATAACTTAATTAAGTTTAACATGGAAATAATGTGACAATAATGTTTATGGAAAAATAAATACTAGATATAAAAGCATAATGGGTTTTCCAACTACGACAATCGCTACTAATAACATTCTAAGTAGCAAAAAATTACCATACGCAGTTAGTCGTGAACCAATTCTAGTACTTAATATTGTATATTATAAAACTAACAGTGCTCCGTGGTTTATCCGTGTAAGTCCCGATTCCGTGGGAATTTTGGGATAAAAATAACCTTACCTACATGTTATTCGCTGGAGACCTGTCCAGCTATCTCCAACCGCAGGGGAGTTAAAGTCCTCGAGTGACGATGCTATACGAAACAGAGTGTTGGCAGACCAGCTACTCGGTGGGCCGACGACATTGTAGCGGTCGCGGGAAGTCTTAGGAAGACGTTCCGGATCGCTATTTGTGGTGTCGTATGGGGGAGGCCTATGATTAGCAGAGGACGGATAAGGGCTGAGATGATGATGATGAATTGATGATACCTACCTTCTAGACATGTTATAGGTATTTTTGATTATCATCACTTACCAAATGACTATGGTGAGATAATGTTCAAAGGTTCTCCTAATTATACTTAAGAGGATAGTCTCCATTCTCTTTCTCCATACAAACGTAATTTAAATATTCTTCCCTGGATAAAGACATTAGAGCAAATATGTTTATGCCATAAAACTTATATCTGTCATGACTATGTCATTTTGTACATATTATTATTATATTGTACACATTGTACACATGTACATTTCATATGTCATCTACCTTTTTATTTTTTTCATTTTATTATTTTTTATTAAATAAAAAAAAATAAAAAGGTAGATGCATTGTCATGACAGATATAGGTTTTATGGCATAAACATATTTGCTCTAATGTCTTTATCCAGGGAGGAAAATTTTAACTACGTTTGTATGGAGAAAGAGAATGGAGACTATCCTCTTAAATCAATCGTATAATGTAACCAAACATTTATTATCATCATAAAACAAATTGGTAGTAAAGTTCGAAACAGGTTTATAATAGGACTGTGATAAATATCGCGAATCTGTCACAATCAATAATACGAGTAGGTACACAAAGTGACGGTCTCACTTAGCCGCTGCACTTCGACGAGTTATGCAATACTGCTATCCTAGTAATACTGTCGAGGTGAAAGTTTGTTTGTTACTCCTTTACGCAAAAACTGCCGGACCGATTACGATGAAACTTGGTCAGCAGATAGCTGGAAATCTGGATCAACATAAAGGTTACTTTTTATCCGGATATTCGGATCGGGATCGGGACTAGGGCGCTCGCCCACGGCGACTTTTTGTAGCGGTGCAGTCGCGCGTTTAGCATACGCGCGACCAACGCGTGGTAGTCGCATTTGTAACGCGCTACAGTAGCGATGCTAACGCACTACCAACGCGCTACTGCAGCGCGACTAAATCGATCGTGTCGGACGACATCGGGGAAAAAACGGAGGGAGGGGACTGAATTGCGCTTGCATCGCGACTGAAGCGCGATGGTATCGCGTTTGCATCGCTACTGAATCTGAGCGCCCCGTGGGCGAGGGCACACAGCTAGCGACCGCTTTGCGACTGTTTCGATGCAGAATCGCGTTAGTATCGCTACAAAAAGTCGCCGTGGGCGAGGGGTCTTACGCGGGTGAAAACCCGGAGCGCAGCTAATACATAACTTTCCTTTTTTTTCGCATTACGGTAAACGCTGGGTTATCTTCTTATCTTTCTTATATATAAAATTTCTATGTCACAATGTTAGTTACCGTACTCCTCCGAAACGGCGCGACCGATTTTTACCAAATTTTATATGCGTATTCAGTAGGTCTGAGAATCGGCTACTATCTATAATTTATAAGGCAAAACAACGTTTGCCGGGTCAGCTAGTTATTTTATAAAATTGTTCCAGGCATTGAACTATAAATAATTTTTTATCGTGTCACGTGACGGATCGAACCCAGTCAGGGCAGGATGCTCTTTTCTTTGAAAATGTGTGTGTTCCCATACATGCTGCCAAAGGTAAAGGATGCCTGGAAGAGATCGCTGTAAGCGATAAGGCTGCCCATTGTGTTACCTAGTTTTAAGTTATGTATGTATGTTTTCATTGTATGTAATATAATTTATATGGTGTGTACAATAAAGAATTATTAATTAATTCATGGTATTTATATTTTTATTACTTCACTCACTGGTTCAGTGCGTTATGGTTCTATAGGCGTAGACCTTTAGTGTAAGCTCTATTTTACCGATTATGGTCTTAACATATTTGTGTTCAAAAACACGCCTTTTTCTCTTGTTCTACTTTGCTTTTCGTTTCACGTTCAATCAACACCAAAACTCCTAATCAGTTGGTAAACATCGCAGCCACGGTATTATTAGTTTAGTGGTGGGCTTGCTATCGATTGTTTTATGTTCGTTTTTGGTGTTTTCTTTCTTAAGCTTAGGCATAAACAGAATATATAAGCCCGTTAATTTGTCCCACTGCAGGGCAATGGCTTCCTCTTAGAGGGGTTAGGCAGTAAGACGCCAAGAGAGCCAACTCCGATGAGGTAAAAAACTTCGTTAAAACATTTGTAACCTTTGTAAATGTTTGATTAAGTTTTCCTCGGATAAACTGCTTGGTCCCTAGAAGGGTTGGTGTCAGGCAGGCGGCCGGCGTTAAAAGATTGCCAAATCTAATTGCAGAAGGTATGGTCAATGATGACTTACCTACTGCGCCAACCCCAAATATTTGGGGCTTAGCGGACCCCGGGCTCCCGAGAGAGAAGTTACCGGGAACATCGCTCGGATGAGAGAGATAAGAGTATCTTAAATTATTTATTTAACAATTCAATACCATTTCCCTTCACTAGCAACCGTTTCAGAGACAATGAGCCCACTGCAATGAATCATAAGTTTGGTAATATTCACTAATGACACCTCGGCGTTCGAAATAGTCCCAATTTTGCAACTGCACCCATCTAAAGTGGATGCCAGCATTGCCAGCCATCGATCAAGACAGCTACTATTTCGTAAATACTCTGTCTCCGATGGTCTATTGTTTTTTTTTTACAAAGACTCGATCTATTCTCAAGGAGATTCAGATGTAGATTGTGATTGTAAGTGATTATGGTTTCTGTTGATTTCACAGTTACATTGGGTACTACAGATATTTGTAAAATAGTGCGAGATTGTTAGGTCAACTTCATTCTAAAATGTTTTTGCATAGAATGCATTGTCAATAGGTAACAGAAATCTGGTTACTCCACGAGACAGGTCTGCGACATGACCCAGTAGACCTGGCCGTGTCCGGGCCGGGGCAGGGACGGGCTACTGTTGTAAAAAGATAGCACGGACGCGTCACGGACAACATGCAAAACAAACGCTGTCTTCATACAAAAGTAGACCGTCCCCGCCCCGGCCCGGACACGGCCCGTCTGGCATAAATCAGAATTTTCTGTCTCGTCCACTGTGCCCAGCTCTGCACGCGGTAGATGTGGCTGATTTCTGATCCTCAAAAATATGACCTTCGGGAGCTACAAGTGCCATTGGCACGACGAAGAAGAATAACTGAACTAACTATTCACGATGCATCAGAAATACAATTAAATAATCGCATTTGTTGTATCCCATACAACAAACAGCTTCACTGAAATATTTATTTTATTCTGTTTTTAGTATTTGTTGTGATAGCGGCAAAAATAAATAAACAGACGGACAGACAGATAGACAGACAGTCTCAGTAATAGGGTCCCGTTTTTACCCTTTGGGTAAGAAACCCTAAAAAAAATCATCTGTGAAAATCGGAACTGCCTTGCTATCACGGTTCATGACGTTAAACCTGGTGACAGACAAACAGACAGTCTTAATAAAAGGTACAGAACCCTAATGTCTGTAATAAATAAACCATAGACACTCTGTAAAGCTTATTACTTTATTACCTGTACCTACCTACTTCCCATTGACTAATAAATATTATCATTTGGTTTATCAATACTCTATCTCGAAGTGCTAATGTGATGATTTGCGATGTCGTTTGCATAAGACTGAGTCACTCGGATCCGATGTGGGTTCAAGTGTTGCAACGCAAGACTCTGCCACTTGACGTGGTGTCAACGGCCTACGCGTTTGGCACTGTCGATGTCGTTTTGTATTATCTCTTCAGAATCTCCAATGGACTTAGGGCGCTTGTTTCCAAGTTACATTCCACTAATGAGTATATAGATAGATAGATAGAAAAAGAGCGGTGTTGGTCTAGTGGTACATACCTCGACTTTCATTCCGAAGGTCATGGGTTCGAATCCTGACCGACCACGCACCAATGTCTTTGTCTTTAAGTCTTCTGTGTGTTGAAAACATCGCTCTTACGGTGAAGGAAAACATCATGAGGAAACCCAGGGCGTCTTTATGAGAATAATCCTTAAATAGCTCCAGACGTATTGACCTGTTCTTTCCTCTGGGCATGGCTGACTAGACTGGGAGGGTGGTATAAGTGCTGGGCAAGCCTACTCTACCTAATAATGACCCGGGCAAAACAGCGCGGATATATAAATAGCATGGATTAAAAGTTGCTTGCGCTCTAAAAATCATCTTAAAATAGATTAAAAAACCCGGCCAAGTGCGAAACTCGCGCACGAAGGGTTCCGTACCACTATCACATTTGGGTACCGAACCCTAAAATCGTTTATCACTTTTAAAATTTGATAGGAAAATGTGACATATTTAGCTTCGATTCTTATTTCCATCATACGACCACACCACTAAAAAAAATGAAAAAATAACTTTGGCACAAAGACAATCTGAAACTCTGGTGACAGACGGACAGACGGACGGACAGACAGACAGCGAACTCTCAGTAATAGGGTCCCGTTTTTACCCTTTGGGAACCCTAAAAAGGCCAATGGAGATAGATAGATTAATACTTTATTTGCACAACAAAAAATACAATTAGTATACATCAAAGGTAAGACAGATACACGAAAAGCCCAAAAGTTAAAACGTTGTACAAAAGGGCGACCTTATCGCTAAAAACGATTTCTTTCAGGCAACTTTTGAATGGAAAGAGTCAGTAAAGTGTGTGGTGGGCAGAGAGTAAGCCAGGCATGGGGAAAAGCATCGTTTGAACAGATAAACTATTTGAAATGGCATTGCAGTCTTTTTTTACAGTCGGTTTACTGGTTCGGATTTAAAATCGGCTTGTAGTTTGTGATATGAAGTGCCGTGTCGTCCCAGCATAGAATCGGGTTACCCCATCTCTTCCCGTGGGTGTCGTAGAAGGCGACTAAGGGATCTGAGGGAAATTAGCAAACCTTAAGTTCTCCCCGCGCGGTGGCGGATAAACTGCTTGATCCCTAAGAGGATTGGTGTCAAAGGCGGCCGGCCATAAAAAGATTGCCAAATTTAATTGCAGAAGGTATGGTCAATGATGGCTTACCGACTGCGTCGACTCCTAATAAAAAAACATTTGGGGTTTATTTAGCGGACCCCGGGCTCCCGAGAGGGATGCAACCGGGAATATCGCTCGGATGAGGAGAACTTTGCGATACGAAGTGGCGCCGGATCAGCTAGCATAGTATCAAACAAAATGGCAAATGAACGGCGATCAAAGTGTTGGTGTTGTTGACTCACGCGACTGCAGTAAATAGTTAGTGCATCGTTTATCATTACTTCCAATCACAATTATTAGGTAAATCCTAAACCTACATTAAATATACAATTCCCACAAAGTCTTTAACTGTATTTTGTAGATGAAAAGGTTTTGAAATTGCCAAGTAAAGACCTAGTAAATTAGATTGGATTCTAAGATAGGGCTGAATTATTTTCTACATTACTCTATCGTATTGAGTGAATGAATTTATTTCATCGAAATATGGTGACAGAGATGTTACATAAATTCAAATTAAACTCACTTATCGGTTTTAATCGCGTGGTGTTAATACTATAAGCATTGTTTCAATGGTTAACGTTTCGAGATCTTTACAGGTCTCTTCTTCAGAATTGACCTGGATTTCAGGATTTATTTTTACAGATAATGTTTTTTTTTCTTTAGTAGGGTAGGGCGGGGCTAAAAGGTCCAATTTAGCTATTTGGCTTCCTAACTATTTAACTAGAAGGGTCCCAGAAAAGATACAAATATCAATGAGTAGCGTAATTATTCATTTAAACGTAATCACTAAAAAATATGATTATTTTATGTGCTTATTTTATTATTTGCTAGATATTGACAATTTAGAAAGTCAGTTCGAGTGGTCCTTTAAGCCCCGGTCTAGGGGCAAAAAGGACCAGTGGTAGGGTTAAAAGGACCAGTATGAATAAAAAGCAGATTTTAGTTTAATTTATGCAAATAAATAAAATTAAAGTCAGTTTAATTAACAATCTTTTATATTTATTATCAAGAATCAACTTTTCGTTACATTTATTATGAAAAATAACAAATATAGTGACTATTACTCATAATGTTACTCAGCTTAAAACTATGGCACATCATTTTAGTCATTTTTGTACTAAATCAGCTGCACGCTGCAATATCTCGACGGACTTCGTACCGCGATCAGTTTTTCTTTTGTAATTTCGCATTCTGTAATGATAAATACAAAATTTAACATACTGAATATATGTGGGGGTTAAAAGGTCCACTTTCTGGACCTTTTTACCCCAACGTGTCACGAACTTAATTAAAGGTTATAGAGAAAAATCTAATCGACATATTCAAAAAACACTTAATCTACGTAAAACTTTACATTACAAGGTATAGGTACAATAGAAAAAAACTTGCATTGTAATGTAACAAACGTTATTCTCAGACTAAAAACAAAACTATTGAAAAATTTAACTTACATGTTTTTTTTGAAGCGCACCGGCGTGCAGTCTCAACGGCGTTCGAGAGGTCACTACGCGCCGTGCGGTTCGTTTCCCACCCCTCACCCCTTCTTATACCGGTGCGCGAAATCTCAGATGGAACATTACTTTTGGAAATAGCAATGGTGGACCTTTTTACCCGCGGACCTTTTAGCCCCGCCCTACCCTACCTACTTGTAGTAAGTACTACTACGGAATATATTTATCTACATCTACTATATCATATCATCTAATATTATAAAGAGGAAAGATGTGTATTTTTGTGTGTATGTGTGTCTGTATGTTTGTAATTAATAAACTCAAAAACTACTGGACCGATTTCAAAAATTCTTTGATCATTAGAAAGCTACATTCACCCTGAGTAACATAGGCTAATTTTGATCCCGATATTCCAATGGGATCGGGACTTACGCGGGTGAAACCTCGGGACGTATATTTTATATTTATCAAACCCGCAAACATGCGTTACAGACATATTTTAGATTCCCATGTCAAAAAGATCCAGGTCATCATTCCAAGAAATATTATGCTAAAAAATTGACAAAAAAACTCGACATGCATTCGTTCCGACACATCACACGAAATGCCTTAGATAACGGTGCATAATTCGTGAACAATCATAGATCACACAAAGCACATTAAGTCACATTTTGGGGACCGACGGGCACAATCTATTGTAATTGGGTACAATCAACGAAACGCCTTAGGATATTGTTAACATTGTAATAAGTATCTTTGGATTAAGACTATTGCAGATTTGATATGGAACGATGCGTGTTTAGTACGGCGCGGCGTTCAGTCAGATATAAGAGAATAAATGTAAGTTTCAACTGTCTAGCTATGACGGTAAATGAGATACAGCCTGGTGAGAGACGCACAGACAGACAGGCAGACGGACAGACAGCGCAATCTCAGTAATTGGGTCCCGTTTTTACCCTTTGGGTACGGAACCCTAAAAAATAAGTTGATGACAGAAATAAATGTCTACTTTTAATAAAAAGCAAGCATATTACATCGGCGACTTTTTCACCTCTAAACATCAGGTGATGTGTGCTAATTTTGAGATAAATTGTGGAATAATTATTAGAGTAACATACACTATTCAATTCGAATTTTTGATGTTGACTAAAAACTAAGTCGGCCTAGTACGGCTTCTTAAATAATTGAGCGGCGTGTAAACTCAAAATTAGTAAGTATGCGTATTTTAGAGCTTAGGACCTTTAAGTAACCCTCAATTTTTGAGTAGCGTTTCAGTCTTCGGCCCAAAGGATTTTAAAACCTATTCTTGACGCAGTTATGTGGTTCAACAAATTGTTACACGTTGAAGAGTTTAGCCACAGTTTCAGCTTATAACGTGACCACGCCCTATTTATTTCTCTACGCCACTGCACCTTTAGAACATAACTAATTCCCATAAAGCTATTGCAATCAAGCTTGTAAAGCGATAATTAAAGGTCACATCAGACAGTTGGCGTTAGTCGATAGTGTCGGTACTAAAGAAATTAAATTTACCTACCCATAGAAGCAACATCAGTATTTTTAAGCTATTGCATAGCTTTTATCGCGAGCTTTGAGCTTTGGATGAAGAAATTTCGTAACGGAAAAACTAACACCCCCCACTCTGCCTGCCATGGTAACCGTGGCAACGTGGTACAAAATAAAAAATAATTATAATCGCATAAGTTGATAAAAATGCTATGCAATGGCTTTACCGCGGCAGTCCTCGAGTGCCACACGTATTTTTTGTCTTTCTTTTATGTTTGAAATATTATGTGGTTTTCTGCTAAGGCTAAAGACGCTTTCATAGTTGGGGTAACTTTAGGCGCAGACAGTCTGTTAACTCTGAAACTTTTTGTTACCGTAAAACATTATTTAAGAATGGATATCTTGCAAACCCTTATTTAAGAAGTACAAAATACTCACGCTAACTGGTATATATATTCTAGAGTCTGCAAAATTTGTAAGGCAACATCCTTATTTATTTATGACTGCTAAAGAAAAATTTCCTAAAAACTCTAGAAATGGAAATATAATTGTCTTGCCGGTAAAACCTAAATTAACCCTGTATGTGAAAAATTGTATTGCAATGTCTGGTTTCATATATAATAAAATACCGGAGGACATAAAAGAACTACCTTATAGACAATTCATTAAAAAATTAAAACAATGGTTGCTGGACAAATGTTTTTATGACTTGACTGATTTCCTGCCAAACTATTAATTTATGTAGGTACAGTTATTTCTAAAAAAAAAAAAAAAAAAAATGTTTTGTCTATTGTTATGATTATTTTTTTATTTTAATTGATTCCACAATGTTTCGTGTTTTTTATTTTTATTTTCATTAACATTTTATTTTATTTGTAAGTAATCTAACATTGATATGACGTATAATTTTGAATGAATTGTTTTGATAAAATTAATGTAATGAGTAATGACATTTTGACATGATCTTTAGAATTGTAACTTTTTATTAATATTAATATTCGTATGCCGGAGGATCCGGCGAAGTACGGCACCACTCTATTTGTATACAACAACTATGTAACCTACTTCAGACGAATAAATTTCATTTCATTTCAACAGAAACGTTATATAAAGTTAGTCATAGTTTATAAGTAAGGGGGTTATTCGTTGTGGCTTGTATATTTTCATTTTCTTAAAAATTATCATGATTATATTTTGCATTTTTTTTGTTTCTTTTTTTTTGATTTTTTGATTTTTTATGGGATATGCATGCGTGCCTGCATCTAAGATACACCACACAATGTTTTCTCTAGACACTGTACACAAGTTCAACTGAAATTCGAATCTCTTGATCCGCATCAATTGTGCACGGTCTCTTAGACCTTGAACTATGACAGTCCGCCAAATAAGTTGTGGTCACGCAATTAAACGCTAATGTGAGTACAACATGCATAACATGTTGTGACTATTGTTGCCTAACAGTGTCCTAGGAAATGTTTTTGTTAGTTGGCGTGACAAGGACATGTGGAGTGGTCGTTAATTGACGAAAGATTCTTAACCCATTGTATCGTTCCTTCAATAAACGACACTTAGACGGCCTCTATGGCGCGTGGGGTGAAGGTCCGACTGCAATGCAGAAGGTTGTGGGTTCGATTCCCGCCAGGTATACGTGTTTTTGGTCCGGGGGTTTTCTATGTATCTTATGTATGAGATGACTTCTGATGAGATGGCATATCTTTTGTTCAAGTTTAGATCAATGTTTTATTTTTAACCGACTTCCGAAATAGGAGGCGGTTATCAATTTGGATTTATGATTTTTTTGTCTATAGGTATGTTACCGGATATACCTACCAACCGTCTGAGATCGGATTGCAATAAAATAAAAATAAATAAATAAATAAATTCTGTGAACAACACACAGCGCCATCTCCGTGGTAAGCGACTAAGCTTGTGTTACGGTGACTAGACAACGGATATAATACTTATATTTATTTTCTTTTGTAAATACATACATATTATACATAGAGGGACACCCAGACCAGACACAAATATTTATTTTATAAGCATAAATACTTGCACCCGGCGGGAATCGAACCCGCAACCTCCTGCATTGCAGTCGCGCTTTCGCACGACGCGCCACAGAGGTCGTCAATGATTATATTTTTATATTAGTAAGGTGTTAGTTTCTAGTTAGTCCCATAAAAAAGTAGGTCTGTTATTTTTTCGATTTGACCGAAAGCGATACGAAGTGCGGCGGCTCAGCTAGTTATCAATAAAAGTAGGTAATTTACGAGTTGCTTAAACCACAGGCTATAACCATAATTAATGAACTTTGTCTATTATGTCTCCTAAATGTCAACTAATAAACAGTTGAGTAGGTCCTAAAATTAACTGGTTGGAGGTTGATAGTAAAATTTAACGATCAAATTGTATAGTTAGGTAATTAGGTATAGATCGTGTCTGAAATAGGGTGTTGTAGAAACTTCTGGCGTCATTTTCTTGGTAAAATCCAAAGATGTTGAAATTTGAATAGTCTTGACGCAGAAAGCTACTTTCACAAAAATGTCACCGAGTAAATTTTATTCACTATTTTTTCACAGAATGTCACTTGCGCGGAATATCAGGTAGGTATTTTGCCCAAGTGGTAGGTATATCAGTCATAGTTACTGTGAAATTAGCTTTTGCATAAAATACGACAATTTACAAACAACAAAGCAACAATTAAATGAAATCACGTCTCAATTGATTTCCTTAATAACTGAGTACGACAACATTCGATTCGCGAAGTATTTTCCCATATCATAATATCATATCGTCATACCATACATAAATTGCAAGAACTAATAAACAATCATACTTCACAATCGAACGATAGTCAAAGTGTATGACTCAACTTGAATGGGGCAATCTCACGACACAGCTTAATCAATTTACATACAAAATAGAATTCGTATAAAACAGAATCTCAATTGTAATCAAATGAATTTTCCTACTCTGTGAATGTAACTGAGATCCGCGCGTTAAGAAAATAGTGATGCGCTTTATTTAATCGACGACGTCGATTTTTTTTTGGTAATTTGTCACATTTGTCCTTTTAGACGGGTTAGGCAGTAAAACGCCACTCAGCCTAATCAGTATTGGCGAATGTCCCATGCCATCGGACCGTGGTGGAACCTAGGACATGTCGGTCCCCTAATGATGTTTACGTGTGTACGTATGAACGTATGTGTGTGATAATTTGTTAAATAATATTGTATAAATTTATGTAAGTACTCAAATAGCCGGAGGTTACTCTTATGCTTACTCAAAAATGGGGGACAACTGGAGTTCAGGAAAATTTTCCACAATTCCTGTGAGTTAATTTAGGATATTAATTTTCTCGATCCCAATTTCCACTTGGAATATACGAGTCCGAATATACGATACTCGCGGTATTTCCCGCGTTCCTTACCGAATGAATTCAAGTATTATTATTTAAAGAAACGTCATTTTTTATCGATATAAATCTACGACATTGTACCCAAACTGATCAGCTCTATACCATTCACTAATCGTAAACCCATACCACAGAATAGATGATAGCCAATACCGTGTCTGCAGTTCAAAAGACAAACAATTTGACTGTATGTGACAAATTCGTAATGCACCCCGTGAGAAATTCAAAACTGACCTCTATACTTGATTGCTAACATTAATAGAGTCAGATTTGACACGAACGCGGTGTCTGTGGGCTCAGACAAAGTTATCTGTGCAGGCAGCAATGGCGCTAGTCTATGTGAAAACTACGATTTTCTGTAACAGGATGTTTAGTTCTGATTTTGCCCGCATGAATAGATAAGTGGGTGGCACTGAGAGGTGTTTACCGGCTGTTATTATAGATTGTTCTATGCAATAATTCGGTGCAATTTGTAAGAGATGGCGTCTTTTGAAAATAGTTGTTGTATTTGTGTGTGTTTTTTAATGTTTATTGTGCGATTACTGCATTGCATACCTACCTACCTATTCCGTTGCCGCCACTAAAACTCGGATTGGAACTCTGTCCATTGCTGGTTTTCCTACTCTTCCAGGAGAGCGCGGCACATCAAAGACCGCGTTTAGTTCTTAACAGTTTTATCTTCTACTAGCTGCGCCCCGCGGTTTCACCAGCTTAAGTCCCGATCCCGCGGGAATTACGGGATAAAAAGTAGCCTATGTGTTATTCTAGGTGTCCAGCTATCTATATTCCAAGTTTCATCGCAATCAGTTCAGTAGTTTTTGCGTGAAAGAGTAACAAACAACCAAACATCCATACAAACTTTCACATTTATAATATTAGTAGGATAGGATAGGATAGGATTAGTAGGAAGAAGGATAGGTATCTAAAAAACACTTCGTCCTTACTGACTGATAAATCAACGCACAGCCTAAACCGCTGATAGTTGCGAGTTTATGAACGTGCGATTGTTGCTTCTTCACGCAATAACTGCTGGTTCGGCGACGACGACTATCCCCATTTACTGCAGGAGCAGGCCTTACGCGAGAAGAACCCTTGAACATTGCAAGTATTTTCTTTTACATGTGATAGGCTAGCATTTGACTTCATCTCTAACTGACTTATCTGACTTCAAACTTAGAAAGTAGATTTTAGATAAGATATTTGAATAATGATCTCCAAAAGTTTTGAAACTAACAAAGGATAAGTACCTTCTCATTGTAAGTGGACTTAAGTCTTTTATGAGTATCTAAATAAATTGTTTAAACTTAACCTAACCTATCTCACCTGATGGGAAGCGACGATGAGCTTATTAGTGTAACGTGCTTGGCTAAAAGAAACCTATTTACCCAACCTAACCTAACTACAACCTAACCTAATAATTCAATTAAAAAATCGCTCGAAGCTTAAGTCTTGTGTCGTTATGCAAAAAGTGGTCTCCCACGGTTATTACGACAAGTGCTTTATCTCATTGCTAATTGTTCACGTTTTTGTACAATTTGCGACTTTACTTGCGCGCGCGCCGCCGCGCCGCGCTGGGACTAGGAAATCGATTTTATGTTTAATGGTATTGGATATATTTGAAAAAAAATCAATCAGGAAGTAAGTGCAGAGGTCAGACAAAGCATGATTTTTACAGAAATATAAATAACGGCGTGATTCGATTGGTTTTTAATTTTAGCTTTAGGTAGGTATATACATATAGGTACCTACCTAAGAGCAGGTATAGCCGTAGTCTGCTTCTTCTTCTTTTTGAGTTTTCAAGTAGCCCTAAGGCCTCTAACTTGACCTAACGACTGCTATCAGAGATAACAACCGGGACTAAATGCTTAACGTGCCTTCCGAAGCACGGAGGAGTTCGAGAAAATGTTTTTTTGCAACAACAATTATCGGTCACCAATCCAAGTAATGACGCGCCAGGCGTTGCTTAACCCGTCCGATTATATACCAGATCGGCGGGTGCAGCTTTACCAATGAGCGTCTCCATAGGATCATAGTAAAAAGTAGTAGCTAATCGTATTCATAAAAATGTTTTGAATGGTACAATCGGAAATAACCCTGTTATCCATGAAATATTTTCGAATTAAAAAAAAAATAGACGACGAATATGTTCGAACGATAATTTTTTGACGTCTATGGATTCAAAGTTAGTAACCCGACCGTAAATATAATTATAGTAACTGGGACATAGTAGAACACATAAATTCATATTAATTATCGATCGTTGGTTCGTCGGAAAAAAGCAAGCAGACCCCCAATCTAATAAACAATTAACCAGTAAAAGACAAATTATTTAACCTTTCACCCAGCAAAAAGTCCAAACGTACAGAATTCACCCTCAAACAAAAGAACCCGCTCAAATATTTCAACAAAAGATGTTTTAACTTTGTTTTTCCTTTGTCAAAGCATACTTTATCCGTAGGTTTAACGTTAGTTGCCGTTTAGGGGTGAACGTGAATGGTGAATCTATACGGAAAGCCACCAAAGCAAATATTTGAAAAGTTTTGTCGAGTTGGTGCCTACACCTGCGGTCCGATGGTATTGTCCACTTGATTCTAGAATTATATGGAGAAGAGGACACACATTATTTTTTTAAATAATAATAGTATGTATAGGAAGAGTGAAGCTTTCTGACACAAGCAAAGCCTCAAATCGGAATAGTTGTAATGCAAATTTAGTTTTTTTAAAGGCTTTTTTTTACCCGACTACGGCGAAGCCAAAAGGAAGAGTAATGTTTTCGGCAGTTTATGTTTGTTCTACCGTAGCGCCTAAACTACTGAATCGATTTTTTTAAGTTTTGTTTTCAAGAAACCACAAAGGACTTTTTGTCGTTTCCAGTTCTTTAAAACCACCAATCCTAGTTTCTAACGATCCAATCCTTCCTGAGAGACGGCAGTGGAACAAATTTCAACCCTTCTTCCTTCAGATAGAAAGAACAGAAAATATGCTTTATAAAAAATCCAATACCTACTGAAACCACATTCGTATTACACACACACAACATAGAATAATACACAGTTATATTTACAACTGCGTGTGTGATGTGATACCGCGCGTCTTTGTGAGTGAAGAGATCTATACCATACTAGAGAAAACAATTAAGTAAACTATATTTATAATTACCTACTATATTCAAATGCATTATCATCTCTGTAAAATAACCTTAACAAAAATAGCCCACACTCTTTCCCTTTATTCCGCGACTCAATTCTCTCTCTATTCGTTTTACCCTCAAGTGTTTGCCATTTTCCTTTTGTGAAGGCCAAAGGACCGAGCCAAGGGTGAGTGAGAAGAATACAGAATCGGCCCCCGAAGCTTAGATGAAAACAAAACACAGCAGATACGGTACCTAGTCTCGGAAAATGAGACGATAAAACTGCGTCTAGCTGACGCACTGCCTCAGTCGTATGTCGAACCGTTACCGCGTGAGCACGTGCTGTCACACTGCGATTATGTGACAGCACGTGCTCACGCGGTAAAAAAAAGGCTGCGATTAAAAAGATAATCGCAGCCTTTTTGCTTATTTACAAATGCCAGAATCATCCTTAAAGACACATGTTTTTAAATACAATAATTTTATGAAAATGCATGTAGGGGTTTCTAGCTCATTTTTCGAATACGCAAAGTTAGAATATATCGTATCTACTGTTTTTGTTTTCATCTAAGCCCTCGAAGGCCCTTCTGACCGCTCCTTCTTTTATTTATTTTATTAGTTGTCGTACGTGGACCGTAATTTTATTATCATTTTATTTATTTATCGTATATCAAAGGGTTGAGGGTTGTCGATTGTTTGGGTGATAAATTGTGTTACGGGTTATTGTTGTTGTTTTCTTTGGAAATTATATTTGTGTCGCTACTTATCGACTTAAATTAGGTATGGCGTCATGGCGCGTGGTTGCAACGCAGAAGGCAGCAGGTTCGATTCTCGCCGGGGACAACTATTTTATGCTGACATACATTTTTGATTCAGGTTCTTGGTGTTTTCTATGTATCATAAAATGTATCTATTTACAAAAAAGGTTCATAATATTATGTAGTATACCCATTGTCTAGTACCCATAGTTAAAGCCTAGTCCTTAGTTTGGGGCTAGATTAGCTGTGTCTAACGTCAAGCAATATTTTACTTACTTAACTATATTTTGCTTTTAACAAGTAGGGATCTAGAGTCAAGACGAAATACATATATTTCTGTGATGTTTTACCCATGCGTTTTACATAGTGACTATTTTTGCTGCTGCCAATGTCAAGTTTTTTTTAATGGTGATACGAAGTAGCGCATAGTCAAATATAGCATAACACATTCTACCGTATGGGCTACGTTTTATCTTAATTCCGACCTATCCTGTGAACATTTATATAAGTTCCTACATTTAGCATTATTTAAATTCAATATTTCTCCATGCAAATACTTTTGTCCCTTACCGTGTTCACTATGCAAGCTCCCTGCGTTAGATAGGTACATAGGTATAGGATCATATATGAATAATAATCGTATATGTAGGTAGGTACTTACAAATTAATCTCATATTGTTATCTTGATCGTTCTTGGAGACCATTTTGAAACGCCTCAGGCACTTTTCCTTCATCCTTAGACTAGGTTCGCCAAAGATTATTTTGGGTAACAGATTGTACAAAGAAAAGGAAACATACGACGTATTAAAAAGGTTAGTCACGAGTTTTACGAGTTTTGGTAGGTACCTACCGGACCGAAACCCCCTTTGGTGACCTAAGCTAAATTTAAGGAAAACTCTGTCTACTCTTTTCTCTATACAAACTTTACAAACGTAGTTGACTGTTTCCTCCCGGGATAGAGACATAAGTGAAAATATGTTTATGCCATAAAACCTATATCTGCCATGCCCTATGTTTTGATTTTTTTTCATAATAATATGCTAAGTTTTCTAATTTTTATTTCTATTGTAATTAGATAAATAACGTAGGTGCATGGACATTAATGGGCATGGCAAAATAGAGTTTGTGTAAAAGAAAAAAAGTCCTATGTCTGTCTCCTGGAGGGTTACTTCGGTTCGTTTCGATACGACAACGATACTGTCATAACGATGGTTCTACTGTCACCCTACTAGAATTACAGAATGTGACAGTAAAATCATCGTTATGACAAAATCGATGTCGTATCGAAACGAACCGCAGTAACCCTCCTGGTTCTAAGCTTCCACCAATATTCAGCCAAATCGGTTCAGCCGTTCATGAATTATTAACAGTGTAACTAACATGAATTTCTTTTATATAATTATTATCAATAGATAGATTACGAAGCGAAGAAGTAGGTAAACTGTTCTCTTGTCTATGTAGGTAAAGAAAGCAATGTTCCGAACCGAAGCAAAATTCTTTGACCACCAACGGATATTGAAGAGTTGATCCTCACCCGTGTCTAATGTTAAAGACAATGCCAGCATTTATATACATTGATAAATACAATAATATTAGGTGCTTTACATGAATTATGTGTTACGGTACTCTCCGTACATGCTGTTCGCAGAACTTGTTTTAGAAAATCGGGTTTGATAAGATTAACTACACCTACACTTAGGGATACAACCTAACCCCATTACTTATAAATGATGACTAACTTTATGTAAAGTTTTCTTTTACTGTGGCATGAAGGAGAGAAACGTAACTTAAACCTAGTCATTGTTTATGAGTAAGGCGATTATCAACTAGATGGGTAGATAATCTAGGTGCAGGTCTTCATCATGCATCATAGACTCCCGGAATCTGTGATGAAAGTAATAAACACCACGCGATTAAAACTGAAAAATGAGATTTTTCTTCTATTTTCGCTATTTTGGTTAGAAATTAAATTAATTAATTTCGGTTTTAATCGCGTGGTGTTTATGGAAAAATTCTTTAGGTAATTTCTAACCGAAAAATTAGTTTAATTTCAGTCCAACATCGCGAAAACAGAAGGAAAATCTATGATAAAGATTTTCTCATAAACTAAAACTTTGTTTTCCTAGATTTTACGGATTTCGAACGATTAAAAGTATACCTAACTTGCGAAACTAGAGCACCAATATCTCAAGTCACAATAGACGCAGGTAACTACCAAATCGCGAGCTTCCTGACCCTTCTACGTGACATTAGAATGTTGCACTATCACGTCTACAAAAATAATGCTCCCTTCACAATAATAATAGGAGCTATTTGCTACCTGAACTGCTGTTTAGGTAAGTAATTACACTCGTGATGCCTGTGGTAAGATAACAAGGATAGTTCGTGACATTTTTAAAGTGGTTATGAGGAAATTGAGTCGAAATATCTGCTCCTCTTCTGCCGCGTCTGTCTGTTGGTAAGTAGGTACCTAATCGATAAACTCAAAAACAACTGTATAGATTTTCAACAATAAGTATATGGATAAAGTGATTCTTTCAGGTTAAAGTATTTAATTTAAGTATTTCACCCGATAAGTCCTAATTCCGAAGGATTTTTTCTTGATAAAAAGAAGCGTAGTAATCCAGATCTCCAGCTATTTACGTGCTAAGTTTCATCGCAATCGGTTTAGTATTTTTTGCGTGATTATTTAATTTGCGCAACGCGGTATCATCCGTGTAGGTATGTCCTGATTCCGAGGGAATTTCGGAATAAAAAGTAGCATATGTCCAGATCTTTCATCGCTATCAGTTTAGTATTTTTTGCGTGAAAGTGTAACAAATCATACTAACGTTCACCTTTATAATGTTACTACTTAGGAATGAGATAGGTAATTTCAGTTACATTTTGAGTGCCCTTTTCACATCACACGTTGATATGACGCAGTTATAACTTAAAGCTTTCTATGCATATCCATTTGAATCACCTTTCGGCTATCTAGTATAGTAACACTAAATACTTGCCAAGTGAAACGTTAGAGAATAGCGACCCTGGGGCCATCGCGCCCACATTCGGATGGGCTTATACGTCTCCTGTCTTGCTGTGAATGGGAGGGCTTAGGCTGACATGTAATATGCAATTTTACTAAAATTAAATGGTAGATGGTATACAGTGTGTTTTTGGGGACGGTAGTAGGGCGAACAACTTTTGTTATACGACTTATTGAAATTCGAACTTTATTTTGAAAAAAATTGAGATTAAGTCTCACTGAAAAAAAGCTGCTGTTTTTGCAAAAAAGTGGAATTAATGTTTAGATAATAGTAAGTGCTATTAGTATTTTTATTAATAAATAAAAATTCAACTTTAGGTGATTGACTACTAAGTCTAAAGCTTAGCTTTTACAACACCTGATTTTTAAGTAAACTTGAAAGTATTGAGTTTACTTTAACAGCTCTTTCAAGTTGAAACTCAACATTTTCGAAAAATAGAGCGAATCGCAGAACAAACGTTGTTTGCCACAAGGTCTAAAACAGGCCGAGCCGTATATATATTTTCGGGTGCTACATCTTTACCCTAGTAGATGTGAGTCCAAAGACACTATGAGACCAGGATTCAAAGTTTTGATAGTTCAAAAACATTCCAAGGTGACTAAAACATAATGCAATCTAAAGCGCGCCTAACAGCCTCAAGCAGAATTACGCGGATGCGGCCCAACCTAATAATTTCTTAATGTCATAAGCTTTGAAGGGAATTATTGTTTTGCATTACAATATAACAGAACGAGACGCTGCGAATACGACGCCTTGGGACATAACTAGGTCGCTCTAACTTGCTTACAAGTCATCGGGAATCATCTTCAGTCACAATTTTGTACATCAACTAAACAAAAAAGAAAGCCGTGTAGCCTCGGCATAGAATAGGGTTACCCCATCGTCTATTTCCGTGGGTGTCGTAAAAAGCGACTAAGCGATCTGAGGGAGGGGTTACTAGGAGGGTTGGTGTCAGGCAGGCAGCCGGCCGTAGAAATATTGCCAAATCTATTTGCAGAAGGTACAAATACAGATCTATACTTATATTATGAAGCGGAAAGATTTGTTGGTTAGGTTAGGCTTCGAAACTAATGAACCGATTTCAAAATTCTTTCGCCAAATTCCGATATTCCCACGGCATCGGGACTAACTCAGGAGAAATCGCGGGACGCAGCTACTACTAAGCAGCTAGTAATAGCTGCAGCTATTTCTGGTTCTATATATCTTATGTATGGATTTACAAAAAAAAAACAGAATAATATGTATAGTATATCCGTTGTCTAGTACCCATGTACAAACCTAGTGCTTATTTGAGGCTAGACTGCGCTGTGTGTAACGTCGGACAATATTCATTTTACTTATTATTTACCTAACCTTTTATTTACTTTTAACTAAAACATTAAGGTTTATATTAAGTCCTTCGCAAACTAAAAATCGGATAACATCTCGCTCATCAAGAGCCTTGAAAGCTTGGTTGCTCTATTCCTGAGAAAGATCAACCTGATTACAAATACATTAATAGAGGTAGGCGTATCCATATTGTTATTTAAAAGCTGCTAAGCTATTAACGGGTTTTACGGAATACTATCGTAGAACTGGCCGACAGCGCTCAATCGTTTATGCGACTAATATAAGCGACCAACGGCCGAATACAGAAACGACACTTAAAATTTAAGGTTTAATTGCTTCTAAATTTAAAAATAGAATGGCATTTTTGAATGTGAGAGGTGCTTAGTGGTTTAAGTATAACTCAAATTTTGAGTTGCATTTCTGTATTCGGCCGTAAGAAAGTGGAAAAAGAGCCTTAGATTCAGCTTAGATTAGATTAGAACAATTTATTGTACTAAAATTTACAAAACAGATTAAGTACATAAACAAAAACTTGAAGCTCTTTATAGCCTAATGATACGAAAAGTAAAATGGACGGTCTTATTGCTGCAAGCAATGTCTTCCAAGCAACCTAGGTACATAGAATTTCTTAAGCTTGCCAAAATTTCTTATTAAGATGCTATTAATTTATTTTATTGAAAGCAAACTTATAAAAAGAAATTGTAATTATTGTGTTAAATATACTGTTTTTTAGTCATTGACCTTTGATTAGAAAAAAAACAGCTTTTAAAACAGCTTTAGCTTACGTGCTTACTTCTTTTTAATTACGCGGCAATTTCATTACTCTCGCTTTAATAAACTAATAATAGACAGCACACTACGAGTAATGGCAAGTTACATAACCACACGTCTCTGCTCTCTTGCCACGCTGCTGATGCTGTTTGCCACGTGCGGTTTGTCGTTGGAATAGTAAATTCAATTAATATTGTCGCTGTCTGACCAACATCAATGTGCACATTGCGTATCAGAGTTGAATCGTCACGAGTGGTAAATGTTGCCAGCATTTGCCTATTGTTCTCTTACTTCATGAAGTGGCTTTTAGGATACCAGATTGCGTAGTGGTGAAGCGAATTGTTTTACTAATAGCTGTTTTGGATGCTTTGGTAGCGCTTGCGTAAGATGTACAATACAAGTAAGTAGATAAAATAACATGTTCGACTTGCAGTCCGTGACTTATTAGTTATAGCAGCGTCCCGCGGTTTCACCCGCGTAAGTCCCGTTCTCGCGGGAATTTTGGGATAAAAAGTTATTTCAAGTCTTTAACTATCTATACATCAAGTTTCATCACAATCGGTACAGTAGTTTTCAGACACAAATTCTTTTTAAAAACTTTACAAACGTAGTCGACTGTTTCCTCACTGGATAAAGATATAAGAGAAAATATGTTTATATCATAAAACCTATATCAGCTTCTCATCCGTGCGATGTTCCCGGTTGCATCCTACTCGGGAGCCCGGGGTCCGCTAAACCCCAAATTAATTTGGGGTCGGCGCAGTAGGTAAGTCATACCTTCTGCAAATAGATTTGGCAATATTTTTACGGCCGGCCGCCTGCCTGACACTAACCCTCCTAGGGACCAAGCAGTTTATCCGCCACCGCGCGGAGAGAACTTAAGGTTTGCTAGTCACCCTCAGATCCCTTAGTCGCCTTTTACGACACCCACGGGAAGAGATGAGGAAGCCCTATTCTATGCCGGGGCTACACGGCAAAACCAATATCAGCAAAGCCCTCAAAAATATTTTTTACAAATTCAAATTTATCTAAATTTATTTTATTTACTCTAGGTAGAAAATAATAAAAAAAACGAAACGTAGGGGCATGGTCACGACAGATATAGGTTTCATTGCATAAACATATTGCTATGTCTTTATCCAGGGAGAAAATGTTTGTATGGCAAACGAGTAGCTATCCTTTCCTCTAAAAGTCGGTCAAAAAAGATTTTCCCGTCATTACAACGTGGTAAAAACATCGACATTAAGTCTCGGTAATTAATGGGGCTCGTCCTCTTATTACTTCCAGACAATTTTCCACAACACACCATCGTCGGGTCGGCGGTCGGTCGTAGCGTGCCACTTGAGGAAATCGGGCCGTTTGCTGTCAACGGGGCCGGGGATGGAAGGTTCTCATGTGGTGTAAGGTGGGAGATGGAGCGGAAAGATATTCGGATAGTATATATCTTTTTAGGGATAAAAACGATTAAAAATGTTATACCATAAAAGATAAAAAAGGAACCCTTATAGGGTTATTTGTTAGGGGCCATATTTGTCGGCGTATTTTGTCGAGGTGTCTGGTGATACAAGGGCGGGCGGTTTCTTGAGCCCCATGAGTTTCGTGTGGTTTTTTTCTCATTCGCGTTCCGAAACCACAATAAAATCTCGACACCTCTAAACTAACTAACTTAAATCTAATCTAACTTAAACATCGATCTTAAAGAATGAATATGTTTGATTTCATTTGTTCCAGCGGATAAGCCTTGCTTAAAGGCATGCATTAGTCTTAAAAGGAAATAATAAATACCCTTTGGAGACGTGGGCTACAGGGTTAGGACTCTGTAGCCCGGGGGTAGGATAATATGGCTAAAGGTATCCCAAAGGTGATTCATGGTATGAGGCTTCGGCCACGGAGAGTTACCATCCACCGGCCTAAGACGTAGCGCCAAGCGGACTCGTCCGTGTTTCGATAAGTTGACCGATGCAGCTGGTGGCTGAAGACGGGGAGACGATGCAGCTAGTGGCTGAAGACGGGAAGAAGACGAGTCAGATGCTGTTTCACACCCGTCTTCCTTCTTCTTAATGAGCTTGCTACATCATAGACCATATTATCATAAGGTGAGATAGTTATCAATCGCTTAACTATCGCGTGTAAAAAAAATACGTGCCATTTTTCCTAAACGCTACAACTTTGCCCACACAACAAAGAAACCCAAGACGCATGTCCTTCACCCGGTCTAAGGACAGAGCAGAGCCGCATTTAGGATGACAGATGAGCGGGCAATTCGCGGACGTGACTTGTTATGAGAAACTGCCCAAATCTTCCTGTTTTCCGCCTCAGGTGCTTTATGGACTCATTTGTTCGTTGTGTTATTGCGAGGGTTATAGTCAAGTTGATGTATCTAATTTCAGATTTTTGGGTTAGGAGTCTATTTAATCGATCGTTTATTCATCTATACATATAAAATTCTAAGTCCTGACTGACTAATATATCAACGCAGAGCTCAAACCGCTGATCTCAGTGACATGAAATTTGGAGAGTGTGTTCTTTGTCCTATTATAAGTTTAACAGTAATGTTTATTTGTAAAAAAAAACAGAAATACATTTACTAAATTGGTACGAACTGCCATAAAAACAAATAATGATTGTGATAAGGTTCTACAATAATCTAAAATAAAATAGGTGACATTGCAACTGCCGGGTGCCACAGATCGGTGCGTTGTATATTGTTCTTATGAACTAGTATTATTTTGAAATTGCATTATAATATAAACAGAATACCTATTAAAAGCAAGAAGTATTTTTAGGCATACCCAAAGAGTAAAAACGGGACCATGAAGTTGAAGTTTTCACAGATTATGTATTTCTGTTGCCGCTATAATTTAATTATTTTGATAAACATGAGCTTAATTTTATTTCTGATATTGTCATCGGGACATGACCTAAGAAAGTACTTACACCTTTTTTTCGCAACCTTTTCATTCTTTGAAATTGTCTTAAATGCCCTCTACAAATTGATTTCTCCCTTAGTCCAGCCCCACTTCAGGGACATATGGCGTGACATAGAGAATTCGCCGGCTGTTCTCGAGAAAGGTAATTACAAGTCGTTTGTGATAGACAGATCGACCCTTTCTGTTATACAAACATGTATACTTTGCCACGATACCATTGACTTGCACTTTTCGTGTCAAGCTTCATTTGTTCTTAATTTTGCTTTGTTTTTGTAATTCTTTGTGTAGAATACGAATTTATGGTGTACTAGCTGCGCCCCGCGGTTTCACCCGCGTAAGTCCCGATCCCGCCGGAATGTCAGGATAAAAGTAGCATTATGTGTTATTCTTAATCTCCAGCTATCTATAGCCAGATTCATCACAATCGCTTTAGCAGTTTTTGCGTGTGTGTAAAATCACATACAGACATACTTACATACAAACTTTCGCGTTTATAATATTAGTAGGAAGGATTGCATCGATTGGTTTCTACTATAGGTACCTACACACATCCTGTATATGTGTGTATAGTAGAAAGCGATGCAATGCGAAAACCAATTAAAAAGGCCTTCAGGGGGATATCCAAAACTATAAGAGATAGCGAAAAATGCTGAAAGAAGTTGCGTCCCCGATTTTGATAAAAAATAAATATAGCATTAAAAAAAAATCATTACCTCTACCCAGGAAACGGACCTTGTCTTTTTGCAAAAAAAAATAAACATCCTCAATTACCTATTGTACCGATCGATAGTGTTGCTGATGAAGGTCAAATCCTGGAAACAAACATAGTGTGGAAAATCAACAGAATTAATGTCTATTTTGTACATAAACATATAGGTCCAATACATAACTAGTAATATACATAGGTACCTATACTTACATATCTTTAAAAATTTATCTGCATCGTTTCTATGTTATATGACCAGTTGTGTGCAGCGAGACAAAAGGATTATCCCTACATGTGAGCCAAATTTCATGGAAACCCGTTCAGCCATTTTTACGTAATTGACAAACAAACATTTATACGTTTACATTTTTAGTTAAAGCAACAAACATACTTGTAGTACAAACATTTATTATTAGCGAGATTTATGTTTTAAAAGTCATAAAATCTACTTCATTTTTAACCGGTTAAAAAATAAGGCCGTTAGTTATTAGTATTAGGTATACTCAAACTGCATAATTTTCATTAAAACTTAAGGTTAATTAAAACTTACCTACCTAATGAAAATTATAGAAGAAAATACTTGATCTGAAATACAATGTTCGGTTTCCCAAGGCGTCTCGTCGCATCGTCGACGTGTCCGGAACGCATTCCAAGAGTTCCCAGAATTCCGGACACTTGGTGAATCTGGACGGAATTCGGGAGAAATCTTTGACAGATGGCTACAGAGCTGCTGTGGTGTTTTGACTGAGGGATTCTGTATAAACACTATTTTGTGGCAAAACCAGTGGCAAAATGTGATTATTGTTTCTAAGTTAGCCGTCTTGCATAGTCTTCATCTTTCGTGTAGTGATGTGGCTTACCTAGTGTTAAAATTTTCAGATCGCCCTAAGGCCTCTAACTTGACCTAACGACTGCTATCAGAGATAACAAGCGGGACCAACTGCCTTCCGAAACACGAAGGAGCTTAAGAAAATGAATTTCTGCCACACAAATCGGTCACCCATCCAAGTAATGACCCCGCTAAACGTTGCTTATCTTAAAATTACCTATTATAATTAATTACCTACTATCCTACTAATATTATAAATATGAAAGTTTGTGTGTGAGTAAGTAAACGAGTATGTTCGTACTACTCCACGCAAAAACTACTTTACCGAGTCCGATGAACCTTGGTATGCAGAATGCAGATAGCTAAAGATCTGGATTAACACAGATGCTACTTTTTATCCCGAAATTCCTACGGGAACTAGACTTACCCGGGTAAAACGGCGGAGCGCAGCTGGTTAAATATACTTAAATCTTTAAGATGAGCGTGCTATATCTTAGACTACTTCGACCATAATCACCAGGCGCGTGATAATCTGAAGCTTATCTACCAAAGCATACACATTTTATCGTGTCGTCTGTGCAATACGATACAAAAACACTAAGTAAAAATAAGTCCCAAAAGTCGTGACTCCATATCACTTCCTGTAAGTCTCTCTTTTAATTGCGTTCCGATGAAGCGAGTCTAATTCCTACTTTCCCCTCTTTCAGAAGTTTGTCCCTTTGATAACGTACTTAGCTTGGACCGTCCATGTTTGTAAGGGGACATACACAACGAATGATTTTTCTTTTAGGAAACCTTACCGCATTTCGGTTATTCGGGGAAAAGTCAGAATGCATACTTTCTTGGTACTATTTGACTAGGTACCTATTTACGTACCTACAGGTACCGGCAAACATCTTAAAAAATACTGACGTAGAAGGAGTAAGCTCGTGCATTACATTTACGTGCGACTTCTATGAAAAATCGACTTCGGCGCATCCACGATTTTTTCGTGGTTAGATAGAGTTGTGTATAAACACACAAAAATTACGATACTAATGTACAACCTTCAAAAGTAAATCGATAGGGCAAAGAGTCGTAAACATTTCTGAATCATTTGGCCAATTATGAATTATGTTCGTACATGGAAAAAAAACTTCGTCACTGAAAAAAATGCTGGTTAATTGGTGATTTATTGTTATCTAGCTACTTCTAAGAAGACGTTTCTTTTTCATCTAAAAAAGGCAGGAAAAATATTTGCCGAATATTTTAACGACCTTCAGCACGTCAATGATTGAGCTATGTAGAATACTTGACCGATCGAGCAAAGCGAGCAAAACGTATAAGCTTTTAGTCAGGTAAAAAAAAATCGGCTAACTATCGGCTTGGCTATCGGTATCTTGCTTCTCCTCTACGTGTCGTATTTCTCAATCGATGTTCACAAAGCTTTGGCCATTTTAAATTTATAGTTTTTTTGTCGCGGGGGATTTTTGATTGGTGTATTTTGTACTTGCGAGGTCAACTGTTCACAGAATTACATGTTTTTTTTATCTTCATGTAATTTTTCTATTTTTTTTTAGTTTTCTTAATATGTAGTTGTTTGCTTGTCCAAACAAATTTACTATCTTTATTTTTCTGGTATACTTATGAATAATACTTACTTACTTACTTATACTTACTTATACTTCTGTATGACCCCTAACCTAACAAAACCTATCCACGAAGTTCCAATACCAACTTCCAATCAATGAGAGACAACGGAAAGTGCCAACAGCCAACCTCTGCTTGTTCGAACGTGACATGTTAGTTTTATTTCAGCACATTATTTGCTATTATTGGTCGGTAATAATAGCAATGTTGGTTTTTGTGTTAATGTAGCAAAAAGGTCAATGGTGATTGCGTTTTTAAATTGATCTTCAATGTCAGAACGAAAGATTATTTCTTTAGGAGAACTAGTATGTGTCTCGCTGTTTTGCTTTTGGTACTGTGAAATCTATTTTTATACATGAATTAGACTGCTATTTATTACCGACTAGAAGAAGAAAGGTGGCCTGATAATGATCCATTCCAAACTCGTCTCTTACAGACAAGCTTCACCAGTTCCAAAGTCAAACTGTTCGGGATATTATTCACACACCTTTGAAAAAGATGGTTTGAAATTCGAACGTTGTTAGAATACCCACCATCTAGGTAATCTAAGGACTGAACTATGAAAAAAGGGGTTTTCAAAAATACCAAAGGGATCAGGACTTACACAGGTGAAACCGCGAGACACAGTTAATCTCCTATAATAAAATGCTATGTCCTGAATGAGCGGTTTCGGCTGTGCGTTAATCCATCTGATTAAGAGGAGTATATACGCCAACGACCTTGAAACTGAAAATCCCTGTCGGGCTCATCGAAAATTGTTGATTATTTCATGACGGAATGTCGTAGAACTTTTTTTTGTGCACAGATTGTAGGTGACATCGTTTCCTACATTTTGGTGTAGTTTTAAGACAAGAACCTCCTATTGGTGCAAAGCCTATCCAAATTTTAGACAAAAAATGTCTGATTTGGCTAAAATGTCGATAGGCTTCAATACGTTTCGACATATTTGTATGGAAACTGCACTAAAATATCGGAAACAATGTCGCCTACAATCTGTACACAAAAAAAAAGTTCTAGGTACGACATTCCGTCATGAAATAATCAACAATTTTCGATTCGCCCGACATGGATTTTCAGTTTTTCAGCCCTTAACGCACAGCCGAAACCGCTGCTAGTAGAGAGCTGGAATTTGGAGAGTGTGTCCTTTGTGTGATGTAGGCTTATAAGAAAGTGTTTTTTGAAATTCTCACGGAACCGGGACTTACGCTGATGAAACCGCGAGACCTAGCTTGTATTCTTTAAAACCAAACTGTGCACTTTAAAGACTGAATTGTCCGATATGTGAGCATCTAATAACGTATTCAAACAACATAATCCTGCGGACGAAGGCGTACGACGTACGTAATGATAGCAATCTACTGGCAATAAATCGTTAATGGACTGTTGGTTGTCCACCGCACTTGCGGGTGATGCACTGCAGCGGGACTATTCTGAGGAACGAATGTGCAAAACGTTATTTAAGCTGAATCTGTTGGTTTTATTATTATATCCCGATCCCGTGGGAATATCGGGATCAAAAGTAGCCTACGTTACTCAGGGTGAATGTAGCTTTCAAATGGTGAAATTTTTGAAATCGGTCTAGTAGTTTTTGAGTTTATTCATTACAAACATACGACACGTATACACACAAAAATACAAATCTTCCCTCTTTATAATATTAGTGTAGATTACTAACTTGGCGCACTTTGTATCGATAGCTGTCATATTGAAAAAAAACTTGACACTGACAGCATTTCAATGTCCCCACATTTAAGCACTTTATAATGCACATAATCTAACAGTTGAAAAAAAAGCAGAAAAATTATGTGTCTGGTTTTCGTATGTTTAAAAATGGAATCTCTTTGGTTTATTACGAAATGTATTGGGAAAAATATACATAGGTACGTTTGTCAAAAATATACAAGTACTGACGTTTAGTGCACTAAAAACTAAATTATTTCTATTAAAAGTTTGAAAAATAATTATTTATTTTATCCAACCAGACGAATACCTTATCAAACATCATACGTCCAGTATAAATTGCGTATGCCGCGATAGACTTGAACCCAAGTCCATCGGCATACGTAATAGAATACAGACGAGTCTTCTTGCGACTGACTAACCGCCGCCAAAGCTTTGAAGGAAAAATAGTAGTATCCTTTGAAAACGCTTCAAATCGTTTCTTCAGAATTTGCACCCGCGTAGGTTGTAGCCTGCAGGCGCACTCGTCGATATGCGACTAAACTTTCACCATGCGTCTGAGACTTTAATACCTTCAGGTTCATTTTGCATCCCTTTAAACAAAAATACTCCGATAAACTAAAGATTTTGAAAAGGGGTTTCCATAATTCTCCACCTGACAAGATTTGAACCTGCAACCCTTGCAAAACCGCTGTAATGCGTCGATAAACTTGTCACTAAAGAGTATAATATGTAGGTGTGTAGTGGTCATATCAGTGTTGATAATCTTAGGTGGTTGGTTTGATGTTTAAAAATACCGAAGAGAGATTGATTTAAGCCATGATTGTGAAGTTTCCCTTAGCAAAGTGGACTCTCAGTTCGGAAATCGATCTGCGCTGTCTTATTCTATTAGTTACTTTAGCGTGCTAAATCTTAGACGGCGTCGTCTACCTGTGTTTTTTTTTATTACATGAAATAGAATAGCATTTGACCTCATCTCACCTGAAGGATGGCAACTTTCTATCAATATTTCTTATGTTTATTGCTATTGCCATACATCCTCATAATCCTTAGATAACATTCGACTAGAAATATTTTACAAGGAGAAATGCATAATCAAAAATCCTCCTGGTTCCCGTGTGGCGTAATAGTTAGCGCACTCTCCCGGCAAACGAGGGGCACAGGTTCGAATCCTGGCCTAATTTCTTATAAAGCATTTCTCCTTGTAAAATATTTATTAAATAACTCATCTACAACAATAACACAAGTCCTTTGCAATAAACTATAACCATACCCTGTAAATAAAACATCCAGAACGACAGAAACCCGGTATTGCCCTATCTAAGTATAAGTTAAAGTTGTACAGTGACAGTAACGCCAGCGGCAGTCGACCACAATGGCGATTGTTCGACCAGAGATTAACAGAGATACTGGTACCTTCGATATTTATGGACAATTGCCTATTGATGCATTATAATGTTGATTTAGATGCGCTCGCGCTTTGGACTTTCAATTGGGGGTTGTTTCGTAACTGCATTATATTTGTCACGATTTTGTTTTATAACTGTAAATGATGTGGGAAGATTGATTTTCACGTTTGCGTTGTAAATGTGAAATTGGTGTGTGGAGTGGGAGTTTTACGTTTTGTCCGTTAGGTTCGCTTTTTTTTAATCTTGTTTCCTTCTATTGAATATTGCTTTCGGAACATTTTTAGGGTTTCGTACCTAAAGGTAAAAACGGGACCCTATTACTGAGACTTCGCTGTCTGTCTGTCCGTCCGTCCGTCCGTCCGTCCGTCCGTCTGTCACCAGGCTGTATCTCATGAACCGTAATAGCTAGAAGGTTGAAATTTTCACAGAAGATGTATTTCGGTTGCCGCTACAACAACAAATACTAAAAACGAAATAAAACAATTATTTAAAAGGGGCTCCCATACAACAAACGTGTTTCAAAAATAACAAGGAGTTTAGTACTACAATGTGAGGTCGCTTCTGATTGGTCAGGACAAATCGAGTTGGTCATGGAATTCAAAATGGCTGCCCTATCTGTCAAATATACCAGTCTGCCTTACTTACCAAAGAGTTTCTTTTATGTTTCAGATTTTCTTTGTGCCAAGGTTTTTTTTTTTTTTTTGAGTGATTCGGTCGTTTGATGGGAGTAAGAATCGAAGATAAATATTTTAATATTTTCCTATAAAATTGAAAAATTGGTTGTTGTAAACCATTTTAGGGTTCCGTATCCAATTGTGATAGTGGTACGGAACCCTTTGTGCGCGAGTGTCGCACTTGCCCCGTTTTTATTTATTTATATTTAGTTTTGCTGTACCAACGCATACTAAACTGTTTCCCTTTTTTCTAAAACCCTGAGTTCAATTTCTACATTCCGACAATTTAGAATTTTGGATATTGGAAAAAAATCAAAATGATGTAGCCGGGCACGGAGTAGGTACGACAAAACTAAATATTTCATAATTTTTTAATAAAAAAAATCGGGATTCATCGCGTGGTCTTTAATTTCAATCAAACATCGAGAAAACGGAAGAAAATTCTAATAAAATAATGCTCAGGGGTTGGGTAATATTCAGAAAACAGGAGAATAAGTTTGCCAGGCTAAGGCTAAGCCTTTAATTTTCCATATAATTTTACGTTTTCTAAAACGTGACAGATATGAATTTGCAATAAAAACTCTCACTACGGATTGCATGAGACTGTCTAAAATTAAGATAGTCAATAGAGGAACAAAATAGGTAATATAAGTACAAAATAAAACATAACTTAAAAAAAAGGCAATAAAAAGTAATGACACCAAATTTTCCTCAACGATCCCCAAATTTCATTGCATAGAATTTCGTTAATAACGGACGGAAAGAAATAAACATTATTTTGGACTATTGGACCAGGATGCTACGTGTCCGCCGTACGCGCACCTTTTTGTCTACTTACGTCTATTATTTATTACACCAGACAACACATAATCAAACATAATTTGATGTCAATCGGACGTACGACGATCTCTGACATTGAATCAGAAAACCATTCATAAAAAAAATCCCGGCCAAGAGCGAGTCCGACTCGCGGACGAAAGGTTCCGTGCCACTGTCATAATTGGGTACGGAACCCTAAAATGAATACTGAACCAACCAATCCGTGAACGCAATGCTAACGTAAAATTTATTTTATTACTGGCGCTAGTCTATCACTAAATGATGCTAGTGATAAAAATAAATCGCGGTACCGTTGCGTTTTAATGTCAAAAATCACGTTTGTTGTATGGGAGCCCCCCTAAAATATTAGTTAAATTCTGTTTTCAGTTGTTTCTTATAGCGGCTACAGAAATATCTCTGTAAAAAATTACCGTTAACCGTCTAGCTTTCACGGTTCACGAGATACAGCCTGGTGACAAGCAGACAGACAGCGAAGTCTCAGTAATAGCGTCCCGTTTTTACCTTTTACCTACGGAACCCTAAAAAAACGAGTAGACAAAAAAAACGCGTCACGACGAAAAACCATTCGGTGTTCGATGATTACACAGATTATTAGTCTTCGATAATGGTGTCTGTGTCAATTTTTTGTTGGTACACTTCGTCCCCCGCCGCCTATACACGGATAATAGAGAGAGGGGTAAAGAATAGGCAAGGTAGAGGCACTGTAAACAGCGCGGCATCGAAAGGTTATTGAGTAAAACAACCAGAACACGTTCAAACAGTTTAAAAGTAAGGCCAAGTAGCGAGCATCAAACTATTTACCCCCTTACTTACAAAACGATGACTAAGTTTATGTAACGTTGGTCACTGTCTGTTCACTTTGAAACTTCATGGCACAGTAAAAGACAAACTTTACACTTTGACGACCTCTGTGGCGCGTCGTGCGAAAGCGCGACTGCAATGCAGGAGGTTGCGGGTTCGATTCCCGCCGGGTGCAAGTATTTATGCTTATAAAATAAATATTTGTGTCTGGTCTGGGTGTCCCTCTATGTATAATATGTATGTATTTACAAAAGAAAAATAAATATAAGTATTATATCCGTTGTCTAGTCACCGTAACACAAGCTTAGTCGCTTACCACGGGGCTAGATGGCGCTGTGTGTTGTTCACAGAATTTATTTATTTATTTATTTTACATAGAGTTAGTCATTGTTTATAAGTAAGGAGGCTAATGTACAAGTTGCTTACAACTTGTACAGTTGGACAAGTTTGAAGGCTCGGAGCTGGTGCATTGATTTGGTAGCTACAGATCGTAGTAGATTTTTCATCTTCTTATCAAGTAAGATGTCCATTTATATTATGCTGCTAAATGTAGGGACATCCAAATAGGGTTATTTTTCTACTCATACAATAGGTTGGGTAAACGTGCGAAGCACAAGGACTAGGGTGCATCAGTACTCTAGCAACCTTAGTTTCGTACAATCACCTAATCCACATTGCAGATATTCATGCATATAACTTCGCAGAGAAATAAATAGATATTGCACGACGTTACACACAGCGCAATCTAACCCCAAACTAAGCACTAGGCTTGCACTATGGGTAGATACTAGACAAAGGATCTACTACAAATCATACTTTTTTTTTGTAAATACATATTATACATAGAAAAAACCCAGACCAGACACAAATATTTATTTTTTAAGCATAAATTAGTGCAACCAGCGGGAATCGAACCCGCAACCTTCTGCATGCCTTCCCCCGACGCAGAGGCCGTTAAGAGGCAGATATGGCAAATGCTTGACGCTTGATAGGATTTATTGACCGCGACAGGAACTCTCAAATCATACTTTAATAAGAGGAATATAAAAGACTACCTTGTAAGCCAGAGGCGTCTTATACCTCACGTCTAAAGTTGATTGTGTGTAATTATTATAGAAGCAAATTAAATAAATTAAAAGATTTTTGGTAGCGTCAGACGTAAAGGCGGAATGTCAATGTCATGTCAAGCGTTTTGTTCGAGCATTGGGCTCGAACAAAACGATGATTTTAGTTACTTATTTATTTATGTTATGCGTGTGTATTTGAATGCTTGATTGTGCTTGCATTAATTTTTTAATGGATTTATGTAAGAGATAATCCAGAAACTACTTTCTATTTTGTTATTAGTTCCTGCACGATTTAATTTGGCTATTTGAAAAGCGTACACTTCAAACCAGCCGCCGATGTTTAGATTTTACAGCTGCATTTTGTAAGAAAACCACCCTTAAGAATGTAGCTGTTAAATCTAAGTCAGGATTTGAAACCTCAAATCTTGATTTAGATTTTACAGCTACAGGTTGAAATAGCTGAAAAACTATGTCCTGTAGTGACGTATTGCAAAATGGAATTACATTTCGATGTTCAACTTGGATATTTTTGTGAATAACCAGACAAAAAAAACACTTTTCACGCCCAAGTACCTACTGCGCTTTGACTTTAAGATATATAACTAAAGAACAGTGCTACTCAAGAACACTTTGTTTGAAATTAAATCCTCAAACTCAAATCAAAAGGAGTTCTCAAGGCACCTTCATTAACAGATTTAATTACTTAAAAAAAAACATGTGAATGTTTTACTCGATTACTGTTTAATCGATGTCTGAAATTGACATCGAGCGATAGATCAAAGGCGGTTTCAATAAAAACGATTGACTAATAATAATGAACATGATTCGATAGTCGGGAACAATCTCGATTCGATAATCGGAACTATCTGTCGTGAGAACGTCTAGCTTTTACAACTTTAGTTAGTTTGTGTGGCTCTGAAATCAGCGGGTAGCGGATTTCAGTGTGCTAGTGCTATTAATAGACGAAATATAACAAAAACAATCTAAGTAAAAACAAATAGCGACCACATTAAAATTAAGAGACGTTAGAAAATTTCTTATGGGTCAGTTATAGGAGAAAGGTAAATGCTTACTTATGTTAATTTATTATCACAATATACGAAATGTACCTACCTACCCATTGCATTATGTATATTTTATATTACTGTTTACTAGTCCCACTAATTTAACTAAATTGTGGTCATAAATCTCGGAAACAATATTTAAACGCTATAGTCTGTAAGGAAGTATTTTGCTACTCCTTGCGCAAAAACTACCGAACGATTAGGAGTCAAGCAAATAAAAGCAATTTGTGAACAGAGACAAAAGCATGATTCCTCGTCTCGCTCCCTCTTGTTTATTTCACAATCACAAGTTATCTGTTGCTTTTATCTATTTTCAAATAGTTTTCTGTCTACGCAAAGAGAGGAAAGAAACCACAACCTTAGGGCCTTATCATACTATCGGTTTGTGACATACTGACGTGTTCGCCGCGCAACCGCGGCGAATCCGCTGCGCGCCAGTATGATAAGGCCCTTTTATAGCCCAACACGGAGCACCCAACAAACGCACTCAAAATCAATCCACCTATTTCAAATTCGTCACGCAATTTGTCAATCAATTCGTAGTCACCGGCTCAGTTTTATGTCAAATTTTTAAAGAAAAAATAACGTCTTACGTTCGCCGCTCGCGTATTAATTCCCATTAAATTAATTGCGATGACAAATTCATTAATTTGGATTGCTCTCAGGCGATTCCGTCATCAGATAAGAGTTTTTATTACGCGCATGTAGCCTTTTTATGTTTGAGTCGAATTTGTCAGGTGGGTTTTTTATTTTTAAGTCGATTTCATGCAATTTTAGTGTGAATTAAGATGAAATCAGAAACAAAAATGATACTACACGCTAAATAAATAAAAATACTTTATTTTTGGAAATATGATATTATTATGATACAAATATAATGATATCATTATTGATATGACATCAATTATTAATATGAAATAATAAATTATAACATACAATTTTGTTTCTATAGTTTACAAACTTTTATTTACCTTTTTTAAAGGTCGCACTAGCAATTCGTGAAGTTGCCTATATTTTTTCCTGTGGTACCTATAGTCTGTTATTTTTTGTGTTAATAAAAACACATAATAAGTGGGTATATTTATCCACTATTATCCACTTATATCCCTTTTTATTTGTCTTGTATATTCATTGGTTGCCTGGAAGAGATCGCCCATAGGCGATAAGGCCGCCCATTGTACCACTATAGTTTTAAGTTATTCTTTGTATAATTAGTATTAAGTATGTGTTTTTGGTGCAATAAAGTGTTTATCTATCTATCTATATTTATCCACAAAAGATTACTAAAACCACTTAAAACGAAAAAAAAACATCCTTAAAAATTCACTCGTGGCTTTTTTTTAATACGTATTATTCCTTAAAAAGTTTTTAGTAAATCTGCCGAGAGCAATTGAAACAAAAAAAAAAATATAAAATACCTACCTACATTAATCAAATCACCGAGCCTCTAGTTGACTCTTCAAAACGAAAAACATGGAAACCCAAAAAACTCTTGTCCACTACAATCATTGACTAATCTAACCTAACCAATAAAACTGTAAACTATAAAAACACGATGAGGTCGCAATTAAGTAGCAATAGATAACTCTCGACGGAGACTTTGATGTTTTGATGTCGATCTAATAACGCGTAGCGAAAGGTTTTTATGAGAGAAGTGTAGGTAGGTAACTGTCGTTGTTATTTGTGCCAATGCTGTTATTAAAAGATACTATATTTCAATAATAAATAATCTTTATTTCCCAACATTTTTCTTTACAAATATAGGTACCCTGACAGCAGGCCCCATAGGTAGGTAACCTATAGTTCACCCTGTACCTACCTGATCCACTACCATCACATTGCCATAGCATAAGTAGTTTTCATCCTTAGATTAATCAACACTTCTATCCAATCCGGTGGTCGTACTTGGCTACATTTTATAGTATTTTATAGTACGTGGGACGATCGCCGACTTTGTGACCACTTCAGTTTGTAAGTAAAATAGTTACTGAAAAGGCCTGTACGTGTCGGCTTCACCTCTAGGTGAGCCACACTCCACACCTCAATTTAATCTGAAAAGAAGAAGCAAAAATTATTAAACTTCTTCACAAATTCAATGATTAGTTGGAAGAATAGGAATGTAAGGTTCTGTGAAAGGTTAATATTCTCACTAATCTGTGGCTTATCTAAGCTAAACTGTGGTAAAATACTAATGAAATAACACGTTAAAAGTAAATCTAATATACGTACCAAAATCTTTAAATCAACCAAAAACTTATACCACTAACGAAGACACAGCTGCCAATTGAAATTATTAAATTGACAACTGTGACAAAAAGCCGCTTTGATTTGGAGAAAACGAATACAAGTCATCACAAATTTTCTGTCCCGCGGAACAATATGGAACTAAAGAAATTGTCTTAGAAATATCTTGAAGTGTTAAGTCGGTGGCGCCGCCAGCAATGGCATAAACAAGTCATATAATTTGGTCGAAATCATAGTTGTATAATACATGTCATAGTCGATTCACCAATTATGGGGTTTACGCCAATTTTATTTAGAAAGTCTCAAAAAACCTGGCAAACAAGTCAATTGCGATTTGTCCAGTTAATCTGTTAGTTAACTGAGAAAAAATTGTGTTCAATAAAATATAATTGGATGCGATGTTTTTATAAATATTGTGAGAATAATTATTTTATTGACATTCAATTAAGTTTCAACACAGGTTTCGGATGTTATTTTTTAGATGTACAAATGTGCCTTACAAGTTTCTCTTTTTTTAACCGCCTATACAAAAAGGAAGAGGTGCTCAATTCGGTTGTGGCTTTATTTTTTTTTATTAACCGCAAAAATCCATGACATCTAAAGGGTAGGTATGCTATCTGTATTGTTGTGAATCTATCCTCTAAAACTTAAGGAAGAATACATTGTGCCAGGAAACATGCAGTAATTTAGGCTGTGCGTTGATTCATCATATGCACTCAGGACAAATATTTTATTAATAAAGATGATATTGCAAGATATTGTAAGATAAGATAATTCAATTCGGTTTTTATGTGATTTCAAAAACCAAAAACATCACATAAAAACCAAAAAATTCACAAGACACCTAAACAAACATTTTGATTTATGTTTGTATCAAATTTGTCTTAGATTTTCCTCCCAACAGACAGAACAATCTTCTTGGCGTAGGTACAAAACAATTTGGAAAACAAATTTTCGGTTTCTCGTATTTAATAATGGTTTCGTCGTCAGATGGCTATCATCCTTTTGTCTTTTAAAATGTAAATTGGAAACAATGCTCAGATGCTCTTTGTTTGCCCGTCGCCTATTGTTGCAGTCACCTACCGGAAAATTACATACTCCGACCAACGTTATATATGACCATTGTTATGTACCTACTACATTATGTACCAACAGCTATTGTACCTTCCAAACTGCCGCAATCCTATTGGACGGGTGTCAATTAGAAGAGACAATTCATAGCGCATGACAACGTTGATAGGTAGAAAAAATTCACCTATGTAACCTAAGTATGTGACACTGATTGCGAAAGATGATTTGAGTTAGCAATGAGTTGGTCAAAAGGAATGATACACATTGTAGTAGAATAGTTAAGCCAATTGTCCACAATTGGCTTAACTATTCTACTGTCAACTAAACTAAGTCAGTTTAGCTTAGCTTTGCCAATATGATCAATCAATAATAATTATTTTTTGCAGAAAATTAGGTCTCAGTTAGCCATGTTCCTTAAGAGGAATATTCGACGGACGAGTCAAGGCGTAAATCTCTACACAACGAGGGTAAAAAACCTTTTTTTCACCCCTTAGACATAAAAAAATAAATAAAGAAAAAGGTTGAGAAATAGTTATGTGACATAATTAGGAATATGTTTAAACTATGAAATGTAAAAATAAAACTTACTTAGTTTTTTTTTTTAAAACCTACACAAAAAAAACAGCGCTATCGGATATTGTTAAAGGGTGGAAAATGGTTTTTATATTTGTATGAAGAGGTTAGGTAGGTACTCCTAAAACCCATATCACGCTTGGAGCTGTATTATGAAATTGTGCTGCCACTGATGGACAATCACCTTAAGATAGCGATTTAATTCCGCAAATTGTCTTTTTATTTTCTGTGGTCTGTAGCACAGAATCGCAAAAACAAATGCGTTTACAATCAGCTCTATCTCCCTTGAAATAAGACCGAGTTTTGTTTTTAAATAGGATACATGTACTGTTGTTGGGCCAGTGTCAGCCGTCACGGTAGGCAGCAGTTGCTTCACTCGAGTCCAAGTTGCAAAAGCTGCCGTAGACCTAGATAAAAACAAATAAGAGCAGATACGGTACCTAGCCACGTCAAATGAGACGATAACACTGCGTCAGCTGACGCACTAGCCTTAGTCGTATGTATGAACACGTATTGTCACATTGCTATATCGTTCGCGCTGCAGCCTGGAACGTCTCTCTGTCATTGATTACAATGTAAATGGTTTTGGGAATGTTTATGTGGGGGTATGTATTGCATATAGGTGTTCCTAGCACATTTTTCAGCTACGCAATGTTAGAATATACCGTATCTTCCCATATAAGAACATCATTGGTCGTAGATAATGCGATGAGCGATGATTATTCTGATATGTGTAACGGAGTCTCTTTACGTGACGGTATTGAATGTTTTTTTTTCTATGTTACTTCACAGTATTCGCACCGACAATTTATTGGAGTGCGTAAATTAATGCGTTTGTCTGTCACGGTTGGTTGTGCTTCCTTTTTCAGGTTGTGTAACAGTTGTTGGAACGAATTAGGTGTTGTAGGTAGATGCTTTCGTTGTTATTCCCTAATTATACTTTACTAAGCTAATGATTAGTACGTTAATATCCATTTGGTTACGAAAGAAAGTTAATTCTGTGATTAGTTTAACAGCTAAACGCAGTAAATAAAAATATTTGAAGTCGTACTGAAATTAAACTTTACAGTGATGTGATGATCACAACTCAGTCAATCCAGAAGAACCTATAAAGGTCTTGAAACGTTGAGTATTGAATCAATGCTGAAAGTAATAAACACCACACGATTAAAACCGAAAAATGAGCTTTATTTTATCCAACATCGCAAAAACAGTGAAAAACCTATATTTTCAGTAGGTACGTCAACTAAATGATAATAAAATTACTTTAAATCTTAAACGAAATATTATCTTAAACTAACCTCAACCACTCCTGGCTGTTTTCTCCTTGTAAAATATTTCTAAACTAAATAAATTGATCAAATAATTATTTTTATGGACCAAACTTGGTAGAGTTATTTTTTAAAGATCGTAAAGAATCATTTTCCAAACACAGCTACCGCATAAATTTAGAAATTCTAAAAGTAATAGCCGTAAATGAGACAAAGGAAAGAATGTCCAGAAATTGGTGTGTTCCCCTAAGGCGAGACAGTTTGAAGTGTGTGTGGTGTTATTATGCAAATGTATCGTCATAGCCGAGGGACTGAGCTTGATGGACTTAGAATATATTTTATGTGAATTCTTAGATTTGGATTCTATGCGCGTTCTTGAAAAAAATATGTAACCATAGTTTTTATTTCTTTAGTGTTACATATACTTCAGGTTTTTGTTATAATAGGTGGGTCCTCATTATAAAAATGATATCAAATAATTTATTTAGTACTCTACAAAAACATTCAAGGTAGGTATTAAATGAGTTTTTTATTTAAACTAACTTTTGGTTTTAATCACGTGGTGCTTATTATTCAACGCCTTTACAGGTCTCATCAACTGATGAAGAAATGAGTTTAATTCAATCCAACATCGGGAAAACAAATGTAAAATGATTTAGTTTTAATTAGTAAAATTACTCCCAGTCGGCATTTCGGATCGGTAGGTTTCGGTTTCGGCTCAGCTTCCAAGCTAAAAATGGATCTGTTACGTTGATTAAATTGTATTTTACTATAAATATTTACCCCAATCTCTTAATAAGTGCACGATACAGCCTGCACTCATCTTTCGTCACATTTCTTATCACACTCTTCTTAAGATACTTTGTTCTAATTTAAATACCTAAATAATAAATAATAATCTAGTGTTGTTTTATTTGAATATCGTGTTTAATTGAATAAATCTACCATGCGGCATATAATCCCACCTTAAACATCTACAAAAACCCAGCAAAGGGCGTTGACGGTATGTCAAAAATTTTACCTTAAAAATGTGACTCTGCCTCGCATCAATAAAATACGAAATTTGGCCCAACTAATGATACCTTTAGGACATCATGATTATACAGTCTATATGAGTCAACGTCATTTTATTTTTTAGGACATCAACGGCATGAAATAGATTTTTTTGGAAACGTCTTCGAGGCTTGCGATTTAAATCTACCTATTTAGAAATGGGATGATCTTTTATATTGATAGGTGTTTTAACCACTATCTTTCTTAATAAGATACCTAATGTCAAATTCTCACTTAATGGAACAAAAAATGTTATCACAATAATAAAATGATGTGCCAGTACAAAAATTATTGCACCTACCCAGGAGAGCACTTGAATAAAAATACCTATCAGTACCTTCCTGGAGTAGACTATGTGCTGTTCGGCTATAAGTGCTCTTCCTGGACTACAACCATTCGATCACATAATTTAGCTTTACTATCAATATTTCCCTACTTACCCAAATATTATTACTTACCTTACCTACCGGACCCCGGGCTCTCGAAAGGGATGCAACCGGGAACATCGCTCGGATTATTATGATGACTTACCTACCTTTACCTAGTTCTAAGGAATAAATGTTAATCATGGAAAATTGTTAGTGTTTATTTATGTTACAATGAATATAGGTACTACTTATTAGGTAAATTAATTTATTTTTATCTCTGCCACCCGTCCAATACCTAATTGTCGATTGGCTTAGTTTTTAGGAAATGCTTTCTAATATTTTGCACGCGACGAGATAGTGTGTCTACCGACTTCGGCCATAAGTAGGTATAGCTACCTATCGCATAGGGATGGAATTTAAAATTGCATATGTCGACTGATGCACGTATATAGCGACTTGAAAAACTTAAATTTCAAACTCTGTAAAAATCATCGTCTAGCTTTACAAAAATAAAAAATATAGGTACGTACTTACAGTACTTTGGGTATGTACTTTTGGTATGTATGAACAAATAGGTAAGCATTCTACCTACTGTATTTTCAAACTAAGTGATTTGTGTCGCAACCTCCAAAACTACAACCGTCTCTAACCTAAACAACTCAGTGATTTTCCAAGCCAAGCGAACGTCGCCTCCCCTTATCTCGCTACAAATCTCACGTTACCACAAACGTGTAATAAAAGTAGTTTATAATATGAAATCTTGTACAATCGTCGTGACCGCTACTAGCACTCTTCTGTGACCGTTCCGCTTACCAACTACTGAATAATTCATGATATACTTGTAATTAAATGTCTTGGTGTGGTAAAAACTGACACCGTCCTGTAGGATTTATTAACCATAGATAAGTATATACGTTCTACGTTTTAAAAAAAGCGCAATTATATCAGTCGTCGATTGAAAAAGTCGGGGCAAAGATCTTGGAACGAGGGAGTGCGTTGTTGGTTCTAGAGAATCAGCTAGAATGGTTGTTAGGGAAATTATTGTCTATGTTCTTTGTTGCGTTTATGAATCATAGGTCTATGGTTTTAGCTTTTATACGAGCAGTATAATTTGTATAAATAAATATATTAAACATTGTAGGCATTGTATAATGAAGACACACATTGCTGTCATATGATTTCCTTCGGGGGTTAAAAAGAATTATCATTTAGTTATGGCTTCATTGAGTCGCGAAGATTCTTGTTGTGTTGTCGCGATAAAAACTTCGATTGTGTTTTGTTTTCGTTTCGATCGTCTTTTGTTTTTTCGTAGTCATTTCTTAACAGCGTAAATTACTTTTTATTGGGAATAATATAAAACAAATGAGATGTAAACTAGTAATTTACGCTGGAGAAATGAAAAAAATGTTTCTCCGTTTTATTTCATTTCGAATGAATATTTTGGAAAACCTTGTGGTGGGGACCCTTTAAAAGTAAAATCTTAATCCGAATAATATCGATATTAAGGTAGAAAACTAAACTTTTCATAATTTATTTTGCTATTAAGTTTGTATGGAAATGGTAACAGTCGCCAGTCGTTCTTAAATCGGTAATTCCTAGACTAAATATCTAAAACATCGCGATATGGTGTATTCTTTGGCCAGAAGTTATTTAGGGGCTAAATCAGAATGTCAAAACGAATGTTAATAATTTGATAACCTTCCTTAACGACCCATTCGTCCGTTTTATTGCATTTAAACAATAATTGTTCTTAAAAAAGAAAACTCGTATAATTGCACCAATTTTTGTGTTTTGACTAACGCGGTATATGTATACAAAAAACACTAAATTGTTCACCTAAATCAAGCACTTCTAATTAATACCTACATTTAATCTTAGGAAGGCTAATAATTACATGATCCATGGATTACGTTGAGGCTGTAATCTTTTGCAATTTTCTCTTAATCGCTGAAGTTGAAACCTGACTAATTTTACTTGGCCCTCATAAGATATCACCTTGTACACAACTTTAATACTTTACGTGACTTATGGAGGTCTTTGTCGATTGGTTGTTGTCTAAACGGTACCCCGAGACATTTGGACTTATGTGATAATGCTAGGGCTAAGAAGAAATTTGATAATTCCCGGTTAGGAAAACGATCGTTTTAATAATATAAGTTGGGTCGCATTGTTAGTGGATCATTTATAGAATAGAAAAGGTGTGGAGTGGCTATGTTTTAATTTATTTTTATGGCTTCATAAAAGCTTGCAGTCTGTTTGGACGGATTTTTATATTGTACAAATCTCACAATGTAGAATCCTAAAATTAACTTATACCAAAATATCTGATATTTTTATTGACTCTTTAGCTAAAATTATAACATGTTATGTAATTTTTGAAACATAAGAAGCCTCTTTTTAGCGGACCCTGAGCTCTCTCGAGAGATGCAACCGGGAACATGATGATGAAAAAGACCCTTTTTAAAGAAGAAGAGGAGTGTTATAAGTTAGTGTTGTATGTGTTTGTGTATCTGTTTGTGGAATCGTAGCTACCAAACAAAAGCGATTTTGATATGTAGTTTTTAGGGTTTCGTGGAACCCACTACACCCCAGTTTTTTTTTTGTTTTTTTTTTGTATGCATTGCCCTCTAATTGTTAGAACACGGGTTGCAGAGAGGTTGATTGTGTAGAAATCTATAAATAACACTTTCCTTCCGATTGTGGTTGTTAAAAGGGAAAACTAAGTTTCTTGTCCAGTAGCAGTTACTCAACAAAATACATAGAAACATATCTATACCCACCAGGTACCCTACCTTACCTATTAAGGTATTACCAGTAGTACTCTGATGTAGTGTAACGCACCAGTTTCTTTTAATATTGTCACACGAAAGCGACTCTATAGCTCTCCACTAGTTAGAGAACAAAAACCATTTATCACTGACCCGTCAAAATCTAATTGTCCCGCCTCGATAACCACAGCATTGTGACCGTAATTACACCCCTATTTTTTATAAGAAATCGATTTAGAACACATTTTTTGTCGAATAGACGAATCGAGAGAATCGAGCCGCAATTTAAAGATGTTTCGAATAGTTTTATGCGATTTTTTAAGTGGACATGGTCTTGATCGATTTGGTACTGTGTAATTATTGTGGTTGTCAAACGGATTTTTTAGTGCACTTGTACAAATATTAAAAACTGGTCCTTCTTACTAAGGCTACAATGTCCGTCCGTCCGTCTGTCTATCACTGGGATGTATCTTATGAACCGTGATAGCTAGACACTTGACATTTTTACAGATTATGTATTTCTGTTTAAACAAACATCGAGCTCCGTAAAAAAAATGTAAGTAAGTAAAAATCGTGTACCTATATCTGTTGTCCCTATAATGATGAACTATGATTTTTTAGTATTTGTAACCTACGACTGCGGTAAACTGTAAAATATCTTGAACTGCATAATACCTACCTAGAGTTTATGGAAATAAAATATTTCATTTCAAGATCGACATGTCTTAAAATAAATGAGGAGGTCTTCGCCATGCGCAGTGGGACTTTTTCCTTACGATTGCTGGTTTTCTCAAGATGTTTTCCTTCACCGTAAGAGCGATGTAATAGTGCACATTGGATTGTAAATCCCTACCTTTGGAATAACACTCGGGGTATCTACCACTAGACCCACACCGCTCCATAACTTAGTAGGTATTACAGAGTGCCGATTAGGTAAACTGTGGTATTACTTATTCAATAACTATGTTTATCCTCTCCAATCATTAAAATTTTACCTACTTACATAAAAGTTTTCAATGCTTGTTCATTGGTAGAGACAAACTTACACAGATGTTCTATACTGCGGTTTCGACTCTACTTTTTCAATTTGGTTAATATTATTACCATCTTTTACCAAAACAATCGTGAGTCGTGCACCATTTGCCGTCGTTTCATGCGTAGTTTTGATAAATATATTTTTTTCTTCGCCCATTATTAGAGGACTCCCGATTGCGGTCTGACCAACCCCCAAATACGAGCAGAGATGATTAGGAACGCCTATTGTAGCTACGATACTATTAAAACCATGTAATTTAATGAAATTGCTACCAATTTATCTACGAAAACACATTTTACCTGCCTACTGAATGTTGGAGATCTATATCGGTTTTTATTATTATAGAAAATGAAGTGTGTTTATTAACAAAGTTTTGAATAAAGTTGCATAGTTGTGAATAATCGATCTAGGACGTTTATCTATATCTAGGTAGGTAAGTACCCCCCCCGAAGGGTTCCCGCCTTGTCGTGGCGGGGGGGCTTAGTAGCCGTGGCCTGGACACCCACGGTGAACCAAGAGGAACCCACCCGAGGGGCCGCTCGAGCTTCGGCTCGCGGCCGGTAGGTTACGTCCGTAACTGAGGTGGGCCGCAGTGTGCAACATTGCGGCTGAGGGTTTCGGAGCCGCGGCAGGAGAGGAGTGTCGGTGTTGCGTTGCCGCTCTCCCTATCTGCCGCGGCCTCGGCGGGGCCGCCACCGTTGATGGCGGACGCGGTGGGGCTGCAGGGGAAGAGGAGTGTCGGTGTGTCGTTGCCGCTCGCCCTATCCCCTGCAGCCGAAAAGTGGTCGGCGACGGGGCCACAGACCTCACCCGTCGCAGGGGAACCAGGGGTGTCCAGACATCGCTGGTTCCCCTAAACGGCTCTTGGCGGCGGACTCGGGGGAGTTCGTCGCCAAACACAGAGCCCCGAGATGGTGGCGGCGTGTCCGCGCCGCCTTTCGAGAGGGCTTCGCCCATTTGGGCGCTTGGAGATGGGGTCCACCCGGACCACCCGCCGCTAGAGCTTGCCGAAGTTATCCGAAAGGTTCCGGCAAGCTCTGGCAACTGCGGCGCGAAGGACACCGAGGGGTTTAGTGGGTATACCCTGGCCGCACACCATCTTGGCCGGGGGGACCCCCACACACCGGGCCGCTCTCCCCCGAGAGTGGCCTGACGGTCTTAAGGAGATTCCCCTCGTAAAAAAAAAAAAAAAAAAAGGTAGGTAAGTACATTCTTTGTGATTATTAGCTGCTAGAAATTAAACTAATTTTTCGGTTTTAATCGCGTGGTGTATATTACTTTTAGCGTTGTTTCAATGCTCGACGTTTCGAGACCTTTACAGGTCTCTTTTTCAGGATTGAGTTTTTTGGGTTGATTCTTCATGAGGTCAATTCTGAAGAAGAGACATCGCTCTATCCAATATCGAGAAAACAGAAGAAATATACATACTAGCTGCTAATTAGAATATTAATAATTTTCTCTAGCTCTTTTGTGCTTCGAAAAGCACGTTAAAAGCAGTTGATTCCGGTTGTTATCTCTGATAGCAGTCGTTAGGTCAAGCCAGAGGCCTTAGGGCAACCTAAAACTAACACTAGATGAACCACTCCACTACACAAAAACAAAAAGATTTAGCTGCTTATTGATTTTGTACCAGCAGCACCTTACTGTTTCACTCGCATATATCCAGTTCCCGTAAGAATATCTGAATAAAAAGTGTGTCCCATGTGTTAATTTAAGATATAATCAATCTGTGTGTCAAAATTGATACAAATCCGTTCAGCCGTTTTGACCCACAAACATCCTACCAAAATATCGCACCTTAAATTTTTTTTTTCAAAATAAAACCCTCTTACAATTCTACTAAAATTCTCTAAGTGTGGGTTAAAATACGAATTCGAAAATGAATTTACAAAAGTTTATAAAGTATATCTTCCTATCCTCTCGTCATAACCTTAACCATAACACAAGCCTTGTTACCCAATTGGGTGCTAGGAAGCTCTGTATGCAATAAATGACCTGAGGTTTATTTATTTTAAACTTAGATCTTTTTTTCCTTTCCAAAGAATTCGAGACCATAAACAAGAATATTCCAAAAACATTTTAAAAAGATGATTAGTTTCTCATTTTGACGTAGAATTGTACTCTCGCGCAACTATCAATCACTTTGTGGAACTTGTAATTATAGGGATTAAGGGTGCGTTCTGGACCCCAGGTAATGGCTTCGGTGTCGGGTCTTTTAATACCACCAAAAATGGTATTTAGCCTCCTTGGAGGATATTAAAGAGTTTTTAATCAAACGGTTTGTGGGTAGTTGAGTTACTGTGAGGCTGTTCGGAACTATACTTTATCCATTAGTATAGTGCGCCCCGTGGTTTCATCCGCGTAATCGTCGTGAAACCGCATCGGGAAAAAACAAAAAAATCCCGTGGGATCGGGACTTCCGAGAAGAAAATCGGGATTGAAGCCTATTAATGCTGATGTAGTTAATCAGGATTAACTATTTCAGATAAGTGTTTAGATTATCACAAATATTAATCCAGCTCTCCAGCTATCAACCAAGTTATATCGCAATCGATTCAGTAGTTTTGCGTGAAGGAGTAACAAACATACTCATTTACTTACCGCCAAAGAGATATGAAAATTTTGTATGAAAAATATAGCGCATAGCGCGAAAGAGTCGTACTGCTATGAAAAGTGAAAACCATCGCTGTAGGTACTTACCTCTGTTTGAAAAAGTCGTAAGAAATTAAACTCATTTTTCTATCCAACATCGCGACACGTAGACCAAAACAATAAAGCTATCGATAAATTTTAAAATCCCTATTTTACGTTCGCCCTAACCCTGTCAAAACCCATTAAAGAAACACCAAAAATAATAGCTTCTAACTGAACGACAGCAGTTAAACGAAACATTATAATACACCCTACAGAAATAGTAAATTGACAGATGACAAATATGGACGTTAACACCAAGGTAGAAAAGCTTATGACTATACTATTGAGTATTCTGTGGCTATACTAAGAAGCGACGAAAATCACGTTCGTGGCATGAGAGCCCCACGTAAATACTTATTTTATTCTGGTTTTAGCATTTCTTGTTATAACGGCAACAGAAATGTATCATTTGTGAAAATTACTGTCTAGCTATCACGGTTCATGAGATACAGTCTGGTAACAGACATACAGACGGACAGTGGAGTCTTAGGAAAAGGGTCTCGTATTCACCCTTTAGGTATGGAACTCAAAAATGCGCGTGATAAGCTTGCATTTTTTATCCTCATATCACCAGATGCCAAGGGACGGGGACAACATTGATCAGGAAAGCTGACCCCAATTAAAGATGGGAATAAAGCCAGGCAAAGAAGAGAAGAACAGATGGAAAGCGACGACGACCTTATCGATGAAAAGTGCTGCAAGCACGAGTTAGAATTTTCAGGGCACCCTAAGGTCTCTACCTTGACCTAACGACTAACTTGACCTAACTCTAGCCCTAAAGGCTCTGACATTGTAGTTTTAAGAAAACTGCCGCAAATTAATGTTAAATCCAGCTATGTAGAAAATAATGTGCCCTTAAATTTTGTGACAAAAAAATTAGCACGCACCAATCTTAAGCAAACTAAAACTTCAAACACGTTCTGCATTTAAAAATTCACAAAGAACCACAACAAATGCAAAACGAAATATCCTACCGATTATGGCAAAATGCAACCTGTCCACCTACCTTTTAAACCACAAGCAACTTATTAAATACGACAACCTCAAGACAAAAAGAATCAAGGAAAAAGGGGATCAATTTAGACAAAAGGCATAAAGGTCGACCCTTCGAGAGTGCAAGGGTGTGGCGAACTTAAATTTTCACATTGACAGCCGAAACTGCCCTGAGGGACGAGACGTGCTTTTAGTACGCAAAGAGTAACAGCACAGATGCTATGTTATCTCAAGATTTATTAGATTTTTCTTATGTTTTCGCGGTATTGGATTGAAATTAAATTAATTTTGTCAACAAACGAATAAATCCAGAAAAATGAGGTTTTAGATTTTAGATTTTAGAACTCCACGTTATTTGAAGAATTGTTTTTAACTGACTTCTAAGAAAAACCCTACTAATATCATATAAAGAAGAAAGTTTGTGAGTATGAATGTGTGTGTGTGTTTGTTACTCAATCACGTAAAAACCGTTAAACCGATTACCATGAAAATCGGTATGTAGATAGCTGGTGACCTGGAATAACACATAGGCTACTTTTTATCCCGATTTTCCCGCGGGATCGGGACTTACGCGGGTCAAACCTGGATGTTTTTTTAGTGGTAGTCGAAAGTGCACTAAAAATGATGAAATAAAAATTTATTTCAAATATTTAAAAACCGACTTCCTAAAACGACAACATGACCTCATCTAATATACAGTGCAACCGACTTATTTGTTATTGTATTCTGAAGTCGTGCAGTTTTACTGGATAGATCCAGATTGTGATTTGGCTGCCCAACTTCCGATTACCCGGTAAAAAAAATGTAACTTTTTTTTCATAATCAACTAGCTGTTACGGGAACACACAGAAGCAAAATTAGGCAAACAAAATACCAATAGTTACTTCTGTATATTATCTTTTAATCTTTGCTCTATATTCGTTATGGTTAATGTGCCAAGTAGTTTACGAGCCGTACTGTTATTTGCGACCTCCGAGAGTAAGGTACCACTTTTGTTGTACTCTTTTTGTTTAGGATTCTTTCTGTAATGAATAGCAGTTGATTGTGTTTTGAGGTACGTACCTATAGCTATTACAGAAGTTTTGTAATTTGAAGATGTTTATGGGTTTATATCTCATTTTTGGGGTTCCTTATCCAAACGGGTAAAGGGGTAAAGACGGGACCCTATTACTGAGACTGACTGTGTGTGCGTCTGTCTGTCTGCCCGTCCGTCTGTCTGTCACCAGGCTATCTCCCATCCCTCTCGTCGTGCGTCCACCTTGCCGTGGTGAGAGGGCTCAGTAACCGCCCACCATAGCAATCCAGCTATGAGCTATGTTGGGCGGTGAAGCGAAGAGGCGCACCTGGCGGGTATACTTCGCACACACTCTTTTGGTGTGTGCGGAGTATACCCGCCCTAATTGGAGGTGGGTGCCTTGCCTTAATTGGCCGGGCACGTGGGTGGAGGACTCCCGCGCGACCCGCGGTGGGTGATGGGGGCCTTGCCTTTACCGGCCGGGCCCGGCAGAGCACACTGCCTCACCAAAGCGGCAGAGCACACTGCCTGACCAAAGCGGCAGAGGACACTGCCTTACCAAACCTGAGAGGGGGAACGGGCCCGGGAGTTGCTCCCCGGCACTCATGGGCCCAGATTCCACAAAACGGGCGGGCAACGGAGGTTGCCGCCCCAACCCGGCTCTTGGCGGCTGACTCGGGGGGGTCAGTCGCCAACCAATGAGCCCGAGATGGCGGCGGCGTGTCAACGCCGCCTCTCGCGAGGGTTGGCCCTTTTAAAGGCCAGAGAGGAGGCCTGAAAAGGCCACCTGCAGTTGGGGCTGACGGAATTTTGCTACCGCAGTTACCGTTGGCCCCGACACTTTGCGGAGCGTAGGACACCGTGGGTTTTTAGTGGGTACCCCGGCCACCCCCATCTCGGCCGGGGGGACCCCCACTCACCGGGCCGCTCTCCCCCGAGGGCAGCCTGATGGTCTTAATCAGATTTTCCCACGTAAAAAAAAAAAAAAAAAAATGGCTATCTCCCATAAACCGAAATAGCTTGACGGTTGACATTTTCAGAAGATATAATTTATTATGAAATATTTAAGGGCTCCCAAACAACACACGTGATTTTTGACGTAAATTCGCAACGATACCCACGGTATCGATCCGGTATTTTTATTATTGCATTGACAATTCAATAGCGAGAAACTGAATGAAAATGAAGTGTAATCAACAACTTAAATTGTATCAATCAAGATTTGTTAGCAATCAAGTTACATAATCAAACCCAGGCACTGTCCAGTTGTATGTACCTCCATTACAACTGGACAGGACATAGCGCACTGAATTTGAAATGGTGACCGTCCGTGAAAAAAAATAATAATAAAAAAACATGACTTTTCCATAAAACATCATCAACAAAATCAATCTTCATAAGAAACGTGTTCACGATTCATTTGAGGCGTAAATATGTTTATATTTAGATAAATTGAGATATTATTTGTTTGAATATAAAACGACAAAAATATATGCGACTACGTTATTTAATCGTCTATTGTTATGTTAATTTTGTAAACGATATAAATCAAGATTAACCAGTTTTTATAATAACAAATGACGATGTTATTAATATTATGATCTGTCTAAAGACACTCTGACTTTTGTTTGTTGTTTTTCTTTATTGTGAATGTATAAGGTGGTTGTGGAGGCAGTCAGCTCCCCCACATAGGTGTGGTACTGGGTCCCGACTTCTTAAACTCAGCAGCTTTTTTACCGTGCGGTAATACTGTTTTTTTATACGTAATAGTTCAGCATTTGATCTCATCTCATCTGATGGGAAGCGACGGTGATGTCCAGCAATGTAGCATACCTAGAAGATACATATTCACTCTAGACTTGAAGACTCCAAAGTTGAAGTTTTGGGGAACAGCACAGCGGGCAGAGATTTCCACTTTTTGGCGGTGCGCACAACAAAGGTGGAGGCGATGCAATGGTGCGTGTGATTTTGCAGTAATGCCGCGACAGTGTGTTAAGGCTCCTCCATACAGCCGCGTATGTATATAATATCGCACGCGTTTCTGCGTTAATACCGCAGCAGTGTGGGGGTGTCTAGTACGGCTAAACCGCTGCGGTTTTTAATCGCGTGATTTTATAAATTAAGGAAAGTACCTACTACAAGCGGTTGCACGGGCAAGGTTTTTCCGCTACTCCTGTTTTGTGTTTCAAGCGGTTAAGAAGATAGAAAATATGAAAAGACTCTTGGACCTTATTTTATTTATTTTTTTTCTTAATTGGAAAAGGATTATTTTTCTTAATCGTCGTTGCTAAAGACTTGAAATTAAAAAAAAAAATATATTTACAGCAAACAAACCATACAACGATAATTAACGGCTAAATCTTAAGATCTAATTAACCTAGGTATTGTTAGCTGAATGAGGGATGAATGAATGATGATGAAATTTAATATAAATTAAAATAAATATTAAGTCTGTCACTGTCGCGTCAAATATTAATCACTTGTAACTAAAGCGGATAATATACTCCTACATAGGATACCCAGCTTCTTACACAACTTATAATTTAAGCAACTAACATTGACTCCAAAATTGAGGGACATTTTTATCAACTCCCATCGACAATCGTCATGACCCGTGACCCCGAAATTCGTCTGTCAAAACATCATCCATCGTTCACAAGTATGTCAAAGGAGACCATTTGTAAGGAGCGGTGAAAGGAACAATACTACACGTAATTTTGTTACACCTTTGATCGATGGCCAATCCCATAGGTTCTTTGACATGACAAAATGGCGTTTTGACAGTCGAAATTGTTGATCGATAAATGTGTGATGCCTTCTTTTATGTGTGTAACTAGATTTTCTGTGGCTTCAATGTAATTGAGGCTTGATTTTGTAAGAATATCGGGGTAAAAAGTAGTTTTTAGATCATTTAAAAGCAGAAGATAATTAGATTTATACCTAACTAGTTTCACCTGCGTAAATCCCGATCCCGTCGGAATATCGGGATCAAAAGTAGCCGCCTGACACAGCTAGTGTTAATTAGGTTTTCGCCCATTTCATATACGGTTAACTTTAAGAGGAGTATATACGCCAACGACCTTGAAACTGAAAATCCCTGTCGGCCTCATCGAAAATTGTTGATTATTTCATGACGGAATGTCGTAGAACTTTTTTTTGTGCACAGATTGTAGGTGACATTGTTTCCTACATTTTGATGTAGTTTTAAGACAAGAACCTCCTATTGGTGCAAAGCCTATCCAAATTTTAGACAAAAAATGTCTGATTTGGCTAAAATGTCCATAGGCTTCAATACGTTTCGACATATTTGTATGAAAACTGCACTAAAATATCGGAAACAATGTCGCCTACAATCTGTACACAAAAAAAAGTTCTACGACATTCCGTCATGAAATAATCAACAATTTTCGATGCGCCCGACATGGATTTTCAGTTTTTCAGAATAGGGCCCTTAAGCATTCGATTTGACATGACATAATGTAAGTAACCCAATCAAAACGATCTAATTCATTACTACATTGACAATGGACGGTATATCACAAACAAACGCCGCAGTGTCGTGCGTTAAGCAATATTGACAGGCTCATTACTTGGGGATGGGGAGAGGGTGGTTGTTACTAGGTATGGATAACTTATATTGATCAGTCTAGTTTACTGGGAATTATAAAAGGAAAATGATTAAGAAGGTGTCTTAGTTAATTTGACTTGTATAATCGATTTTGAACTATTTTGTTATCAGGGGTCGGTATTAAGTATACCAATTTGCCTATTCTGTAAGGAACAGAAGAAAAAATGTCGTTGTTAATTTTGACTTGTTCGATTTTGAACTATCTTATTTTGTTATAGAACAGAACTATGGCGAAAACCATGGATTATTGTTAGGTTTTGCCTATTTAGAGTACAGTGCAGACTACAGTGTAATTGTAATATACCTACCTATGTATAATGTCGACCTAATTATAGAAATACATGATCTGTATATTGTTTGTTGTGCAAATAAAGCACACTTATACATATTACTAGCTGATCCGGCAAACGTTGTTTTGCCTTAAAAATTATAGATAGTAGCCGATTCTCAGACCTACTGAATACGCATATAAAATTTGGTGAAAATCGGTCTTGCCGTTTCGGAGGAGTACGGTAACTAACATTGTGACATGGAAATTTTATATATTAGAAGATTATATTATATCTATGTATTCAGATGAGGTAGAATTTGATATGGTATTCTTGAGTAGAAAAATATGCATATTTGGAGATTTTAGAACTCCACGTTCTAAATATTATACCTTCACAATTGCATGTTTTGCAATTAAAATTATGAAAAATAAATGATTTCACAAATAGACGTCCTAAACAAGTGAAGCAAGAATAGAGAAGCAAGCAAATAAACAACTTTGATATAAGAAACAGTTTCTCAACATTTTCTCCTACATCACAAAGAATCTCAGTTTTTCCTCTTATGATTTACTGGTCCAATTTGGGCCCCAAAGCTTTGGCCGCCCATAGTGGACAGTCGTGCTATCTGATCAAACAAGTCATAAATAATACTCGGCCTGTATTTATCACGACGAAAATATTAAGTAATAGAACGATTTATTGACCAAAATACGCCTCGAGCGGTTCTTAGGAGGTTTTATTTGGTTTACTTCTAAGAATATCGAAGTCGCTGTGACTGAGATTTTTAATAATTAATTTGCTTTAATAATTTCGTTTGAAATTATTTGTTTTACTTGCTGTGCCTTGCGGTTTTTCTTGAAGTGTGATATTCCAGTATTTTAATTTGATATTCTCGTGGTTCTTCTTCGGACCCCATAAGTAAGTAAGACATTAAGTCCTAGGATATCTGTGGACGACCTCTGTGGCCCGTCGGGGGAATGCCCGACTGCAATGCAGAAGGTTGCGGCTTCGATTCCCGCCGGGGGCAAGTATTTATTGCTTAAAATAAATATTTGTGTTTGGTCTGGGTGTTTTCTATATATCATATTATGTACTAGCTGTGCCCGCGACTTCGTCAGCGTTTTTCGGACTACCAACCCATCGCTGAGCAAAAGTCTACACTTGAACGGACGACCAGGGAAGTCTGTTGCTGAACAGAAGAGAATCATAGCAGAGTCTATTTAAGTGTAGATTTTGCACAGCGCAGCGGTAGGTAACGTGTTGCATGCTTATACGCATTACTTATAATAAGAAGTAGCCTTTATCGAAAATTCAAAAAAATCAAAACCCGACTTCGAATTAAGGACAAAACAATAAAAATAAGCTCTCCAACATACAGTGCAACTGACTTTCTGTTATGTAAGCTGAAGTTGGGTAGCTTAACTAAATGATATCTTTTTTTTACGTGGGTACTGCACCTTATGCACTGTCAGGCCACTCTCGTTGGGCTCCCTACCATAGGTTTACCCGACAACGGCGGCCTTTCCAAGCCTCATCTCTACCTCTGCCCGATAGACAATCCCTCTCCGTTTCCCCTCCCTCAGCACGGTCACGCCACCGTCTCGAGGTCCCCAAAGCCGGTGATAAAGCCCCCCCTCCCTCACCGAGTTCACCACCAGAGGCTGAGGTGATTTTTTATAGTGGTTATCTTCCATGCGGCCCCTTTCTTGCGGAAAGGACCCCCGAGCCCGCTGACGCGGGATTACGGATTAGAAGCCAGGCAAGCCCGGCTTCCCACCTCGTGTGCCTCTTAGCTTTCAGCTACTGAGTCCCCTCACAACGGCAAGGTGGACGACCATCTGGAGGGTAAAACGTAACGTCGTGTCCGGGACTCGTGACTCGAACGCGCAGCCGTCGAATCGGAAGCCATCACTCGGCTCGGTAGGCCACCGTTCCTTAAAAAGGGAATGCGCCGGTCTGTGATTCGAACGCGGAACCCTCGAATCGGAATCCACAGCTGCCATCGTGCCACGTAAACTACATGCAATCAGCATCTACTCAGTAAAACTGCCCCATTACAGCTATATTTTTTAAATCCTTTTTATTGAATTTTCGACTGCCACTAAAAATGATCAAAATTGTAACCGTAACTTTAATCACTGAAGAATTTTTGAGAAGGTGGTTTCAGGTGGTCCATCAATTTATACCTTGTTCTTAATAAGCCGATTCTATTGATGGAAGTCCAAAAATTAGTAATTTACAGCATTGCGGGATGCTATTCTGCTCATCATTCCGAAGGTTCTCATCAGATCTTCACCAACAATTTATGGGACCAACTCGGGACTCTCACTTTCCAAATAAAAAAGGAATGATCGAAATCGGACTTTATATGCCGGAGTACAGTTTGAACATATTCACATACAAACAATATGCGGGTAGAATTGAGCAGATCCTCTTTTTTTTAAAGTCGGTTAAAAACAACCATTATAAAGAATTTCCGTATGTCCGAAGGATCCGGATATATGGAGAGACAAAGGTATACGGTATTTTAGGAATTTCCTGAAAAAAAATAAACTGCATATCCGGTTTTTTTTATTTTCGACCGGATATCCGGTTAGTCATGTATTGATTCCACACAACATACTTCTTCAATACAACATTCAAACTAACTAAGTAAAAGCAGAAAAATCACTTTATCCGGATAACCGGACAAAATATCCGGATAAAAAATAGCCTATATGTTAATCGGGACCTAAAGCTATCTGCATACCAAATTTGGTTAAAATCGGATAAGCCGTTTCTGAGATTAGCGGGCACAAAGGCACACACAAACAGACAAACAGACAAACAGACAACCAGAAAAACAGAAAAATAGGTTCTACTGCGTTCATAGATACCCATACAATTTATATTTTTTTTATATCTTCCAAAAACAGACACCGCTGAGTTACGATTTTATTATATGTATAGATATAGAAGATGTATTTAAAAAAAAAAAGTATAATATGTAGTATATCCGTTGTCTAGTACCCATAGTACAAGCCTAGTGCTTAGTTTGGGGCTAGATTGCGCTGTGTGCAACGTCATGCAATATTATTATTATTATTATATGTGGGTTTTCTCATAATGTTCGCCTTCCTCGTAAGAACGATGTTAATAATCATTTCAAGTTTATTTTTCTCAAATAAAAAGACATTCGATATTTCTTCTGCTTTCGCGATGTTGGATTAAATTAAACTTATTTTTCGGTTTAAACACCACGCGATTGAAACCGAAATTTTTAATGTCAAAGAGACATTAGCCAAGATTGGAACTCACAATCTTCGGAATGAATCCCAAGGTTTAACCACTAGACCCGAGTGTATAACAAAACGTATATTTAGTAGTAAACAATTGTCAAATAAATTAAAACTGTAGGTAGGTAATTATAAAATTGTTTTAATATCCATTATCTTAATCTATATTGTTACTCGACGCAACAGTGGGAATTTTATGACGCAGATTTTTGTCAAAAACTATGTAATTATTCATCTTCACAAATAAAACAATTAATTAATTATGGTCTAATGTTTGTCCCATTATATTTGACTAGCTTCTAAGTGTGACTTTGCCTGCTTCATTACGAAATATTTAAGTACTTCTGAGTTTGTATATAGGAATAAAAATACAAAACCATTAATTACCTTACATTACCTACCTGTCTGTCTAAAGGTAGCCACTTATTGAGAAACTCTATAAATATAAATAAAAATATCTATGATATTCCCACGGGATCGGGACTTACGCGGGTGAAACCGTAGGACGCAGCTAGTGCTAACATAAAAGGCATTACAATAAAATCTTTAGCCAAGGACTGTATATTTAGAAACGGACGAAAATGTTGATGGAAAAAATACAGAACACTTAAATGCAAATAAAATCCGATGATCCGGTTGTGTAAGATCGAACATACAACTAGTCGTTTACTTTTTTAATATTATTGTGGAATTTACAGCAAAAAGCAAGAATTCTCATGAACAAAACATAACAATGCCCGTCTAACTAAACGAACAACATTACCATTTTGCTCCGAAATAATTCAAATTTCATTGTCATCGTTTCTCACGAAGACAATGAGGATAACAAGTTTAGGTTTCCAGAAATTATTCTAAATATAATTAAATCCATGTTAAATGGATTAATATAATAATATCTTCTTACTTATTAAGCGATTCAGTAATTTTGGCGAAATAAATAAATTGTGTGAACAACGCACAGCGCCAACTAGCCCCCTGTGGTGAGCTAATAAGCTTGTAAATACGGTGACTAAACAACGGATATAATAAAAACTTATATTTATTTTTGTTTTTATAAATATATACATATTATACATAGAGAAATAACTAGAGCAGATATGCCCCGGCGAGAATCGAACGTCGGGCATTCGCACGACGCGCCCTATAGAGGTCGAAAATATACTTCACAAAATGATGACTGATCTGATACCTTACAAATCCTCGCTTTAGCTTCCCAACTTACTTTTGAAGACGAATGAAAACATTTATAAATTTAAATATATTGTACCTACGACACATTACATGTTATAATATCTCTTTGAAAACATGAATATTAAGTCGAAACTAGTTAGGTCATACACTTGATAAAAGTATAGAATACCTACACAGTAGATAGGTATTGTGTAGGTACTATACCTACCTAACTCTATAGTCATATTATATTAGGTACTCTTAACAGTGAAAAAATTAATGTCCCCTTTCGAAATCTCGTAAAAATAATAATAACAAGAACTTCGAAGTCGTTTCCACCGTACACAGTTAAAAGTGTAAAAAGGAACAATTATCCATAAATTAACATAAGTCGTAGTTGACCGGTGACAAACGGGTGAGTTCCCAACGCGACGCTCCGGTGCTCTGCGAGACATTTCACTGTTGTTTTTACTGCAATAAGCCCGGTTTCACCACGTTTTACTAGTAATGATTACATGTATTGATTAAAAGTTAAGGTTTTGAAAAATATTTTATACAGTATTGGCATATTAAATTCGTAACCTTTAGGATTTTTTCCCCTTTTACATAATATTATGAAAATAACTGGGTTATTTTCATATTAACTGTAAACTCATTATGCAGATTACGATCAATAATCTCTTTAAGCACTCTCTTTAAAAAAACACTCAATAATTTCGTCGTAAAATAAACTTTATTTTTATGGTAAAGAACGATGTATAAGTGAATAAGTAACTAGATAAATTAAAATAATTTAAATTAATACCTAATCCAAAAATGAGTCCCTAGGTATAGTACCCAAAAGGCTGGCTGCATTGACCCTTTGGATAGCAATACCTATTCGTTGGCCAAAGTAGCAACCAGCCCATTTTTTTTTTATGGTTACGTGTAAACACAATCTCACAAAATATGACACTTTTAACACAGTGCATAGAGATACTGTACTAATACTATTTTTACTATGGTAAGGTATATAATAAGTTACTTATATTATTTTATTATTGATTAAGCGAGCAAAGTGTCTCTGCTTCAAGTCTGGCTATATTTGACTTTGTACCTACAGGTCGTAGTTTTTCAATGATTTGATGAAACTTGGTTAAACAGGTTCTATAAGCATCAAGTTTCTTGTTGTCTTGGGGGATTTTTGATTGCGGGAGAAATTGTGGTAGATTAATTCAGACTAATCTACCACAATTTCTCACACAAACAAGGCTACAGTGTTGGTACTCGGTTCTTTCAATAAAGTACTCGAGACGTCTACAATTCGCAAAACGACTAGTTTTATTCTTACGTGAGTGGTCTTTTAAGCTAAGATTAAAACTACAGTGCAAACGGGCAATCCTTACATTTTAATTAAATAAAATCACGTGAGCTGAACTAATGAATTCACTTCTCGGCGACAGGCTAATCACGATGTAATTGTGGGACCGTTTTAATGCTAATGTACTCACTGGACAGAACGTCTTTCCTGTCCTCGTTTTTAGATAAGGAACAGTAAAATTAAGGTATAACTCACCTATTATTCTTTAATAGATCGTTTTCAGCTCAGCACTTGACCAAAATCTCACGATGTTATGGTAAGGCTGGATTGCACAGCTACATCGAACTATCGAATCCGAATTACTAGCTAAAACGGAATAGCAAATGACAAGACAAAATATCGGACTATCCACGAAACAATATGAAATTTATCGGTAGTAGGCATGTAGTAGGTACTATCTTTAAAAAAGTAATTACGAACTTTATGTAGGTACTTATAGTGTAGACGCTATTTTATGCAAGTTCACATTAACTTCGTAATTCTTTTATTAAATTATGTATCATTGATTAATGTCGTACTTTATCGATTCTCAAGCCTAGGTATTCCGGACTAGTTAGTTAATTCGATCTGAATAGGTGTGCAAGTGAGCCTTGAATGAAAACATCGTGTGGAGACCAACGTGTCCTAAGTTAAGCGTTAGACCAATATCTCACCGAATGGATAGCCACGCTACGCGTAACTATTACAATGCCTATCTTATCTGTAAACCCAACTTTGTATCGAGCTGTATCCTTTGTCTTAACTATGAAATACATAAAATAGTGACGTCATCACATTCAACACATTCCCGACATTGTTCACATAAAATCTACGCACCTTATTAATAGTGTTTGCTGCACCCTGCGGTTTCACTCGAGTAAGTCGAGATTCAGTGAGGATTTCGGGGTGAGATGGAGAGATAGTAATTGTCGTAAAATATTAATTACCACGTATTGGTGAAAGAATTTTTGAAATCGTTCAATTCGTTACAAACAAACAAGTCTCTCCTTTTTATAATACTACTAGCTGCGTCCGCGGTTTTTCCCGCGTTAGTCACAATCCCGTGGGAATATCGGGATCAAAGTGGTCTATATTACTCCTCAATAGTATAGTTTTCTATTGGTAAAAGAATTTATGAAATCGGAGCCTATTCGTTACAAATAAACAAATCTTTCCTCTTTATAATAATACTGCTGCATCCCGCTGTTTCTTCCGCGGTCCGGTAGGAATATCGGGATTAAAAGTGGAATGTTACCCCTCGATAATATAGCTTAGTCTATAGTCCAGTATTCATTACAAATAAACAAACCTTTCCTCTTTATAATATTAAGTATAAATATAGGACCAAAGGCTAAAAAAAACATTAATGTTCTCTAGATAATTACTTCGCAAGTTCATTACTGATCTAGTATTGCAGCGGTGAGAGCAAAGGCCATACAATGTATGAGGGACCCGGGATTTATTATGGACCCTTAACTAAGTACAGTCAGTATACAAAGTGCGTGTAGTATTAAGGTCGTAATTCGAAGGAATAAGGTCTAATATTGTGAATGGACGGTGTTAGCTTGACTGTACTGTAAGTAAACAGTGATGGTAAATATTTTTTGGTTATCAACTATAACATGTATGTATCTACCTATAGTAGATTTAATTCTATTGTGGGACATATTTTTAGCATCCAGAAGAGAAACAAGTTTTGTCATTTCTGTCTGTCTGCGGCTTAGCTTAGAGACGCTTAGTATTTAAATAAATCTGTAACTTTGCATGAGTACAACATATTGATGTTTTTTCAATAGAATTATAAAGCTTAAAATGCATTTAGAGCACGTGGAAATTGGTCAAGTTTTTTTTACATACGACACTATCTTATTTGATGGTAAGTGATAAGGTTTCGTATAGTGGTGTGGCTCACCTAGTGATAAAGTTTGCAGGTCGCCCTACGGCCTCTAACTTGGCCTAACGACTGCTATCAGAGATAACAACTGGTAGGTACCAACTGGCTTAACGTACTTCCGAAGCATGTATTCAGTATTTAAAAAGTGCCGCTATGCTCGAAATTAGCATGCAAGAATGCATTTTAAATAGAATAATCTACCTATAAGAATTTACCACTAGAGTGCGGTATAGGTAGACCACACCGAAACGGACACGGCGAGGTCGGAGTTTCACAAACGAGGAAGGGCGAAGATCGCCGATAACCGTAACACACGGCCACGGAAGGAAGTTGCAGTTACCTAACTCAGACACGCCAGAGGGTTACCGACTTGGTTCATTTTTGCACGACATTCTACATACCTGACTGGAAAGCTATGTTTTGTAGTGTCCTAATAAAGATACAATGGCTAGGTACTTTAATCGGAGTGCTAGACAATTAATCAAAAAGTCAATAGACGATTAAAGGCACGAGTTGGCAACGGGCGACGTGTCGCAGCGAGTCTAGTGGTTTCTATGTATTTCTATGAAATTCCCTACGTAGTTAGCGACACGAAGCTAGCGACGACGCGTCGTCGTCGCCGAATTTCATAGAAATACATGAAAACCAGTAGTGTCGCTGGGACATGTCGCTTGTTGCCAACTCGTAACTTAAACGTAAAATAAATACGTCAAGCTGTATACAATAGGCTAATGACATTTGTCTGCCCCCTTTGGAATATAAACGAGAAAAAAGTTACCTGACTTTTTTACGCGTGCTTACCGACTTGGTTAATTTTTGCACAACATTCTACATATTAGAATGGAAATCTATGTTTTGTGCTGTCCATTCTATGTAACTATAAAAATAACTCCATCTGCTTCGGATGATATTAAATTCTGAATCTTAATATTCTTCAAGCCAAAACTAAAGACGATCGAAAAGATGATATTCTCGATCTTATTGACCTGATCATTTTTTTTGTTTCGATCGTCTTTTGTCTCTGTTTGGATAACTTTTTTTTTGATTGTGTTTTACTTTGTCATTTTAACAGCCGTCTTCTGAAATTTCCAAGAGCTCTATTACCTCTGTAAAGAAACTATTACTATGCTAGGATTAATAGTTTCTAAGGTAAAGCAAAAAGTCTTGTGACCCAGAGAATTGGGAAGACCCAAGAAATGCTGGCTTGAGGTCGTAAGGGCTGACATTTGTGCAAATGGCCTCAGTACAACGTTAGCCGAAGAACGTGCCGAGTGGAGAGTAAAAGTAGGAAAACAGACGCTGTGCTCCCAAGAGGAATGCAACCGGGCACATCGCTCAAATGATGATTATGATGATAATGATGAATGTAGGTAAATAGTAAGTAGCCTTTTTAATGAGTTTACAATAACTCACCTTACCGGACATAACGAAATAACTATTATAGGTATTTAACCTTCAGCTTGTACTTAGCCGACATTAAAAAAAACTGTAACACCAGCTTTCCTGTCCAAGGGGCCATCCGATTGTGCAAGCCGTGGCCAGCAACCGAAACTTATACATATTTATGAGTGGCCTTGCAGACTACAAACTTTCTAAGTTTCTGTTTCTTTTTGCATACAGCGACATCTAGTAGGTATTTAAGCTAGGGTTCGTCCTTTTTGGAACGAAGTTCCTTATCGCGCGTTGCGAAAGGGGGCTAGACGGAAAAAATTAAGATCAAAAGTTGTAACGACACTTTTTGAACTTCGTTCCATCCGGGTATCCCTTGACTTGACACCTCTCAAGTTTTGTTCTTCATCTTTAAAAATTCACTAGCGACGAGGAACTTATGAAGAAGAATTTTCCTTTAATTCTAGTAGATCTGCTTAAAGCAATAAAAACCAAATTCTATACCTACAATAAATACTCATTCATTCGCATAAAAAAAATAATTAAAAAAAATTAAAAACCGACTTTAAAAAAGCATAAAATATCCCCAACTACATACAGTGCCACCGACTAATCTGTTATGTAATCTGAAGTCGGGTAGCGGGTAGCCAAACTACAATGTGGACCAACCAGTAAAACTGCATTCTGGGATGCTATTCTGCTCATCATTCCGAAGATACCGAAGAACCTTCCAAATAAAAAAATCATCCTTTTTTAGAAGTCAGTTAAAAAGTAAAGATTGTACCAAAACTTTTGCTTTCAAATATGAATACCTAAATTGCCAAGCTGCTAAGAATTAAGATTGTTTTTATGCTACAATCCGCAAAAAATGCACATCCCTGGTGCGCAGAGTCAGAGCCAGCTCGGACAGTATTCTAATGATGATTGCGGATAGGTTAGACTGTCCGTACATGAACAGATGTGATCGTATTCACATTGAGTACCTACATCCAGTGCGTCATTATAATTTTATTTAACATTAACATTAGTTTGTAAGTTTTATCATTTACTATTTGCATTACTAACCCCTCTGGATCAATGGTCTGAAATAAATGTATTTTATTTTATTTTATTTTTAAGTAACCGTAAGTTGTGAGTCTACGAAATCCCTTCTAAGGTGCCTGTAATATACAATTTCTATGTATTATCTCTTGTAATGCAGGAAGTTGAGAATGATTGCCTTAACGGTCACCTGAGTTAGTGATTTGGTGATACGAGTAATTGCTAGGACTGTCGACTTTTGGAATACGTGTGAAAAGATTTTTGAGAGTTTGATATTCTTGATTTATTTTCTCTCTCGTTGAAGAGCTCATTGGCCTAGCAGTCGTTAGGTCAAGCTGGAGGCCTTATGGCGTTCCTGGAAAGTGAAGAAAACTGAAAACAGAAAAGACTAAGTTGAAATCGGTTTATCCTTTCGTGAGCTACGATGCCACAGACAGACCCACATACCCACATATAGACAGGTCAAATTCATAACAGCTCCATTTTTCCGTCGGGGGTTAAGATTCTCTTTCTTACCATCACACCTTTTCCCCACTTTAATTAGGGTTATCACTACTATCGGTTTTAGTTTATTTCTAGACTTGACTAAAAATTCTTTATCTCTGTATTATTTTATCTCCTATTTAGGAAAATATTTTTTTAATCTGAAAGAAAAGTGGTAGAGGATAAGTAGGTAGATTTTAATACTTATTTGTTTCAATTTACAAAACAAACAATTGTTATTTTTACTATATGAGAATACCTAGGTATTTAGTATATTAAGTTGTAGAAAAAAATACGATTAAAAATAGGTACCCACCCCTATTTTCTATATCACCTTTGTTTTTGTTCGTTAAAAAAATAAACACATTACAAAATATGACACTAAACACTATTAAATCCATTTGAGGAAAAAAAAAATCAAAGAATCATCGTCTATTAGTGTATCACCCAACACCGACAAAGTGTTTGATTTGACAGCTATATGTAGATGTACCCTCTAAAGCTAATTAATAAGCAGATACAACCACTTTAGATAAGTAAAAATATTTTCATCCCGAAACTGCACCGGATATAGATTGTATCGGCATGACAAAGCGTGGCGCCAAGAAAATCCAAATTATCACAAACCAATCTCAACTCTACTACAACTATCATAAAGCTCATTTCACTTCCAATCATCAGTGCCTTTACCAGTATCACCAACAGTTACTGCAAAATCAATTCTCTGTCCACGATCATTGAGTACAAATTCCACTACAATCACATTTTCATTAACATTGTAAGATTTGTCAGCAACATTGTCGTCGCGATCCAATTTAAGTTCTATTTCTTGGGCTAGAAGGTTTAGTTTGTTGTGAAACTTATCTGAAGTGGTACAATCAAATTCTATTGATGCTGTACTAAAAGCTTCGTCCGCAATCTCAAGTGCAGGTGGTATGACTCCTGTGTCTCCTAAAATAAATGGAATGGTCATTGAGAGATAAGATTTCTTGGTACTTTCAAGGAAGTTTGTAATGGGCTTTTAGTGATTACTGTAGCACGTGGCTGGGAGTCTTCAAGTCCCAAGTCTCTGGTTAGATAACCTAAAATTTATATAAATCAAATTACAAATCTTCAGGCTTTATTTCCACCATGATTTTAAAAAAGAAAAGGCAATTAGAAGAAAAATACCTAAATATAAAACTGCAATCTTTTTGAACTAGTAGATAATTTCAAGAAAAATACAACAATCACGTAATCTTGGTCCTAGGCAGACAATCGACAGGCACGTAAGCCAAAAACACAGTAATTAACGTCTATCGTGGGGGTCAATATCAAGGTGCCCGTAATCCCGGCTTATGCGGGCGCCCGATGCCCCTGAGAGCTTATACGTGTAATGCAAGATAATGGTCGTGCCAATCATTACTACTGATACAATGACCTTCTCTCTAATATTGATTTGAGAGAGGTTACATTTCATTTTCTTTCCATTTTATTTCAGTGTGTATGTAAGGAAAATTAATTGTTTTTTCTAATTTGGTATATTTAAAGCTATTTTATCACAGTGTGAACAACATAATCAATGAAGCAACCCGGAAATTGTAGTGTAAGACAATTTGATACGACATTTTGTGAATGCAGTTACGTGCTTGCTGTTTATATGTACAGAAACATGTCGACATACAGACTAGTAAATAAGTATTTTCAACCGAATTCAAAAAAGAAAGACGTTTTCAATTCGGTTGTTCGTTACTTTTTCATTTTTTGGCTATATAAACATTACCAAAACACACTTAAGTTATTATCGACCAGATTGTTGAAAATCATTAATTGTTCTTAAAATCTGTTTATGAAAATGTATTACGACAATCGCAGAGAAAATATCCAAATAATAATTTCCCCCGCCTAATGAATTTCTATTATTCCCCATTTTGCCACCTAGCTCCTGATGTCTGTCACACAGGCGAATGTAATTAGTCGGTTATAGGGGGTCACGTCACGTGCCACTCAAGTGGACATTGATTGCGGTCCAAGACATTCTAGCGGCGAGTACCAAAACATCGTGAGTGGGGTTTTTTGGTGATTTGATATATTTTTCTTGGAAAGGAAAGTTAACTAGTGTACCTACTTATGACGGTACTGGTAGGCCATAGATTTTCCTTTAAATCTGATTCTATGTTACTAATATTAGAACTCGGGTCTACATCGAGTTGTAGATAACTATGGATTTTAATTACCTCGACGTTTCGGCAAACGGGTTACACCGGCTGTCATCGCGTGAAGAGGTAATTTTTAAATCTATTGTTATCTACAACGCGATCTAGAGCCATACCTGGTTCTAATATAAATGATGGAGTCGAGGTTTTCCCCGCGTAAGTCCCGATCCTGGGGGAATATCGGGATAAAAAAGTAGTCTGTCAGGACTTCAGCTATCTATACATACCGAGCTTCATCGCAATCGCTTCTGCGGTTTCGAACACACACTCACAAACTTTCACATTTATATTATTAGTAGGATTGTAGTCTTAGATATACTCTATTTCAGAAACTTAGATCAAAAATGTAAACAAGGAACTGTCCATTTTAAAGGAAAACAGACGGAGTAGTCCCAGTAATAGGGTGCCGTTTTTACCCTTTGGGTACGGAACCCTAACGCCGCGCGCGTCAGTCGCCTAAAAGATCTGTCACTTTTAATAAATATAATGTGATTTTTGTTTACATTTTTGATTCGAGTTTCTGAAATAGGTAGGGTATAAGTGTTATGTGTTTTCAAAATAATCATATTCATGACAATCTCGTAATAATTTCACTAAAGCTCCATTATCTGGTGGTTCAAGTGTCTGTCCACTTGATTTATCAAATGTCAATTGTCATTTATTATGAAGTGTTATATGACTTTTATCATTATTTATCACTTATCATCAGTGATAATGATAAAAATGTAATCACAGTCTCTGAGTGTTCATGTGTGGTTTTCTCAGGCTATTCAATGATATTACGTTTTTCATATATTTGTTAGGTAGGCAAGTATGTAAGTACGTATTTTTGGTTGATTTTTGCTGCTTCAAATAGAATTTAATTTTTTCGTTAGTTTTGAACTTGGTATGCTTGGAAGAAAGAAAAATACCATGTCATCATGGATGGCTTGTCTGCTTGTTGTGCCTACTTTATCTCACTTTTGATGAAAATTTAAAACTATACTTACCTACATGTAAAATTATTGTTCTATACTGTCCAATTACTGAATTGATTGCAATGAAACTTAATAGCTAACAAAGATACTAATATGCTAATACTCTTACGAGAAGTACAGTAGATACAGAAAATTTGCAAATTTGGGGTAATTTTTCCACCTGTGTTTCACCTAAGTGGAAAAACCCTACGCAAAAATGATCATCAACGGACCCCGGGCTCTCGAGAGGGATGCAACCGGGAACATCGCTCGGATGATGATGATGAAAACTGATGGTTACTTTCCATCTGTGTCCACCTGCGTAACGAACGAAACCAAAATAAGAGACGATCATTGAAACAAAAACAAAAGACAATCGAAACAAAAACAAAAGACGATCGAAACAAAAACAAAAGACGATCGAAACAAAAACAAAAGACGATCGAAACAAAAACTAAAGACGATCGAAACAAAAACATAAGACCATTGGAACCAAAACAAAAGATGATGGAAACTGAAGCTAAAGACGGAGAACTGGATTTTCCATAGTTTTCGAGAGTAGGAAGTTTTCTTAATAACTTAAGAGGGCATGATCGATCAGCTCACAGTGGTAGACGACAGTTAATAATAGCACCCTTACTTACTGTTACTGTCGACACAAGTTGCAGGTTGCAGCGGACATGTTTCTGAAACCCACTGTGTTCTTGTGGTTGGTCATTACTGCTTAGTAAGATCTGAGTAATGCTTATTATTTTATTCTTATCCGGAAAGAAAACAGATTTGATAGATTTTTGAGTGGTAATTTTTTAGAGTATAGGGTTTTAAATAAAATTAGGTAAGTATATTGAATTTGAAAACTTACAAGTACCTAAGTTTCAAAAATACTAATAGCAGAGTCAAGCGGTTTTACCCGCCTTCTGATCCTAATGGGTTTTCCAAAAACCCTTTCTTAGTGGATACCTACACACCAAAAACTCTCTTCAAACATGTCTCTAGGACCACCGGTTTGAGCTCTGCGATTAATGTAATAAGGTCAGTCAGGACTTTGAATCTTAAATGGATAGAAGATAGATACATGAAAAACTTTTATTTTTCGTTATGTTCTTTATTTTTTTTTTTAATTTTTCGTCCATTTTGTAACATTTTCGCATTATGTAACGTACAATCGAAACTCCTGTAACTTAGTACCGCAAAGAAAAAATTATCACCTCTGAGTTGTTGACTGTTCAGTTGACACGCGAAATTAATTTTGGGGAAAAATGTGTGTGTCACTGTTATTGTAAGTAACGAACGGTTGTTTTGTTTTACTTAATTATATCTTTACTAGCTGTGCCCTACGACTTCACCCGAACTTATTCAATAAGGACAAAATAAAGTAATCTACATATTTTTTATTCCAGTTTTGTGTTCCAATAGGTTCGGTCCGTAGTTTTAAGGTAACGGAGTGACGAACATCTTTAGGTAATACTAACAAACTTTAACCTTAACAATATTAGTAGGATAAATGTATGTATTTAAAGAAGTCATATTGCAGATTTAGTTAATATTTCTTTGGACAACGTGACATATTCAGGTGGGCACAGTATAAATAAAGAGATAGTGGCGCACCTCCAAATCAAACTTATGACGCGGGCGCCCGGCAATTAGAAATTTGAATGAGTAATGTTTGTCACTCCTTTACGCAAAAAATTACAAAACCGATTGCAATGAAACTTGATATGCAGATAGCTGGAGATCTAGATTAACACATATGTTACTTTTTATCCTGATATTCCTGCAGAATCGGGATTTATACGACTGAAACCGCGGGGCGCAGCTAGTTATTACATAATACGTTCGGTATTAGAAAATTGCTTACATCGCGGACGCGCAGACGCAATCTTCCCGAACCACAACTGAGGTCGGACCGACACAAATAAACATACCTAGACTTTGTCGTGCCGCCACCGCAGGACAGGCTTAGACAATGTCTTATGTCCGTAGATTGAATTGAATACTCCACACATGCTCTGTGGGTAAAGTTTTAATAAGATAATTTTAAGTTGAGACAACTGAACTGTCTTTTATGTTTCTTTTGTATATTTTGTTATGTGCTGTGAATTGATTGAGAATCTTTAGAGATCTTGAATGGTCGTGTGGTTAAGCAACGCTCGGGGCAGTCATTACTTAGATCGGTGACTGTTAATTTGTGTGGCAGAAATCATTTTCTCGAGCTTCTCCATGCTTCAAAGAGCGGGCACGTTAAGCAGTTGGTCCCGGTTGTTATCTCTGATAGCTGTTGTTATAGTATAGAGGAGCCCATAACACTAAACCTAGTTCGATAAGACTACCAGATGAAATATAAATAAGTAAATACGAAAGTGAATATGATTTTAAAGATATTGGTAAACTAACAGAGCCCGTCCATATTGCAGCAAGTACCATCAATTATCCGGAATCGCCAAATAAACCATCACAAACGTAACCTAAAAACATTTCATAATTACTTTACATAAACTTTGTCTTACTAAATGCCATTTAAATTTTAAACGATTGCCTCAAATAACAGCGGACCGCGACGGTAGATATAATTATTTAATTTTAGAGTCGCGTGTGATGCACATAGTAAAAGTAATGTGACTGTTGTGCAATTTGTTGCATAACTGTATGTTGCCCAAACGAGACAATCTTACAAATTGCCAATCCGTCTTTTAATAAGAGCAAAGTGAATTATCGGTCTGTAGGGTTCCGTAGAAACAAAAGAATAAATATATTTATTTGACACACATTAAATTTAAAAAAAGAATTATCGCAATTGGATTCCTTGTCCTCATTTGCACTGCGAGATATTCGAATCTGTTTCCTAAGACTGTATTTCCTGGCGAGAATACAATTCGGAGGTCATAGTAGTCGCGAGTAATCTGGAGGGGTACTTTAATTCTACAAACGTACGAACGAAAGAAATAAAATCTGTCATCCGTCCATCAAAACGGATGTATGACAGATTTTCTTCTGGAATTATCATTCGTAGAATTAAAGTAGAGGCCCTGGTACCATTTACGTGTGCTTCCTAGGAGCCCGCTCAATGTGATAGTGGCCAAACAGTGGCAAATCAGCCAGTTATTTACAAAAAAGTACTATTTATAGTTTGTAGTTGGTCAAGTTAGGTTAGGTACTAATATAAGGCTTATTCGAGTTTAGTCAAACCCGCAAACCACGTATGTAATAAAAAATAAGTGAATAGATATACCTATTAAACATTGAAACTTAATTTAAAAACACTAATAAGTTTAAGAGCTGCTTAGATAAGATTAAAATAAAAGTTCAATATCATAATCATAATCATTTATTCCGTAAACCACATGTAAAGGGATGTTATAATATTACATTGAAAATATTCATTAAAATATAAGTCCATTGTGATTTTGCAACATGTGCGTACGAAAACAGTTAACTTAGAATATAAAATTAAGTACAATTATTATTTGTTTTTAAATCATAATTAAAAATTACACACAAACTACAACAAAAATAAAAATAAAGAAGAAAATAAAATAATAATAAGTAAATTATATCCTACGGAATCCTCTAATCTTTATTCCAAAATGTCGCATTACTTTACTTTTTCAATAGCAATGGACAGATTCACACGGCTTACGAAATTTCTTTAGTTGATCTTTACAATAGAGATAAAGTAAGGGATTTTTGTACTTTTAAATGAAGCATTGTTTTTGTTGAGAATCGTTTTGATTTTCAGATTTGGTAATAGAACTATTTGTCTTCGGTTCTTGCATAAACTGTTTGTTGTTTGGTGGCGAAAGCCATTATCTTTTGTAATCTAGTTTGTTTCTTTTTTTAGCTGGTTGAGAATGAAACATACATAGTAGGTTTATATGTTAGTAAGTCGTTTTAGGGGGTTTTATAGAATTATTATTTGAGATTGTTCATGCGTGTTTGTTGGTATTAAAATATGTATGAAAGCTCGTATAAAATTTAAATTGATAATATTTTGATTTGATTTGTATGATCGTCTCTTCCGACGCGGGCCGAGTTGACCACTAACAACCTTGTGTTTAGTGGTCAACTGGGCTCACATTCTAAACAAACGTGGGCCCAGTTGACCACAAAAAAATTGAGAAGGAGCGAATCCCAGTTTCGTAGGGGACCATTCGCCCCCTAATTCATCGTTTTGAATAATCTTACTACAATTCAGGACGTGTGTCTCCGAATGCGATCTCCAATGAGAAGAAGACACAAGAAACTCATACGTGTTTTTTGCTGTAATCATGTGATTTCAAGGCGACTCTACACGCCATCCTACTAATATTTAATATGTAAACGTTTGTTTGTAAGTAAGTAAACGAGTATGTTCGTTACTTCTGTACGCAAAAACGACAGGTCCGATTGCGATGAAACTTGGTATGCAGATAGCTAAAGATCTAAATTAAGATACAGGCTACTTTTATTCCGATATTTACGCGGGACCTGCCAGGACTTAACTGGGTAAAATCGCAGTGCGCAGCTAGTACAGTTGGATATAAAAAAATTGAGCTCCAAATATAGCTATATTTTATTTTAGCTATTTTAAGTACTAATACTAATGAGTATTAACAACTGTGCATTAGTACACCGAATGCATGTGTGGTTACAATACGACGTCGGTACCATCTTGACCCAGGGTTCAAGTCATCCGTCTCCCAAGATTATGATCTGACGGAGCTTGTCTCCGTGACGGCTGATAGCCGAGACTTTGTTTAATTGTGACATCATTGTTTCAATTCATCGGTTCGGTTGGCTTAAAGATGTTTAAAGAAATAGAATGAACATCTGTTGATTAGAAAACAGTGTCCTTAAAGGTTCTTGAGCTGTCAGTTTATGGTATCCGATTTCTCATACGCTACGCTGCAATTGCTATACCATACAAAATTCCATGTTATAGTTCCATGGACGGTCACCATAATTTTTAATAGAAAACGCGGGATAACAGCGCAACAAGGCGTAGATCAAATAGGCACAAAATTCAGTACGAGAACTCCTATCCATATTTTATAATTCAAATCAATGGTTCCACCTCTATGCTGCAGCGATCGCAGATATGAGATCGCAGCGCCTAGGTATTTGCAGAAATGTCAAAAATATAAATGATTTCGTATCCTGCCAGGCAGCTGCTGCTGTCTTTTGCGACCTGTTAGGCGGTTCTTTTACGCAGATAATCTACCTACCTACCGGGAATGCCGCCACCCGCCTCGGCAATCGGAGGAGTTTTAATTCGCAGAACATAGTTAAATGATAATATTGTAAGCGGAGCAACCCTCTATGCTATGGAGTGCTTATGACTTCGTACTAGTTAACAGCACTATTGACTGTCAGTAGAATAGATATGAATAAATGTGTCAGGTCAAGTTAGAGGCCAAAACTCTAACACTAGAGTTTTGGCCTCTAACTTGAACCACTATACGAAAGAAAATAGAAGTAGAATAACTTTGATGTTCTATCTATTTCTATTTTATTTTTAAATCTTTGTCTATTGGTTATTAAAATATGGCCTTCGTTTGTCGTGATTTTCGATGATGTGGTACAAATTGATAGATTTATACGGTATGAGAGTTTGTTAATATTATACTGTGCTTGCTTGGTTTCACGGATTGTTTGAGAATTTTCGAATAAGTACTGAGGTAAGTAAAGGATATTATCAACCGTTAAATTTTGATCGACACTTAGCTCAGCACTTATTTTCTCCTATAAGTTGAATTCAATGTAAGTATGTAATATTAGAAATTAAACTCATGTTTTGGTTTCAATTGCGTTGCATTTTCTAAATAAATAAATCCAAATTAACTACTTTAATTCCGCGGTTTTACCCGCGTATGACCTGATACCGTAATTTTGAAAAAAAAAAGTCTTATCGGATGCCTGTACCTACAGTAGGTACTCATTACAAAAAGAATAATGTCCAAATTTCAGTTCTCTACGCTATAAGTTTAGTTCAGAAGCGTTGATCCATTTGTCAGTCAGTCTGTCAGGACAAAGCATTTTATAAATATAAATCTGGAATATTAGTAGATATTAACGCAAAAGCTCATCGGTTCCACGTCACGACATATGCCATGTCTAACTATTTCTAACTCTATGTTGAGGCGTGTGTCCCTGCCACTCTACAGCGTGAGACGCTATTGATTTCCTATCAAGTGTTATTCATTATTTGGTTTTTATACGCATCTTGTATTAGTAATCGTTCTTACCGATAAGTGTGAGATTCGTACCTACTCACTTATCTTTGTTTCAAGTGATGGGTGACACGGATTTTCCGCTTATCTTCTAAGTAATCCAATTTGATCACCGGTCTTTTCGATATTATTGGTTGATTAATCATTTTATTAGTCAGCCTAGCATCCCCTTGCCGTTTTACGTTTTACTCCCGATCCGAAATAATGAGATAAGAATTAGCACATGTTACTTCCAAAGAATATAACGTGTCAAGAAATTAAGTTTTATCAAAATCGGAAATCGGTACGGAGACAAATATACGTCTAAACATTCACATAATGTTAACCCTTTAAATTATTAGTTACGATTAGGTTTGTGCACCTGCTTAGTAAACTTATTTGCATTTTAAGGCAAATTAAGCAGTTCGCACAGCAATCCCAATAGAGGCTGACTGTGTCGGGCGAAGATGCAGCTGCGACGTAGAAAGTTGAGGGTTCAATTCCCGCCCGGAAGAAGTATTTATACTGTATATGTATATGACTTGTTTCTGGTTCTGAATGTTTTATATATGTATCACAAGCGTAATGTATGTATTTACAAAAATATTGATTTATTATATTGCCGAAGCTGTTGGCAAAATATAGATATAGGCAAAATTACAAACCTTAACTTTTTCCTTCCCGCTAAATAGCGTTAGCATAACCAACCACAAAAAACTTAAAATCACAAAATCGATAAGCTTTTTTGCCGTCTCTAAAAATTGTCGTGTCATCAACAATCGCCAGTCAAACAATACTTGTCATTCCAAATCGTAATGTTCCGATGTTATCGTAGAAAACTTCGGGTCACAGTTGGTCCATGTTTTTCAATTAGGTACATCTGACATCGATTTGCTGACTTCAATCCAGGTAATTTGTTGGCTAATTTTGACCATGTAGACTTTGTCAGTCTTTCGAATGGATGTCGGTGAGGTCACGATTTTGTGTAGTTACTACCTGCGCCCGCGGTTCCATCTGCGTAAGTATCGGTCCCGTGAGAATATCGGGATCAAAATCTAGGTCTTCAGTTATCTGCATACCGAGTTTCATCGCAATCGGTTTAGCGATTTTTAAAAGGGAGAACATAGACACACACACATACAAAATTTCACCTGTAAAATATTAGTAGAATCACTAGCGTTTTGTTCTTTTGAGTCAATCCACAATAGAAACTTGGCTTGTTAATTTTAATAAAAACTTGTGTTTGAGGTGGAAAACAAACATTACTTACCATTGCTATGACGCCAAAAGTTACAAATGTGATAAATAATTCCATACCTGTATCCAACTCTAGATTATAGCTATTACCTAATTAAAGCCCAATAGCCTTATTAATAAACGTGGAGTAGGGTCGGAGAAGAAATAACATGCTTTGTCTTTTTCCGTGACAAGAGCTTTCAAAGTTGACAGACAGAGACAAAACGTAGTAAACCTCCTGCAACGTTATTCCACTTTTATTAATAAGGCTATAAATGTTTATAAAAGTGATCGATTTTTAACCGACAAAAAAGGAGAGGGTTTTCAAAAGGTGAAATTATAACCGTCAGTTGCTAATAATTTCTGTCGACACATTTATAATTATTTATCCCTTACATATAAACGGTGACTAAGTTTATGTAACGTTTGCCACTGTCTTTTAACTTTGAAACTTCATGTCACAGTAAAAGACAAACGTTACATAAAGTTAGTCATCGTTTAAAAGAAAGGTGGTAAATGAGCAGTGCTTGCTTGCTTTTAATTTATTTATTTTGTCTGCGAAGTATAAACTGACGCATAACAATTTGCAATATGGGCAAAAAAACTTAAATAAATTAAGTAAGTCGATGACATTGGGTCAAGCCATTGACCCGTTCATTATTTTCACATGAAACTTGTCTGTTTCGAAGCCGACTATGTAATTAATAATCTAAATAATACGGAAAAAATATCGTGTTCCAAAACTACCGTAGGCAGGAAATGTAGGTACCTATATAATTGGAGTATCTATCTAACTTCGTTTTTAGGGTTCCGTACCTAAAGGTAAAAACGGGACCCTATTACTGAGACTTCGCTGTCTGTCTGTCTGTCTGTCTGTCTGTCTGTCTGTCTGTCTGTCCGTCCGTCCGTCTGTCCGTCTGTCACCAGGCTGTATCTCATGAACCGTAATAGCTAGAAGGTTGAAATTTTCACAGAAGATGTATTTCGGTTGCCGCTACAACAACAAATACTAAAAACAAAATAAAACAATTATTTAAAAGGGGCTCCCATACAACAAACGTGTTTCAAAAATAACAAGGAGTCAGGACAGGAACAAGGACAGGAGTTGGTCAGGACAAATCGAGTAGGTCATGAAATTCAAAATGTCTGCCCTATCTGTCAAATATACCAGTCTGCCTTCACTTACCAAAGAGTTTCTTTTATGTTTCCGATTTTCTTTGTGCCAAGGTTTTATTTTTTTGAGTGATTCGGTCGTTTGATCGGAGTAAGAATCGAAGATAAATATTTCATATTTTCCTATAAAATTTAAAAATTGGTTGTTGTAAACCATTTTAGGGTTCCGTATCCAATTGTGATAGTGGTACGGAACCCTTTATGCGCGAGTGTCGCACTTGCCCCGTTTTTTTTTTTAATTTCAAACTACGATCTGACGTTTTGTTTCTTTGTAATTTGACATTTTTTCTTTAGGAAGATGTGTCAAATCATAGTCTACAATTAATAAACAAAGTATGTAAATGTGTATTTTTAATAAATTGCGCTCTGCTGTTTCACCTGCGTTAGTCCCGAACCCGTACGAATATCGAGATCAAAAGTATCATATGTTACCTACTCCTGGAAAATTTCGCTTTCTATTAGTGAAAGAATTATTAAAATCGGTCCGGTGGTTTCGGAGATTACCCTCAATATGTATACATATATCTATCTTCTATCTATACTAATATTATAAAGCGGAAGAGTTTGTTTGTTTGGTTGTTTGTTTGAACGCGCTAATCTCAGGAACCACTGGTCCGATTTGAAAAATTCTTTCGATGTTGGATAGTCCATTTATTGAGGAAGGCTATAGGCTACTTTTGATCCCGATATTCCCACGGGATCGGGACTTATGCGGGTGAAACCGCGGGGAGCTTCTAGTCTTCTATTATATAAAAATCAATCCCTATTTCCCTTGGTCACGGCATCACACTTAAACTTTTACACATATTTCGATAATTCTTTTTTTGTTGTGTTTGCTATTGTCAGGAGAAGGTTCTTATGAAAGAAAAAATGCTAAACCGATTTTGATGAATTTTATTTTTTTATACTAAACGACAGGACAACGTCTCTCGGGTCAGCTAGTAATTTATAATTTTAAAAAATAGTAGTCAAACTCTTTCCTATCGTATCCTCCAAACTACTATCTACTTCTATCTTAAACCACTTCGTCGCTTATCTATCACGCAAAAGGGTAAAGCGACGAAGTGGTTTAAGATGTAGCATGCTTTTCTAGGCTGCCGCCGGAAAGCGTGCTACATCAATGAGTTTCAAATTAGGTACCAATTCGTGTAGGCACGTATCAGAACCTGGACAAGTTCGCTTGTCTACACCACATAACTAAACCTCAATAGATTTCCCAATGGAAATGCTGTTTCCGAAGGCTGCCACCGAGAACGCCTCATAATATTCCTCTATTCGACTGTTGCTTTAGCTGTAGAGCCAATAGCAGCTTAAGTAGCTAAACTTAATGCATAGAACATACGTTTAATTTCGAAAAAAGACTTAGAAATATGATTAATAGGACAGCGGTACGCGACTTGGTCTTGTGTGATTCTTTCCTTTGACAGATTGTCTCGACTTTCTGACCTGAGCACCCTGCAGAGACACTAATGATGTTGTCTCTTCACTTGCTCTATCGATATCGATAAAAACATGTTCTAAACAATACTTGCGAGACAGATGGTTCTCGAAAAATAGTACTTTTTAATGAGAATTTTATGATTGATTTCTTTTGCCTTTGTCATCATCATCATCACCCATATTTTTTCTCATAGATTCCTACGACATTTTTTTTCGATACACTTTTTATTTTCTAGTTCGTTCCCTACTTATTTAGAAGAGCCTTAGTAGCATACGAATCCAAGGATATATCTTATTAGAGCTACCTACAATACAATTTGAGCAGGCGATATGCTCCTAAAAAAATACACAATGACAGCACACCCTTACGTTGAGGATCTTTCTTACAATAATCTCATTCAATTTCTTGTAGTTTGTTACTGGGCTGCTGCACAATGAGTCTAGAAATTATTATGGTTATGTAATTCTTGAACGCAATTTTTACGTTAAAAATCACTGACAAGAGCCAATACAAGACAAGACTGAATTACTCTATTAGTCTATAAATAGGTACGACTGGATGACTCGGTGTGCGTGATCATGTTTATGTGATTTTAGACAATAAAGATCAGATAAGCTGATTCCCACAATCCGGTTCAGGCACAAACGTGGCTTAGTAGGTGCTTTATACTCGTAAGTATCGATAACACCTTACTTCAGATACACCTGTTCACGTCCCATCCCTAGCCGCGGGGTCGACTAAGATTACTCTCAGCACGATACTGTCCTGCGTCGGCGCTCGTTCGCGACGCTTTGACATCCCGACGTACAAACCACATCCAATAAACATTTGCTTACACCTCTATGGCGTTGAAATAGAGATCAAAGTTGAGTAACGCAAGTGAAAATAAAAATTTTCATACGTCATTCGTTGATAGACGGCCCAAGCGGTCCAGTGTGAGAGCACCGCATTTTTTTACTTCAATTTTTCGAATATGCAATATGAAGATATTGAACGATTAATACTCACGATTTTTTAAATGTATTTCTCAGTTTGACGTTTGGTCGCTCGGGTCACATGAAAGTGTTATAACGAACATGTCAAAGATTGATGGCCCATCACTAGTTGAATGTACGGAAGTCGAAAAATAAATGTTTTGATTAAGTATAAACAGTTGCTTATTTACAGCTGTAGATAATGGCGAATATTTAAATCTATCATATTTTGCTAAGGCGAATTCTTACAATGAGTTACAGTCTGTAAAAATAGTACATGAAGTAACTTGGTTGAATACAGAAACCATATTTTGATAGAACCTTTTACAGCGATCGCATCAGTTTTTGTTATTATGTTTTATTTTTGACGCATTTTTTTCCAAATAGGAAAACCTACCTACCAAATAATTTCAATAATTTAATATCAATTAGCAAGTGACAGATATGTTTCTCAACGACTTTTAAAGTTAAAATAAGCATTAGACTCTTGCACAACTAACTTACTCACATTACACGCCGCCATCTTAACAAATTGGCGTCAAAACATCTCGAATATTAATTAAAAATGATGGTAATTAATGCCCGCAATTTAGTGACATCCAGTTGTGAAATAATTTACATTTTAGTTTTATTGACGCAATGCACTGTGAAGTCGTAAATGTATGTATGTTGTATAAATAATTGAATGTAGGTAGGTACCTACTACTTAAGCATGGATATTAAATTTATTTCTTAAAAATTCAATCTAAACAAAAACACAAAAATAAAACAATAAGTATAAAAGAATATATTTTTAGGTTACACGGTGAAATGCATCATCAATTACAAACATACAAGATAGGCCCCGAAAAACATAACCCTCTCCTTGCAGCCGGGTAAAAATCGTCCATTGATAGGGATTGAACCAGAAAATCGAAGTAAATGCTAATAAATTAAACATTGCAGTTTACATTTACACTTAAATCATTATTCATTATAAAAATCAATAATACAATATACAAAACTATTATTCATTAAAACAAAACGTGATTTGATTTCCTTAAATTATAATTTTAAATTATAAATTATAATTACTTCATCATCATTATCATCCGAGCGATGTTCCCTGTTGCATCAATTTCGGGATCCGCTTTCTTACGTCTCTACTTCGGAGGATATTTGGCATCCCGGGTAGTGAGTCCATTTGGACTATTATGGACTACTATATTTACATAGTTAAAAATTCCTATTACCTTCTGCAATGTCGCACAAAATACCTCTATCATTATTATTTAAAGCAAAATTGCCACCTTTTGAATCGAAATCAGTGAACAAGACGTCAATACGATTATTTAAATAACTGTGGCACGGACTCTTCAAGCGAGCTCAGAAACAATCGCAGGCCCTTCCACTATACTGTCAATCGGATCATTAAAGTGATGGCAGAGTTGCCAGTATCAACCAATACACTTCATTAGCCACTCTGGCAATACGTGAGACACATTCTGATGCCCCGTTACCTCCTAAGTGGATGCCTGATTGATGTATAATGGTAGGAATTAAGGCTTCGCGATCCTGTGTATCGATTGTCAAATGAGTGAACGTGAGAAATAATGGGTTTTATATAGTTTTTGATGGAAAAATATACTTATAAGTAGGTATAAATTCTAAAAGAATGCAGAATTTATAACACAGCACCATCTAGCCCCAAACTTATTATATAGAATTCATAATTAATACTTTTGCTCACTACTAGAGTGGGTATTGTGATTCTTTTATTAAAATATAGCGTTAGGCGGCGGACCCCGGGCTCTTCCGGACCCCGGGGACTCGAGAGGGATGCAACCGGCAACATCGGTAGGATTATGATGGACGTAGGGGAACCTGTTGTACCTTGGTACCTCCAATTTTCAAACTATAATAAAAAAAAACAGGTTGCGGACCCCGGGGACTCGAGAGGGATGGTGGACGTATAATTAAGTGAAATTGAATTATGATAAATCTCTTAATACTACAACTTAATGTCAAAACCCTTAAAAATAGTTATTAAAACAAAAATAAGGTTATTTAAAAAAACATAAGGATCGGTACTTGGCAGCAAGCCCAAAATGCTGGTAGCATTGCCACTCTGAATAGCAATGCTAATTCTTTGCACCAAATAAAGTGTAAAATTGTAATTGCACCAAAAATACAGAATGAAATTTGATTTGCATACTCAATTGACTTATTACTGTCATAGAAAAACACTAATTTAAATAACAAAACCACTAACATAATTGGAGATTCATATGAATTTCTAAAAATAATCGAAGACACAAAATTGACGTTAGTAATTTGTCAAACTCCATCACGAAATGATAATAAAAATATTTCGTTAGAACATAATAACCGATCGCGGGGACTTTGTGTAGCGAGTTTTTTTGTGGACATCCAATTTGAAAACTAATTACGGGGCCGCGATGACTAGTCTTCGAAAACAAGAATATTGGACCCTGTGTTAAGTTTTGTGTGACAAAAAGTATGATTAATGTTACCATCTTGGTTGTCTCGTCACAAAAGGTGTGTTCGTTTGTTTGTGTTGTCATTTTATTCCGCTATTTTTACCGTCTCTGCTTTAATACAAGTGTCAACTATAATAGACTCTTCAAATTACTGTATCGTCTTTGTAATAATTAGGATTAGATATCTAATTATGTTGTGTTTCATAAAGATTTACCCCCTTTCCTACAAACGATGATTAACAGATGACTAAGTTATGTAACGTTTGTCTTTGTCTGTCAACTTTGTAACTTCATGTCACAGTAAAAGATAAACGTTAAATAACATAATCATCTGTTAATCATCGTTTGTAAGAGGGTTAGGTTTTATGAAACCATTTCTATCAGACCGTTTTTAGCGATAAGACCGCTCATTGTATCTTTATTGCAATTAGCTGTAAGTTTTTGTTTATGTAGTGACTAATGTGTTTTTTAAAGTTCGGTATGTACAATAAAATGTTTACTTATCTAATTTATTTTTCTAAATTGGTAAATTTATTTAGCTTCTAGGTCACCAAAGGGCTACTTTAGCCTTTTGGGCCACCTTGAGACTCATTTTTGGTATGTAAGTTACTTCCATTTAGGCTTTTAATTTATTTATTACTATCACGTATAAATCCTACGGGATCATTATAACTGGTAATTTGATGATTGCTATGATGATTATTGTAGTTAGCACAACTTAGTCAAGTGCATAGTGAACATAATGTAGGTAGTTTAAAATCTATATCTTCTATCTATATACATAAAAGAAAATCGTGTTAGTTACTCCACTTATAACTCAAGAACGGCTGAACCGATTTAGCTGAAAATTGGCAGGGAGGTAGTTTAGAGCCAGGAGAAGGACATAGGATACTTTTTATCCCGTTCGATTAAAAAAAAATGCTTATTTATTGCCTTTAAGGCGGAACAAAGTTCGCCGGGTCAGCTAGTTAAGAATAAAGACTTGTTTTATTATTTGATTGACATAATTTACTTTTTGATGATAAAAACAGGTATAAATAATTTTCATTGGGTACATGTTTAGTAGAGGTCATGTCAGTGAAAAGGTAAGAAACCTATGGTATATCGGATAGAGTCGCTGCCGTAATCACAAACGACTCTATGCGTGGACTCGGCTTTTGTCACGTTTTCGCTGACGTTGACTATCACTCACAAGAGCAAAACAAAGCATTATGCCACGCATGAGGGTAGAAGTTGATATCCCTTTGCGAATAGCCTCTATCCTTTTCACACTACTTGGACACAGAAGTCTATCTATTACATACAACCATGACCTTTTCATATCGTGATTCAGTCGACGTTCGGTCGTGACATCTAAATAGCCGATTCTGAGGTCGCATGCAATCAATGACGGAAGAATTCGAATCGATATGACGGAAGATGAAGGTACAATTTACAATCGATTTTGACGATATGTTACGCACGATAAGGGAATCGAAGGTTGTCGATTACAATCCGAATTGACCGATTAAAATCGAGAATGAATACTTAAAAAATATGCGTTAATTTGATTTGATTACACGTAATTACATAAGTTTCTATTACTGTTTACTGTTTTGGTGTTCCCGAGATATTGTGATAAATTTGTCAATCAGTTTTGGTCCCTGTAAAATAAGTTCCACTTAGCGCAGAAGCTTAGCGCTCTTTACTTTAAGCACGCTATTTGTTTGATATAACCTTGTAAACGTGGTTAGTATAAGTTTTCTTGTAATTTTTCAATCGGAATAGGTAACATTATCTTTTTCTTTTAGAAAAAGTTATGTGCGCTAATAAAATCGCTCTTACGGTGAAGGAAAACATCGTGAGGAAACCGACATGTCCTAGGACTCACCACGGTTCGAAGGCATGGGATATTCGCCAATTCGGAGTAGGGTCCCGTGGCGTCTTAACCCCTCTAAGAAATCACATACAATGGCCCAATTCTGAGGCCAAGTGCGGAAAAACGAACTAACCAAAGGTTACGGGTTATGTTTTCCGCCCCTGTCTTTGATCAAACTTAAGTACCTTGACATCAACGAGACACCTCAGAACCATTTCACAGTCATTTCAGTCATAAACACCGCTATTCTAACGTCAAAGTCTACCGTCCGAGGTATTCCAAATCGTATCGAGACAAGTGGCACCAGCCTTGACTTTATCCAGTCATGGTTTGTCAATTACGAAGCCATTGTGCCCTGCGCGAGCGCAGATCTTATCGCGACTAAGACAAAAAATATCGCCGCCTCGCTCAGTGTGTGGAGGGATTGAGATTCAATTTGATGGGCATTTTCATTTTGTATTTTACTAGTTGTGTTCCGCTGTTTTACCTTGCTTTGCTTGAGTTTCGATCCTGTGGGAAATTTACAAAAATCCTTTCTTATAGGATGCCTACATCATGACCTTTTAAACTTACACAAATCATTAGAACTACGGGTTTAGCTCGTGTTTTAAACAATTTTATATTGAAGAATTACGTTTCCATACCAGGTCATACGTGATAGTTGATCCGGAGTAGTTAGGTTGAGTTAGGTGCATCAGGAAACTGGCTAGCAGACGACAATTGAGGAGGTGTTTGCTACGCAGTGCCTGGAGTGTGCTATCATCAAGAGGAGCCACCGTATGCTGAATGAACAAGGGACCCCGGACGACTAAAACCTATTTATATATGTTATAGCGTCCCCGACTATGACCACTTGGGTTTGCAGATAGGGGTCCGCTGTACCGTCAGGCAACTCCGATGAGCAACCGTCAGGGGTCCGGTTTAGACAGATCGTGTCCCCAAACGCTAGTTAGGTTCTTTTAAAGGAGAGCTACTCTACCAGATTGAACAGAATGAACAGTACCTAACTTTCACAGTGACCTATTAAAACACAACTATAACGTAGATCGATAACAACTAAGAACACTTAAGTATCTGCTAAACCGGCAGTTGTTCACATGTCATTATTCATTAATAATTAATATGCATAAGTAAGAACCAGCGGCTAATAAATTGTAAAAAGCTCGTAATGGCATATAAGTCCATTAATGTCAATAGTCTGTTAATAAACTTCAAGTGTCATGATGACATTTTCTCTAATAGGTACCACGCATGAGATCATGGTCGAGCAAAGTGCATCTGTATTATTTACTACTTGCACCCCGCGGTTTCATCCGTATTACTCCCGATCTCGTAGGAAAATCGGAATAAAAAGTAGCCTATATCTTAGTCCAGATCTCCAGCTATCTGCATACCAAGTTTCATCGCAATCGCTTTAGTAGTTTTTGCGTGAAGGAGTAACAAACATAACTACTCATAAGTTTCACCTTTATAATTTTAGTAGGATTTTTGCTAGTAGTTAATCGAGTTTTGAATTCGTTTCGATTTATCAACTCAAGGATGTGATAGGACTTTTAATTAGGAATATCGGTCATATGTATTTTTAAACTGTGATTCTATTTGTTTTGTCAGGCTTTCGACGTCCGGCTGCTCCGGATTTTTTTAATCCGTGGCGTAGTTTTGAAATGCTATGTTCAACACACGCACGTTCAAAGATAACTCGTGTTTTTACTTGAGATAGGCAATTATGATATGGAGGTCAAATTTTAACCTCATCCCATCTGATGGGCAGTGAGGTGGTACGAGAAAGTACGATGAGGTCGGCGGTGTACCATGCTCGCCTAGTTGAAGCCTATTCAATTTATTCTTGACTTTAAGACAACCCCTGCCAGCCCATCCCAGCCAGCCCAGCTCAGCCCAGCCAGCAAGCCCTGACCAGCCAGCCCAGTCCCAGCATGTCTCTTGACTTGAGACTTCTTAGGTGTACTGTACATGCGTACGTACAACCAAGAAGGAGTAAATCCTCTACCTCATCGCGCTACATCTTAAACCACCTGCCCATTGTTATTTTTACACTCGTCAAAAACAATAATCAAAAAGCAATTATTTTTAACACTTTAATAAATCATAATTACAAGCTTTATTAGAATAAGTACAGTCAAGGGCACGACCATCGTACGAGACCATCGAGTTCCGTGTAATTTATCGATAAACTCACACTTACATTTATCGATAAGTTGGATAGTTTTATCGACCAGTGTCCCCTCACTATCGGCACGATCTGCGGTCTATAATTCAGTGCGACTGTCACTGGTCACTGATTATTGCTGGAAGTAACAATCGTGACATGGCATCATATTGAGGAATGCGCGGTATCTGTAATCTAATAAGGATTTCTTGTTGGAAATTGTCTCATCTTTGCTGTTAGTTATCTACTTAGTCATGGTAATGAATTTATTTAAAAAAATCTTTGTAAGTTCTTTGTAGCTGCACCCGCATTTTCATCCAAGTCCCGACAATACAGTAGAAATGATCAATAAGACTTACCTAATACTCTATTTAAACGGACCCTGGGCTCCCGAGAGGAATACAACGGGAACATCGCTAGGTTGAGGATTGAGGTCATGTAACCAACTTAAGTTACTGATTTCAATGGCAAGCAATCAAGACAATTTTGAGCTAAAAATGATGTAACTTAATTGCTTTCCAGACATTCCCGTTGCTCGTGGTCATCTGTAATATTTAAGGAGAAAATTATGCAGATTCGACTAAAAGTTCTCTGTGTGATCATGTCTTTGTACAGAAAACAGGAAAAAAAAACAAAAATTAGGATAATATAAATAAACACTTAAGTAGGTACCTACCTAATTAAAAATAAGGTCATCAAAAGTAATGTTTACCCTGATGTCTTTTTCAACATTAATATTGTATTTATTTATCGATAAGGGTCAACTATCGATACTGTCCCAGCCCTAAGTAGGCGTCACTACCGGCACATGAACGTGTCGCCAATTACCTTACACGGTGTATTGACTCAGCCGAAACTAAGCTCTCATCATTTACATAATAACACCTTGTATGCTGTGATGAGTGGTACAAGTCACGGGCTATCCTGATCGAAATGAGACGCGATGGCGCTTGAAAGTTCAAGGTTGGGGTTTAAATGCTCTTAGCTTTTTGCGTTAAACTTATATTTAGGAAAGTTTAGAAAATGAAAAACTCCTGTATATAAAACTAGCTGTATTCTGCAGTTTCACCCGCGTGTGTTCTGATCCCGTGGGGTTTTCGAAAAACCATTTCTTATGACATGCCTATACGTCATAAAAAAAACAAATTCTCCAAATTTCAGCTCTTTACTATCAGTCTAAAACTGTGCGTTGATCTATCAGTAGGTCAGAACAGAGCGTTTATAGATATTAATTCAAGTATTTGCGATTTTGCGTTTGCAATTGCAATTTGCGATAATTCAACTTCAGCAGTCAAAGTGACCACAATTTTGAAATTTGTAATTATTTGTCAAATTTATAGGTCCATTCCAACTTGTTCCTTGTTTTTATATGTACCTACATAACAATGTTGAACAATAAACTTTTTAAATTACAGTCACACAGTAACACAGTCACACATATTTGTTTGTCTTGTTGCGAGTCCCCTCGCGACCAAGGCCATTGTAACATGGTTGAAACGTCGAGGTAAGAAAATAAATAATAATACGCGATTGCGACCCGGGAAAATCTCACTAATGTGGAACATAATAATAGTAAATATGCGCCTGCTTACCAACTCTAGCATAACTCGCTGCAGCATCTACCTTGTACCACAACCTTGAACACCAAGTCCAAACCAAAGTTCCCTTTAAAACGTTCACCCAAAAACACCAGCAGTTAAGCACATAGATTTGTACAGCGATAGAGGTCGAGCCGACAAACCGACGCATTGTTTAATTTTCCTGTGTTATTATATCAACAAAATGATATTTTCTATTGCGTTGTAATATTTTTTACGATTATCGTCATTATGTTTTGGTACATTTGCATTGGTTGGCGTGTAATGTCGGCTATTTGGAGTTATTGATGGCTAATCTGTTAGGCTTGTAGAATGTGACTCAGTCGCTTGTAAGATCTACAAACTAGTTTTTTATTGTTCTTCAGATGTTAAGCTGTAAAAGCTAAGAGAATTGAGGGGAACCTACTCTGGATTGGTGAATGTACCATACATTTGGACCGTGGCGAGTCCTAGGACATGTCGGTTTTCTCACGAAGCTTTAAATAAGTTATAAGTAACTTTTTACCCGACTACCTAGGAAGGGTAAACTATTTTCTTTTTGAATTGATAATTCCGTAAATCTTTTATTAACATTTTTGATGTTGAAAATTATAAACAATCTCTAACCAAAGACACCTACCTATTTACGTAAAGCAGAAATCGCTCGCTCACATCATCAAAATGTCAAGCCAACTAACCCAGCTTTCTCTCCAATAGTTTCTTAAATCTAAAACAATTCGGGTACTCTTCCACAGTGACGAAACACGTACCGTCGTGAAGTCGCGGTCATTAAATCTTGCCGCTCTGTTAGCCGATGTCCAACTACACTGTGTCCATACGTTGTACGTTGTACCGCTGCATAACTGGACTGTGAATGCTCTGCATTCGTTTCTGTCTCGGCTGGCAAGCTTTTAACTGTACGATACGATTTTTTTAAGCTCTTCTATGTGATAGGTGATATGATTTTTTTTACTACAGATAGAAATAGAGAGGTGTTTTAAGTTTGAGGTATCAGCCTGTGTGTCTGTGGTATCGTAGCTCACGAACGGATGAAGCGATTTTGATATAGTTTTTTTTCGCGTTATATGCATTCAGGAATACCGACACGAAGCATTCTGCTGCCATCACTACCAACATCTATTGAATTGCTTAGGTAGGTCAGTAGTGTTGTATTGTAGTATATGATATGAAATAGTATGATATCAGTCAGTGCTGTTAAGACACTATTTGAATTTAAGGTAATGACAATATTGTGTTTGGAATCATGTTTTACGAATTATATGATTAATATGACGACAACGAGAAGAATGAGAATACAAACATTCTTCTCGATTTTTTTTTGATACTGATCTGAACTGATAACTAAAACAAAACTTTGTTGCTTTCGTATGTCTTAGTGTGCTCGCACACGGACCACAAACACCGCGCCCTACAAGCTAGAAGCTATTAACTATTGTGTGGCGAGTGGCGACCACCGTCTTCAGTGATTCCGTATTATAAAATGTATGAAAACAATAATTTTAACACCAAATATTAAGTAGGTATACCTCATGATAAGCATTTTGATTTTTTTACAATTTTTTAGTGAAATCGTATGATATAAAGGTACTGTCTAATTAAACTCAAAGATAAGTTCGTCTCCCGCACATAACTCCCGTAATCTCCGACGCCATCAATAACAAATTAGTTTTGTTACTGCTTCTATTCTACAACATCACATTACAAACTATACAATTGATATTATAAATGGCGACCTAATCAATTCAAATTCTTTACTCATTAGAAGTTAGTTTAGTTATTCGAAAATTAGTCATGTTTTGGATGTAAATTACTGAATGCGTTATGATGAAATTTAGAACACAGAGGTCTATATTTACTAATGTGTTTTACAAGAGTTTTACAAATGCAGCAGACCGCTGACAGTCTCATCAATTTTCTCAATGCTTTCGGGTTCTTAACACCGTTCAGGTTCATAATGTCCCTTTCCTATAATGTCCCCCGGTTTCAAAATGTCCCTTTCCCAAATGTGCCCTTCCTAAAATGTCCCTTCCCCCTGTAGGGTGATTTCGTAATATAGTTGCTGATCTTTCCTGTTTCAAAGCTGTTGCTGATTAGATAAATCCATTAAAATTAACTGTAACATTAAAAACAAAATCGGAAAATGATTAAACTTAAAATATTTCTATTGTGTCAATCCAAATTAGGTACATTTGCAACATTCTTACGGAATCCACTAGCTGAGCGATGTCATTAATATGTCAATTCAACTACCTAACAATCGTTTTCATAGCGCGATATAGTCCGAAAAGGTCCGCTGTATGATGTTTACAGAATTCATTTATAAATAGGTTACCAGCTTTTTAACCGACTTCCAAAAAAGGAGGAGGTTCTCAATTCGTCTGCTTTTTTTCTTAATATGTTTTTTTAATTATTTAAATGTTAGGTGTTGATTGACGACAAAATCAAAACAGTAAACTCCTGTAAAACAACTAGTTTTTTTTTTAAATTAATGTAGACGTTTGAAAACAACTTAGTAATAAAACGAATAGTTATCTCCATCAAAACACGAAGTTGTCGATGTGTAGCGATTGGTTATGGACATTAATGTTAACATCGGTCTCCTATTAAGCCTAGTTTCCATCGGACAGCTATTTCTTGCCCTTTGGTTTGAGTTAGGAGATGAAGCGTTTGGAATTTGCTTCTTTACCCGATTTTTTTTACCGCAAAACGTTTTTAAAGTTTTTAAGTGTATTTTATATTACCATAGAGTAAATTTACCATAGTTAAGCTATGCTATTACTAAGGTTTTAAATAAGTTTAAAATATCGAACGTCCGAAATGTACGTAACAAAGAAACAGAGTAAAGTAGACAAAGTAGAAAAGAGTAGGTACTAAATAATATATCTAATATATAAAATTTCCATGTCACAGTGTTAGTTACCGTACTCCTCCGAAACGGCTTGACCGATTTTTATGAGAGTTTGTATACGTATTCAGTATGTCTGAGAATCGGCTACTATTTATAATTTATAAGGCAAAACAACGTTTGCCGGGTCAGCTAGTATTTTATAAAAATCATGTTTAGATAGTTATATTTATCCGGATTTTTTTACCTCGATGTTTTAACGATGTTACAATAGTAATGGTCGCAAGGAGATTAAATCCCCCCGATAAAAACAATCTATAAAATCATAGGACCTGCACGCCAAGTGTCATAAGGATCGGTTGAGAAATACGTCCTGTAGAGAAGAACTAACATTATAGACAGACTGACAGACGAAAACAAAGGCCAAACTTAAAACAGAGACGTTTTGCTCACTCCTTCAATAATTCGTCATCTGTACGTGTGCACAGCGGGAATACTATTCTTAAGACCTATGTAACCTATATTCTCAACGAATAAATGATTATGATTATAAGAGAAACTAAAAATCGCTAATATCTCACACTTCACGCACTAAGGATCGAATACACCACGGTCTTTCCAACATGTCTCTCTATACCGATATCAATAACGAATTAAATACTGAATAACACTTAATTGATGAACCGTGGTGACATTTCACTGCGGTGGCAACAAACGAAGCGGGCCCTTTGATCTCTACGTCGCACCGTCCACAAAGGATGCCGACACTATTAAATTCGTACGTACAGATATGTGACACTTGCCTAGGACGAACAGACGAACTGTATGTGTAATTCGTTATTGTTGCGATTAGGTTTTTTCAAAAGACGGTCCCTTATGCTATTAAGTGTTAATTGGGTAATTTTATAAACGAAATAAACGGACGAACACGCCGTTTGCTTTTAATTATGGATATGACATTATGGGTGCTATTTTTGATGTGCTGTTTTTACTGGACTAAATGCGATGTATCATTGGTAATGGAGAATAGTTTGGCAATAATAATATAGTGCAGTTTGTGATGTTGTCATCTGTAGGTACCTACTTAATATTTTAAAAAGTATTATGAGAATCCAACTTTTAATTTCTTCGACTGTTTAGTTAGAATCTGTTTTAAACTGCTATTTTAATATATTTATGTTGTTTTTTTAATGATCGTACCATAACCATAACAGTATAGTGTGACAGGGATAACGCTAGCGTACTTCAGATGTGTAAAAGACTATAGCCTATGTTACTCACTGATAATGTAGCTTTCTATTAGTGAAAGAATTTTTGGAATCGGTTCAGTGGTTCCGGAGATTACCCCCAATATACATACATACATACATGTTACCAACGTTACCTCTTTATAATATTAGTATAGAAGTATAGATGAACGTATGATGCGACTTTGCGACTTTAAAGCAAAAAAAAACAAATATTTGCTTATTGCCCAGCTGTTTATCAAAAAATTGTGCTCAGCATATTCGAGAAATAGTTATAACGTAAATATGTAAATAATAATTACTATTAACAATCATGTTTTCACGTCATTTATACCTTTCATAATATTTATTACGCGTGTACCATGAATAGCGAGATAATCAGAAAAAATATCGGAGCAAACTTACTATGGTGGACTGTTAAGTTGTTGTACTTCACAATCTGATACATTGACAATCAAAACTTTTACAGTAGATCTTGAATTTGAAACCTTTACCGCTGTACATACATACCTACTAACGTACATTCATAAAATGGATTAAACTTAACAAATTATTACAAAACGCACTAAGTATTATCTAAATATCATTCCCATCATTTAACAAATGAACCAACAACAAGATCACGACTTAAATCTTCAATAAAAAATCACGACACAACAATATAGTTTGCAAAATTTCCAACCTATTGACGACTGGCCATTTATTATTGACCTATCGTCTTTGTATAAAATTGACATAACACTAGACTGAAATGGTGGTGTTAATCTTAATAGAGGTCGTTATGAACTGGTTTTTATTTCGGCAATAAAAATGGTCTAAGAAACATTAAGATGTAAGTTGGTTGGGATGTCGACCGCCGCGGTAGATTGACGAAACTGTTATTTTAGATGGGGTAATTAAGTACTTGTGTAGGTTTTTGGGTTCCAAGTGAACAAACCAAAGAACCCCCAATTATTGCGTCTGCCTGTCTGTCTGTCCGTTCCATTTGTTACCTAATATCTGTTGCCATTGCATATCAAAACAGAAATTATTAAACGAGATTTAAAATAGCCCAAAAATGACTCGATTAACGAAGATCACTTTAAAATCCAGTATGATGTCACGAATAGGCTTTAGCGAGTTGAGTGACAGATTTAATTACAGAAATTAACGTTTAATTACTGCCTATTTAATCAAACACACTGTCATATTCAAGTTAAAAATTATTATCTCGGCACGAGACCCTTAGAGCACTAACCGATTCGCACTTGACCGGTTTTTGTTTAACTAGGTACATTTTTAAATAAGTAGCTCAAAATGACTCTATTTTCGTAGATAAATTTAAAATCCGGTATGATGTCACGAATATGCTTCAGCGAGTTGAGTGACAGATTTAATTACAGAAATTAACGTTTAATTACTGCCTATTAAATCAAAATTGCCGGTTCGAGGTCAACACACTGTCATTTATACGAGTTAAAAATTATTATCTTGGTGTAATGACATCACTGTTTGGGAGAATTCTTTGTTTAAGTTATCTTAATCTTGTCAAGTTTTTATGGTAAATTTAAATAAACAATGGCTTTTTTTCTCTCTTTGAAATTACACCTAGGTATATATAATGTGATCAATAAAATTTAGGAAGGTATGTTCAGTTTCGTTTGATGAGACATAAATGGATAGACGACTTGAAAGCTTTTTAATCAGACCAGACCAGGTGGTTTGATCAGATTTTCCTTTTCAGTTTTTTTTACGTTACGCGCAATCTAGCCCACTACTAAGCAACAAGGCTTGGACTTTGGGATATACCACATAATATTAGTACTTAGGTAATTTGTCTTGTAAATAAATACAAATGATAGTTGCTTAGTTTTGATATTTTATTTGTTTTAGATTTAATTTAGTTTCTTTCTATTAATTGAACAATAATAAATAAGAAAACGCCCAGAACCCCTAACACAAATATTTACGGCGAGCATAAATACTTGCCCCCGACCCCGGTGGGAATCAAACCTGTAACATTCTGCGTAGCAGCTAGGTATTCACCCGACACGCCACAGAGGCCGTCAAATTATTATTATAGTCAAAGTAATTACTCTTATGTTTGCCTAGACCATAGTTTTAGTAGGAAGTAGCGTCGGAAAGACAATCAAGATGTCACTATTCCCAGTAAAACATTTAAATAAGTAGAACGGGGAAGGCGGGATGTCGTTCTACTGAATTTCCCGAATTTCACATAAAACGCAGTAAAATGTCCCGTTAAAGTGGGCGCGTGTGGTCACCGGACGTGCACATTCGTGGGAATGAATGGGACTTTGTAAATGAATGGGCTTGGACATACCACTGAGTAGACTAGTATAATTGTCAATGTCCTACTTCGGCTTGCAATTAAATTTAATACCTAAGTATTTTTTTAACATGAGATTTTTCTAAGTGTTTTTCTACATTATGGGACTTGGACATTCTGCAACTTGGACATTATGCGACCCGAGTGTTACTGCGGGTCGTTTCGATACGACATCGATACTGTCAAACGATGATTCTACTGTCACATTCTGATAGGTGACAGTAGAACCATCGTTTTGACAGTATCGTTGTCGTATCGAAACGAACCGAAGTAACCCTCCTGGACATTCTTCATTGTCCAAGTTGCAAAATGTGTAATTTTGCAACTTGGACATTATACACCGAAGGGCTAGTACCTAACGTTGCAAAATATGATTGCCGATTAAATGGCAGATATAGGTTTTATGACATAATCATATTTTTTCTAATGTCTTTATCCAGGGAGGAAACAGTCGACTACGTTTGTATGGAAAAAGAGTAGGTAGACTTTCCTCTTCAGGGTAAGGTCAGGAACGATATAATTTTTTAACGTAACCAAAGGGTGACCCCGTTAAGTATTGTACCTGCTAATTTTTAAATTAAAGTAGGTAATTACGTTTTTAGGGTTCCGTACCTAAAGGTAAAAACGGGACCCTATTACTGAGACTTCGCTGTCTGTCTGTTTTCTATACCGTCACGGTGGGGATGTCAGGACATTAAGATCCCTATCTTAATATGTAATTGACTGGTTTCCTTCAAGTAAGTAGATTGAATGTTCACGGTAATTGTGAGACAATGATACAAAGTAAAATACCGGCCAAGTGTGAGTCGGTTTCGCGCACCAAGGGTTCTGTACCATTATCAAAAAAAAATACGTTTGTTGTATGAGATCCCACACTTAAATATTTATTTTATTCTTTTTTTTAGTATTTGTTGTTGTAGTGGCAACGGAAATTCATCATTTGTGAAAATTTTGAACTGTCTAGCTATCATGATTACAGACAGACAGTGGGAGTCTTAGTAAAATAATCCCGTTCTTACCCATTGGGTACGAAACCTCAATAAAAATAAAGTTTTATGTAAGTAGTTATAAAAATCCATTTATTTTCTATAGCTTTGCAATTTTATGGTTATAAATTAACAATTTATTTCTTATTTCTAACCATTACTTTCAATACTTATTCACAATTAAACAGTTATGTTCTATAAATATTATTTTAACACGGGTAAAAAATGATAAATAACTACCATGGTTTAATTTGTTTTTTTTTTTACAAATGGTAAATGTTCCGTTTTTGTATAAAACATTAGATAGGTACAGTCAGCATCAAAAGTCGATGACCACATTTAAAGTTTCAAAACCGCTATACATTATAATATACCAAAATTGATTAACATAGCAAGCGCCATAATAGAATAAACATTTCTTAAGTTCAAAACTTTCTGAACACTACAAAGTCAAAAATCTCTGAACATCTCAATGTCAAAAATTACCTATCATTATAATTTGCAAAAGTATCTTAACATCAAGCTTTACAAAACTGACTGATCAATAGCAAATCTTTGTTCCGGTCGGATATCTAGTGTAATAATCATTATAATGTTCAAAAATAACTTAACATAATAAATGAACACAAGTAACTGAACATTAATTTATTTCGACTACCTAGTATGTAAACCAGGGGTTTCCTAACTTATTTGAGACGCGCCCCCTTTCAGTCATAAAAAAAAATCCGCGCCCCCCCTTCCTCCAGTCCAGATTATCAGGTCGGAACAAATATCAGTAATAGGATCCCGTTTTCACCTTTTGGGTACGGAACCCTAAAAAGGATTCGATTACAAAATAAATTTTATTGCTCATTAAAGTTTTACAAAAGGTATTTGATAAGTAGTACCAAATACGTTTAATAGCTCCCGTGAGGTTGGCGCGGGGCCAGTCTAAAGGCTGTTATGGTTCTTATTGTTCAGAAATTCGCCCACTAAAGAATCAATATTATGTTCTTATGGCGTTAATTTCAAATAATTTAATTGGTCGTATTAAACAGTCTGAAATGCATTTTCTCAGCGATCGTAGGTGGCCCGCGCCCCCCTGTAAAGGTCCTTGCGCCCCCCCTGGGAGGCGCGCCCCCCACTTAGGGAACCCCTGATGTAAACGTTTGAATGTAGCTGAACTGGGTATTGAAAAATCAGCTAGTGACTGTTTTCCGATTTATCTAAATACCAAATTACGTCAATTATGGTTATAAATAAATCTGAAATATACAAAGTTATTTTTGTTGTGGATAAAATAAAAAAATCGTGTTTTAAAATGTTAGTTTAAAATCATGTAGGTATTTGGAAAGCAATGTGCCAAATATATGATAAAATAAATAGATGATTAAATAACCCGCAACCGCAATGGATATCCGATATACATAACTGACAATTTAGTGGAAATATTCTTTTAACATTCGTGGGTAAATCTTTTTCCAAATACCCACAATATTTTTTTATACCTGCACAATATTAGTTTAATCCACAGTCAATTTTTTTTTTGTTTATTTAAGATTTACTTACAATAATAATTTACATAATTATGGTATTTAGATGAATTTGAAAATAGTTGTAACCGAAATAAATTAATGTTCAGTTACTTTTGTTCATTTATTATGTTAAGTTATTTTTGAACATTATGATGATTATTACACTAGATATCCGGCCGGAACAAAGATTTGCTATTGATCAGTCAGTTTTGTAAAGCTTGATGTTAAGATACTTTTGCAAATTATAATGATTAGTAATTTTTGACATTGAGATGTTCAGAGATTTTTGACTTTGTAGTGTTCAGAAAGTTTTGAACTTAAGAAATGTTTATTCTATTATGGCGCTTGTTATGTTAATCAATTTTGGTATATTATAATGTATAGCGGTTTTGAAACTTTAAATGTGGTCATCGACTTTTGATGCTGACTGTACCTCATCATCATCCGAGCGATGTTCTCGGTTGCATTACTCTCGAAAGCCCGGGGTTCGTTAATTAGGTAGGTACTTATGTAGTGAAAACAACAACCATTTACTCTAAAATGTCACTCGTAAACACAGGCATAAGTTGAAAATGAGGTAGGAGTATGGGAAGGTTTTATTTATTGGTATACTAGCAGTGCCCGAGACTTAGTCCGCCTAATTTGTTTTTAAAATATTACTAGAAAACCCCGCGAACTCCGTTTCGCCACCAGATGGCTTCGTTCTATGTAACATTTCGTTTGGTGATTAAAAGATGAAGATTTTTTTTTTCGAAATATGGTTTTCCGGACACGCCACATTGGTCGTCATACGTCATCGTCATAAGTCATCGTCATACGTCATCGTCATACGTCATCGTCATACGTCATCGTCATACGTCATCGTCATACGTCATCGTCATACGTCATCGTCATACGTCATCATCATACGTCATCGTCATACGTCATCGTCATACGTCATCGTCATACGTCATCGTCATACGTCATCGTCATACGTCATCGTCATACGTCATCGTCATACGTCATCGTCATACGTCATCGTCATACGTCATTGTCATACGTCATCGTCATACGTCATCGTCATACGTCATCGTCATACGTCATCGTCATACGTCATCGTCATACGTCATCGTCATACGTCATCGTCATACGTCATCGTCATACGTCATCGTCATGCGTCATCGTCATACGTCATCGTCATACGTCATCGTCATACGTCATCGTCATACGTCATCGTCATACGTCATCGTCATACGTCATCGCTGAGTTTGATTTTGATTTTCCATCTATCCTTTTTAAATTTTTCCTGAATTTTCTTTGCTATAAACCTCACGGAGCCCGAGACCTTTCCAACGAATGCAAAACCGTGGAAATCGGTTCGTGCGTTCTGGAGTTATAGCGTCAGGAAGGAAAACGTGACTTATTTTTATATAGTAGATTTTTATTACGATAGATGAACGTTTGGCTACTACTACTGACTTGATCGTTTGTGATGATTAATCTAAGACGTAGCATATTCATCTAGAACACGGTAGAGTCTGCTTAGCGCTACGACATAAGCCGGTGGGTGGTAACAAGCCGCGGCCAAAGCTTCTCACCAAAAAACCCCTTTTCGTCGCCATCACAGAATACATAAATTTAGACAGATAAGTATATTCTTTTAGTCCCGAGCTACATAGTCTTAAACGTATAATAATGATAAAATGAATGTGAAAAAATAGTCACACAATAAAATATATTGTAATTAACTAGCCCTTTTAGTCCCACTGATAGAAAAATACCCCATTTCTCTATCTATAGGTATGTAGGTAACCCAATCTCCAGCTTTGGCTGACCATGCATTCTGCGTCAACGCAGATCATCTCCAAATCATCGTCGAATTTTACAAAATGACGTCATTTACAAAAAAAAATATTGACAACATTACAAAAATCATATTATGATTATGGTATGACTCAGCCGTCACAAACCCACCCAAATTAAACCGGTCATCCATACCAAGCAAAATAACTGAAAAACGAGTAACTTTTAAAATCGACCGGACTTTAGCCCACCCCGTCGTTTTAAAAGCAAGTGTTTGTTTATATTAATTTTTACAGCGACCACGACGCAAACCAGAGCAAGAGGATTTAATTATAGATCTGTCTTAACCTTAACACGTGGGGTCATTGACGCATCCTCGTCAGATATATTGTTAGAGTAACAACTAACAACTGAGTGATTTTTCCTTAGCTGTCGATTATGTTTAGAATTTGGATGATATTCGCTAAATAAATTTTGTTACGCTGAACAGATACGTCGGAAAGGCAGAGATGTATGAGTGTTTATGGATGTCTGTCTGGTTGTTATTGAAAAAAGTGAGAAAATGTGGATGTTGAAGCATGCAATTTACCTTGTACTATATTGTACAGGTAGGTACAGGTATTTTTTCAATGAGATACGAGAAAATCTAACACTCTAAATTGCAGATTAATTCTAAAGAAAATAGAAAAGTTTGAAACACTAAAAAAATAGATATGATTTGTCACAAAACAATTTTGTTGAGTTCACTTCAACCCCAAAACTATTGTTTAAAATTTTAACGCGTCTATACATTGTGTTCACTTCGACTCCAAAGTGATTTAAGGTATAAAATTTACTAGTAAAATATTGTTAATTTACAAATTTGTAAATTAACAATATTTTACCAGTAAATTTTGTAACATTAAAGGTAATTTAATTACCTTTAATGTTACAAATTATCTGTAAATAAACATTAGCTCTGACATTTGTTTCACGTATGTTGTTTGAGTTAACTGAACGGGTTCTTCTTCTTAGCGTGTTGATTCTACGAATTAAGTGAATCGAAACTACAAAAACAAAGAAAAAATGCACAAAACCCTGGGTTTTAAATGACAAAACACACTAATCAATATTATAAACGATACATAAAATAATCTGCATACACTATTGTGTCATATTGTGAATTGAAGTTTAGGTTTCTTCCAAATTTTATGAGACTAATTTGAAACGTTTCAAATAATATCATTGGGATCGGATCTTATACCTATACCTCCTTTTTAGGGTTCCGTACCTAAAGGTAAAAACGGGACCCTATTACTGAGACTTCGCTGTCTGTCTGTCCGTCCGTCCGTCCGTCCGTCCGTCCGTCTGTCACCAGGCTGTATCTCATGAACCGTAATAGCTAGAAGGTTGAAATTTTCACAGAAGATGTATTTCGGTTGCCGCTACAACAACAAATACTAAAAACAAAATAAAACCATTATTTAAAAGGGGCTCCCATACAACAAACGTGTTTCAAAAATAACAAGGAGTCGCGGGACAGGAACAGGGACAGGAGTTGGTAAACAAATCGAGTTGGTCATGAAATTCAAAATGGCTGCCCTATCTGTCAAATATACCAGTCTGCCTTCACTTACCAAAGAGTTTCTTTTATGTTTCAGATTTTATTTGTGCCAAGGTTTTTTTTTTTGAGTGATTTGGTCGTTTGATGGGAGTAAGAATCGAAGATAAATATTTCATATTTTCCTATAAAATTTAAAAATTGGTTGTTGTAAACCATTTTAGGGTTCCGTATCCAATTGTGATAGTGGTACGGAACCCTTTATGCGCGAGTGTCGCACTTGCCCCGTTTTTTGGAGGACCCCACCATTGTGTCAGATACTGATAGACAACCTTAGATTAAAACAAAAATAGGTAGATACGGTATATTCTAACATTGCGTATTCGATAAATGAGCTAGAAACACCTACATGATTTTTTATAAAATTATTGTTTTTAAAAACATTTGTCTTTAAAAATGATTCAGTAATTTGTAAATAAGCAGAAAGGCATTCTTATGGATGTCAAAAAGATGATAGCAGTGTGACAGCACGTGCTCACGCGGCAACGGTTCGACATACGACTGAGGCTAGTGCGTCAGCTAGACGCAGTTTTATCGTCTCATTTTCCGAGACTAGGTACCGTATCTTTAGTTTTTTGTTTTAATCTAAGTAGACAACAGCAAATTTTGCCAGAGCAGACACGTTTCGCTCGGGCAATCATCTGTAACGTAAAACCCGTCACTTGAGCTGTAAGATTTGTCCAAAGCCTGAATCGTATCCAAGTTTACGCACTGTCAGTAAAGAAAATCACGACATCGACATGAAAAGAAGTCGTAATCAATTTGAATCACAGTACCGGACCGGTATTCAGGTTAAAAAATCAAATAAAACACATGTATCACCTCACCGAGTTACGGCCACAGCATAAACCGGCGGGGCGCTCTCTTCAGTAGGCCGACTTCATGGAAAATGAGGGATCGAAATCCGGTACGTGCAAGAAGTCGTTCAATAGTGTTAGTAGTCGATTATACCGCTCAATGGAATTTAGTGGAAATCCATTTATTACACACGGTAGATGAGCTTTTGACCACTATCTCACCTGATGGTAAGTGATGATATTTTGTTCTTAGATGTATCACGATCATCTAGAAAAAAGAAGGAAGACGGCAGTAGAACTAGATCGGACCCATACTCCTTAGCGGTCTACATATCTTAGATATGATGGTAACAACCCGCGGTCGAAGTCTCGAAGAAACCCCTTTTGGTCGCCTTTTACGACGGTCAGGGTAGACATAGTCTATTAGACCCGCGCTACAGGGCCCAAAAACTACTTCCCGCCCGTTTATGTTTTGTTTTATTAAAACACGGGTCTAGATCGCGTTGTAGATAATCATTGTTATTAATTACCTCGACTTTCCGCAAACGTGTCACATTGGCCGTGGTCACGAGAAGACTGAGTCTTCTTATTTCTCATAATTATGGACGGAATTCGTGTAAGTATAAAAAGTACCTACGTTTTGTTTTATGAAAAACAGGCGAGTCAGCCTACTACGTATCTTTGTACAGTGGATACGGCAATAGCCTACGCGGTGACAGCCGACTGAGAAACATGTGTCCCGTTGTAAAAACTACACGATAAATACAACAGTGTTTACGACTAGGTCTATTTCGGATTAATGACTATTCGGATAAATGATTGTGCTATATTAACAGTTTATTTTAATTCGATAATTTGTTTTAAATTGGTTGACGTTTTGTTTCGAGTTCAGTTAGGTATATCAGTTAGGTAGGTACAACTGTCTTTTTGAGGTATTGAGCATAAATATCAACGTTATCAGTAGGATGCGGATATTTGATCCCACTACTTGCTCAAATTGCCTGTTGGACCTCATTTTAAGAATTGTCAATACCTATTGCGAATTATCAACAATACACCTACTACGTACGTCCAACATATTTTAGACATTTTGAATTATAAAAGCCTTACATGAATTTTATTGAAGTTTATTGTTTATTGAAGTTTGAATGGAGAAAATAATAGGTTGATTTTCCCCTTAAGTCCGCTTATGTCTCGAGAGAGGGATGCAACCGAGAACATCGCTCGGAAGATGATAAGATTTTCTCCTTAAGTTCTTCTAAAACCAAGTAGGTATTATAATTAACTAGCCTAGTAGCATAGTATAGTAGCTCCAACTAGAAATACCTCTTAGCACGGCTCTTCATCAGGTCACCGACAGAGATCACTGGAGGAAGACGCTTTCCAGATTGCATACCAGGGGTCACGATCCTCATCAATGAGGGAACGACGGAGGAGGGAGAGTAGCATAGTAGAGAAAAGTAGGGGCCGCGAAGCACCAACTACTAGGTAAACTGTGCTGTTCGTCTCAAAGTATTTTCAACACATACAAAAGAAACAATAAACATCCATCCCACCTCCTTTCCGATCAATTATTTTAACACAACAACTAAAAACGTTCCGAAAGAACGGTTTTTATCAGTTTCCTTCCTATTCCCACGTAAATTTAGAACTAAACATCCGTGCCACTAATCTTACCGATTTGTCTTTTCCAATGTAAACAGCCCACATCAAAGATTAAACACCATCAAATACGAGTTGTTGGGCCGTAGTCATAGATAGTTACGTTTTACTTTGTCTTACGATCTAATGCTGAAATGCTAAAATTTGAGGGCTACATAAATTTTGTGCGGCTTTTAAATTCAAAATTAGAATGCGAATTTTTGAGTTTCATTCAAAATAAGTATGCGAATTATTGAGTTTAATTCAAAATTAGAATGTAAATCTTTGAGTTTAAGAACTGCTTGATAAAGGTGACAAATTTCAATTTCAAGATACTAAGACGTGTTTTAGATTAATGTAAATAAAAAAAGTAGATGTTATTCGAGATTCCCAGCTATCTACAAAGGAGTTTCATCGCAATCGATTCAGCATTTTATGCGTGACGGAGCAGTAAACACACAAACACATATAATTTTAAACCTTATAACATTAGTAGAATCTGCATAAAACATAATATATAGAATCGTATATTTAGACACCTGCAGTGGTAGCTTATGATAATATATTTGGTTGATTGAGAAAATGAGACTGAGCAAATTTTCTCAAACGATGAGAAAAGTGACCCAACATTTTTTCTCGATTGACAAAAAGTTACTTGTGATCATATGCTACCCCACTGTTGTCTGTTGTACCTACACTTACTACTCGTAAATTTATATTTGACCGTTTTTACAAGATAAAACTTAATTTATTATGTAACATTTTAATATTTTTAAAACTAAATAACGGGCTAAAACAAAAATAAATTGCCGGCTTAAATTCAACTACTTAAACCGTTATTATCAAATAAATAATGTTATTTTTTCTTTTAAGTCCTATTACGAACTACGAACTGAAGTGAGCTAAAAGCGGTCACGTATCGTATAAATGGCATATAAATAAGAACTCGTCATGTAACTTTTAAAAAGTGTACTTAATTACATACAACGTAAAGACAAATTGGACCATCCATTGTGTCCTATATTGTCAGATATCACGCAAACAACTTATTGGAAATTCATTAAAAAGTGACCTTTCTGAAACCCTTTGTTTTAATTCTTTTCGAATTGCTCGATCGAAACACCCTAGTGATAAAAAAAATCGACTTATGCTTTGTGCTATAAAAGTTTGTGCGTAAGTAACGCAAAACTACTGAACCGATTGCGATGAAACTTGGTATCCAGATGGTGGATTAGCACATAAGCTACTATTTATCACGATATTCCCGCGGGACTGGGACTTTTGCGAGTGAAAACGCGAGATGGCGCGCGAGATTGACAAATCTAATTATGTTAACAAATCGTCTAAATTTAAAAAGTATGTTAAAGGGCATCTATAACTACGGCCTTTAGAATGACAAAATCCATTAACCGACGCCGATTAGTAAACAAATGAGGCGAGTGACAGATCGGGATGGCTGGCAACCTGACAACAGCGGCGCGGGCGCGGTTAGGACAGTTTCACACCGTCGAATTAGTGATCACGTCGTAAAAACGATCTTCGGATTTTTACGTTTTTGATGATTGATTGAAGATAAAATAGTCACGTGTAAATTGGATGTGAAAGAGTTTGACTTTATTTTTATTTTTGTTGACGACATTTTTAATTGTTTTAAGTGTTCAAGTCAAGTGACAAGCTTGTGTCACAATAAAAATGTGTGGAGACTTAAAACTAAATAAATAAATAAATAAATAAATAAATAAATAAATTCTGTGAACAACACACAGCGCCATCTAGCCCCGTGGTAAGCGACTAAGCTTGTGTTACGGTGACTAGACAACGGATATAATACTTATATTTATTTTTCTTTTGTAAATACATACATATTATACATAGAAGGACACCCAGACCAGACACAAATATTTATTTTTAAGCATAAATACTTGCACCCGGCGGGAATCGAACCCGGACTAAAGAAGACAGCATAAGAAATTTAAACAATTGTAAAGTATATTTCAAAGGTTAAACAAAACACATTTATGTACAGTTACTAAATATTGCAAAAGGCTAAAATTGAGGAAATTAGGCTTGAGGAAATTTGGCTTATGAGTTAACTGTAAAGTTAACCATTACGACGCAGGTGTAAACAACTGGAAAGTTGTTCCTGTAGCGTTTGATAGATGGCGCTTTAACGAGCCTTAATCGTAAACAATCAGAGGAGAATATAGCATTGGAAGTTTTCACGGCACGCAGCGTGGACTTGCGTAGTCTAGTTGGAACAGACGTTGGGGTACTGACCCAAAGACGCGAGTTCAAGCCTCGCCGCAAGTGAAAATTTATGAATGCTATTTTTCCTTTAAAAATAAATTTTCTAAATTAGGCTTGTATGATGGTGACCAGATTTATAGTGGTATGTAGATTTGTAGATCAATGAACACTTTTAGTTAATTTTAATTAATTTGATCCACCTTTTCTGAGCTGCTGGAAAGAAGCTCGTATTGTTTTTTTAAAGATATTTTTGAAAAAGAATGAAGGATGCATCAAAGCTTTAACGTTTGAGACTTGTTGGTTCAAATCACGTTCAAATGATATCTCTTGTAACTGTAATATATACAAAAAAATAAAAATTCGTTCACCTGTTTCAAAGTCCAGTATTTCATTCGAATGACATATTTTCGTCTCGTACTCTAAACAGATGTCATGTTCCCGATTCCGTTCCGGGAAACTTTAACGTAGTTTTAAAACATTTAAACTTTTTTCCCGGAGACACTTCTGGGTACAGACGTCTACAGTATCTATTTTAAGTTTTTAAAAGCATTCGCGGTGATGTAGAGTTATGGGCTTCTGCGAACGAATATTATATTGAGTGATGTTTGAATTTTTATGTCTGTTCTATTTTCGACTTATCAGTTTTTGGGACAGCGTTCTTTCGGCGTTAGGTCACGATGGGAAAATATTCTCTATCGTGTACCTTACCTTGGCTAAAAACTTTACCCCTTACATATAAACAGCTGCATAAACCCTTTACTGTTTGTCTTATACTGTGACATGAAGTTTCAAAGTTAACAGACAGAGACAAACGTTACATAAACTTAGTCATCGTTTATAAGTAAGGGAGTACATCTTTGAATCACGCCTGCACTATGAGATCGCGATTTTTTGTCTAGTCATAATAAAACTTATACTAATATTGTATAGGTAAGTGAAATATATCCATTGGCATAAACTGTTTTTTTTACTAAATAAGCTAAATAAGAAGTAGCTTAGTGCCAGAAGGTAGCAAAGACCAGTCGTATATTAAACAGAGCTAAAAATGATAAAAATCCAGATATCGAAATCAAATTACAAATAACGAAATAAGATAGTCCATTACCCCAACCATCCAAATTTAATTCAGAAATCGGAACCATATCACTGTACGTCGATTAAAAAGTTTTAAAAGCTAATTTATCGAAGTAAAAGCATCGAAGTAAATCTATTCTGTCTATAGGTAGTTCGTACCTACGTAATTTCGTTCGTGTTTGTTTCTACAGCGTTTCACGGATATAATTAGAGGTGCAAGTGTTAAGCATCCTTCCTCGACACGCTTCACCGCTGTTTGTAGCGTTGCCGAACTATCGATAGTCTGACTATCGATAGCTGACGTCAAAAATCATCAATAATATAGTGCATTCGATATTGAACTTCAATACTATAGATAGTATTGCTGTGTTGAAGCTTAATATCGAAATTACTATTGACAGTATCGATACTATCGATAGTACCTGATTTGACTATTTGAAGAACAATCGGTACTATTAATAGTATCGATACTATCGATAATTTTACGCTATCGATAGTAACCTGTTATTCAATAGCTACTCCAACCACTTCTATTAAAAGAAAGGTCACTATCGATAGGGCAAAACTATATCGAAAGTATCGATTGCTTTTGCAATATTTAGCAGATTTATTTTCGATCGATACTATCGATAGTGCATTCTACATTGAACCTCAATACTATCGATACTGTCGATAGTGCATTCGATATCGAACTTTAGTACTATCGATAGTATTGTTGTGTTTCGAAAGTATTTATACTAATTTGTGCTATGAGATACTATCGATAGACCTATCGATACTATTGATTTGCCACATCTATCGATAGACCATCGACAGGTTATCGATAGTGAACTGTCGAAAGGCAACACTAGCTGTTTGTATGAACGTTGGCGTCCGACGACATCGCCGGCGCCGCCTGCTCGATTCAAATAAACCACCGACCACACCGTCATAACAACCAATGCACAGCATTCAATTTTAGAATCTAAATTTAAACGGTTTAAGTTGGGATTTGATTGACAAGCCACATTGAGATGTGTTTTTAGAAGTTTGTAAAGAAATCAAAGACACGGTCAGGAAATTAGACTTTGTTTACGTTAGTCGAGAAGACAAAATCCTTTGTTACGTAAACCGTTTCGCAGATGGACAATACCAAACGGACCAAATGCCTATAATGTTTACAGCCCGCGTTGACACGAGGAAATTCGTCAGCGGAAGAAACCGCATTCGGGGCAGACAGGGCATAAATCTATGGGGTTTTGTGGTTTAAAGATTTTATGTTAGCCGATGGTTTTGTCGTAAGACCTATCAGTAGGGGACTATTGAAGATTAATAAAGACATATCTGAAATTCTCCATATTTTGTGAAGCGATAGGTATTGACTACACAATATGCAAATACATAGACGCAAATAAATATTGCAGAATTGCAGGTCGTTGCACACATTGCATTTTAGCCCTAAACTAAGCAATTAGGCATGTACTATGGGTACTAGACAACGAATATACTACATAATCTACTTATTTTGGAAATACATACCATACACATATACAAAACACCCGGAATCACTAACAAACATTAGGGTTAGCATAAATACTTGTCAGCGGCAAGAATTGAACTTTTTTGCAAAACCTTTTCTTCTTTGAGGAATTGCGTCCTGAGGAGTCATTCTTTCACAATGCCAATTTCCGAGCTTTTACGCCCAATATACGTCGCCAATCCAATAAATCTTTATTAAACTTTAGTTTAACTGTTTCGGCTCGGCAAATCGACAACATAACTAACATAAGCAAAAGATCAGAATGTCATCTGTCGGCCGATCGAAAATCAGCAGCCAGTCGGATCCCAATGAGTGACAAGGAAAACTTTATTGCCCTATAAATTAGACAAAAATAGTAACAGGTATTATTGGTATGTATGTATGTTTTACAGTAAATGTGGGAGCTGTCACACTCTGTGACTTTATGGCCCTCTTAAACTAGCTCATTGTTGTTTAAGTATTGCTGTTTTCTATTCAAAAATATTTATATTCGTATTTAAGATTCTTACTGGTCTTGAAGCTACTTGATAACTCTTCAGTATACGTTCCTAGTGAACATACAATTCATTTTCAAAACATTAAGAGGACAGTCTACCTACTCTTTCTCCATAAAAACGTAGTCGACTGTTTTCTCCCTGGATAAAGACATCATAGCAAATAATATGTTTATGCCATAAAATCTATATCTGCCATGACCATGCCCTTAATCGGCTCCTAAAGAACTAGGTACAGATTGATGGAGCACACCACCTTCGCATCAGAAAACTCTTACGATTTTGATGTTCTTTGTCTTTGGCGTAATGGCGTCTTTGTCGTTTGTTCGCTCCCGCCAGGTACCTACTAAATGAAAGTTATACGAAACGTTTAATCTTCCTAATTTTTACACAGTCAAAAGTTCACTAAAAATGACCTACTCAAGTAGAACTGCCCGACTTCAGATCACATAACGGATAAGTCCGTGGAACTGTTTGTTATTTTGTACTTTTGAATTTTTTTATCTACTTTAAAACGTGGTATATTTTTTAACTAAGATTAATGATCTGATATTGTCTCTATCTATAGGTACAGTATTGTAGATATTACATCAAAGAATTAAAGTCAAGTTAATCATAAAAAACGCTCTAGCACTCCCTAATTATAGTCAGTGATCAAAGCCCTGGGGGTCTGTCGCCTCGATCCCCATACAAACGTTTAACAGTTTGGTAGATTGCCAGTTAATTTTCAACTGTGTTTATGCCAGTTGCCTCGGGACAATTCGTACTGCATGATGAGAATTCTAATTTCGTGTCATCATAAACATTAACGATGATCTTTCTGAGCTATTACGTGTAGAGAAGGATTGTGTTTTTTATTCAAGTTACGGTTTCATATTTTGAAACCCACCTATCGTTTCTGGGCGTATGTAAAATGTATACTATGATCTAGTGAATTAAATTTGGTTCAGGCACAAGGTAGGAATGTGCTTCTAAGCAAAAAAACACAATATTCCTATTTACATCATACGCATCTAATTTTTGCCATATTGTGCCTGTTATTGTCGGCCATAGACCTCCTGTCATATGTGGCTGATTCTTGGTCCTTTAACCTAAAATTAAGCGCTATTGATACGAGTAATAGGTTATAATGTAACTCAAACTCAGGATTTTATGTACATTACCGTCTTCTTACTTTGTGACGTATTGGTGACAGAAGTGCATATCGAACAAGTAGGTATCCTGCTATATAGGTAAGCGGACTTAGATCATCTTCACTTTGTCAATAACATGGTAGTCAAATGCTCATAGTATAAAATATGCTTTTTTGGAAATAGATGGTAACTCTTGAAATAGAGTTATACAATGAATTGATACTTATAGGTACATAATTAAGTTGATCACAATCTCAATCATATAATAGCTGATTTCCATAAGAAAACGCTCTCTTAATCAACAGTAGTGGTAGATAACACATTTCTAAAAATCAAGATCTTTTTCATGTTTTGAACGGGTCAAACGCACATAAAAAAATAAATGTAAAACAAATATTATTCCAAAATTTTGGATCACTGTCAAAACGGTAGCTAGCAAGAAAAAAAATGTTATAGACACAAAAATAATAACGAGTCAGTTACCCGTTTTATTGTTTATTTAGACTGTGACACGACGCTCGTTTTTACATTTTTATCACGTAGTTAAACTTTTTGTCAAAGCGTCCCTCGCTTTGTTCGAAGACCAGTAAAATTTTCTACCAACATTAAAATGATACTATTCGCATCTAATGTCATAATACATATTTGAATCCAGCCAACAGTAACACATGGTGTCATTAAAAAAAAGTGTGAAAAACATATAAAAAGCGATCGTTAAAGTTTCTCTACAACTATAAGTCACGCTGAAGATTTTCTTTAGATCTGATTTAATTTGTATAATACTGCTTTTATGTTACAATAAATTTTATTATATAGATTTAGTGTTGCTCTGGTATTTATTGGGAGATAGATTGTGTGTCGTCAGTTGTCTTTGTGAGGTCGTAACACTGAAATAAAACTATACAAGTACGCTGGTATTGGTATACCATACAAAATGACATTAGATCTTTGTGCCGATTTGATTTGCACCATGTTGCGCTGTTGTCGCGCGTTTTCTATTGAAAGTGATGGTGACCGTCTCCGGACTTTTTTTGTTCATATGTAGAAATAGACGCACCGCTTAAGTGTGGAATTTTGCACAGTGGGAGGTAACGTGTTGCGAGAAAGAGGCTAAAACTTTGAATTTAGATATACCGTCTTCTGAAAGTAGGAGAAAGACTTACTTACATAAAATAAAATTAGGATGATATTTATCATACCCAATTTTATTTGATTGATCTAATGCCTTTTGTATGGTATAGTAATTCCAGCGTACCTACTTGTATAGTTTCATTTCAGTGGGTCGTACGTAACGTATACAGAGTGACGGACAGACAGAAATATCTCAAAGCTTACATTTGTTGATTCAGTCCCAGCCTATAATGTCCCTCACATTATACAAGTGACAAAATTAGATTTTTTTGTTTCGAGACATGTGTTTTGTGTTTATTCTTTGTACGAGGAAGACGGGGTTACATGGAATTTATTGTTGTTGAAATTAAAACACAAACATGTGATGAACATTTTTTGATAAACATTTTTTTTTAATAACAAAATATTATAGGCTATATAGGTACTTAACGGCAGAATGTTGTCGGTATTTATTTTGACTGGATTTTTTAATAAAATTGGAGTATCTGAGTTGAAAAAAGAATTTCATAAATATTCACTATTTAAACTCAGCAGAGTAAACTAAACTTTTATTTAGAAGAGTAGATAAGTTTCATGAATATAGAATTTCGAATTAATATTTTGGAAAGGTACCTTCATTATGCGGTTTTAAGAAAAGCTTTTGGTTACTAGTAACAATAAAATGGTAAACTTTACCTGCAACCAAGACTATTGTAACGTAGTCGAAACGTCCAGGTAAGAAAATCAATTATAAAATGGAAATATGGGTCGATAGTTTAAACACGGTACTAAACTTAAAAAAAAATTGTCTAGCTCCATTTTTAAGATATTACCTAAACTTAAAAGATGGGCATGGGTATGCACGACATGGGTATACATAGGAAACAGAGTCAAATAAACGTAGTAAGTAAGCTTAAAATTAAGATATATAAATGGACGGCCTTATCGCTGAAAACGATTTCGTTCAGTCAACCTTGGCATTTAAATTTGTGGAATATTTTGTACCCCGGAATTTACACGAAATTGAAACTAACGCGGGTAATACCCCAGAGCGCAGCTAGTAAAAGATATTTACTCAAGAAAAACAATATGTTTTATATTTTAATGTTTCCATCAATATAAAAATATAAAATCAAATAAAAACATAAAGGTGTATCGTTTATGAGTTCAACCTTCTGTTTTTAACTTGTGTGGTCTTTTTTACTGTTCAGTTTTTGATGAGGTTTCTAACAATTTGATGATCTGTTAAATGGTGTATTGCTTTGAAAGATTCACTTTGCCACTTCTAAGTGAAATAGCTTTTATAGACGTTTTGTTTTGTTGGTTTGTTCGTTGAGTGGTAAAACGTTTAATGTAACAATAAGTATAGGGAGTAGCCGCAATGGAAAACCGCCTGTAAAGTTGGTAACGGTTAATAAGAAATAATAGTGATTTCCAAAAGACAGAATTTTGCTTAGCAAAACTCCGTTTCTAGTTTCTTCGCAGAAGCTTTTCGAAGTCTTCATTTCACATGTCCACTGTTAAACTAACAAAAAGTTTGGTTTAAAAGTTTGCGATCAACCTTTGGTCATACAATAAGTTTTTTTTTTGCAAAGGGCAAAAAGGTAGTGAATAGTATAAAATATACAGGAGCTGTAATTCGTCTACGTTTTGGTTCAATTATTTAGATTCGCTCGTTTTGAATCTGACATTGTAGGTATTTCTTTACCTACATTATAATCTACGCTTTTCGAATTTTAGTTCTGCTCGGTAAATTAAAGCATGTTATTTCTTTAAATCATACTACCTAACATAGAATTATAAAATTTTATTTCTTGCAACATGCTAAATTAAGTAAATAATTACAAAAAAAAAAAATAAGGAGTCTTTAGGTATTACCCAAAAGGCTGGATGCATTGCCTCTGTGGATAGCAATATCTGTGGCCAAAACTAATAATTTTAAAACATTGTTTTATAAAAATCTTCAGCATCGAGTACCCACTGGCCCAAGGTCTCAAATTTCAAATAAGAATGTCATTTATGTCCAAAATCCTTCTACAAAAACCAAGACAATAGTGGGAAAAATAAGCACCAGGAAAACCCATCAAAATTGACCATGAGTTAACTAATGTACTCGTCTATTAACAGCATTTTCAAAACCGACCGCCAAACGCGTTGTTATTAATATCTCCATAAAACTATGTTTACATACATGCCACTGTCCCAGACTTGGCCTGCTATTCGGGTTTATGATGGACCACCCGAGCGTCAATTGGTCTTATCGTTAAATATTATTATGAAGTTGTGTTGGGAGTTATTTTGTTTGACTGATACAAGGCTGTTTGGTGTTTCGATTCAATGTTTTATCTATGGCCTAGAGTATATAAATAGTAACTCTATGGCAAATAGTTGTAATTTCTTTAGAAATTAGCAAGGCATCCATTTTAATTTGTTCTGGGATTCTTAGCAGTAACTCAATGTATGTTTTAGTAGCAAATAATTAGAACAAACTAGAATAAATTCAACTGCAACTTGTCACCCCTTCCGAGGCTGAAATATAAAGCGATCATGTACACATAGGCCAGTGTAGCCACTGAGGATAACAAAACCAGCGCCTGGCTCCATCTGTATTTTGATAGGCGACAGTTTAAGTGTGAACTTTTGCACAGCGCAGCGGTAGTTTGGTGTTTGAATAACGCGGACGAAGTCGCGGCACTGCTAGTATAAAATAAATGTATTCAATAAGATTTCACATGGTCCTAAATCGTCAGCAATTAAGTCTGTCTTTAGAACGCGACCTCCAATAAGACGAAAACATAACAAATTCAGTGAGTTTTTTTTTGTTGTGATCAATTCAATCATACGAAATTTCGCTTAATATCGTCTAGTTCCTAGTTTGAAATGAAATAGTGGGCAATGATCTTCAGTCGGTTAAAAAGAGGTGTTAGAAAAGTTATAAAAACCGATCGTAACTCCCGCTTCCATTAATCGTTATCAGAAATAACTAATACTTAGCATTACGTTACGGAAGCACGGAATTAGCTCGGCTATTGAACCGCACTTATCACGTGTGCACACGCCCTTAGTACACACACAGACAGGTACACTTTCTGTCGGTCGATAGTTTTTAAAAATCAGTTTTGTTTTCTAAGTATTCGTTTTTTAATTGTAGAGTATGATTTGACACATCAACCTGAAGAAAAAATGTCGAATACAAAGAACGAAAACGTCAGATTATAGTCTGATATTAAAAAACGTACCATAGTTGGATAAAATTCAAAATTCAAATTAACTAACACTAGGTGGGTCACACCTTAACACTATTTACGAAAAGCAGAAGAAAACTGTTAGTAAGCACTATTGCAGCTCGCCATATCTCTATTAGTGTGACCAGAACCAATAAAATCTGTTTGAAACATAGACACAGAATACACAATAGTACAAGACTATAATTTTTTTTCCATGAGTACCAAAATGTTGAACACCCCAAAGTGTTGAATTGCCAACATGTCAAAATGAAATGAAATGTGTTGAATCTCAAAATGTTGAATTCCCAAAATTTTGTATATCAAAGCATTTTCCCTCAAGTGCAAAAATGCTGAACTTTCCAAAATGTTGAATTTAGTTATATTGGATCGGGTTGTCCGTGAACGTTTAAAATTGATCATGCCAGTGATCAATTTTAAACGTCCACCATACCTATTCTACGAATATACCTTGGGTACTCATGTATTCTTCTAAGTACAAACACATATTCGTTAATCAAAAAACACTTTCTGAACTTTTTACTGCATTTCGCCAGAACGACTTCAAAGCCCTTTGTTCCGTGTTTATGACACATGGGGCTATTGCATAACGAAAATAAGGACAGACTTGCATTGCATTCGCATGTTGTATATTTTGCTATTGCTATTTTTGACAGTTTCTGATAAAGAAATTGGTATCTTTTTAACCGACTTCCAAAAAAAGGAGGAGGTTCTCAATTCGACGGGATTTTTTTTTTTTATGTATGTTCCCCGATTACTCGAAGATGCCTGGACCGATTTGGATAATTCTTTTTTTGTTTGAAAGGAAATATATAACAGTTGGTCCCATAAAAAATTGGTGAAGATCGGATGAGGATCTTCGGAGTGATGAACAGGATTGCACCTCGAGAGTGCAGCAAAAGGGCTCAGTTTTTGATTTTCATTAGTGGAATAAGGCCATAAAGAATAGATACCAATGAATAAGAATATGGTTTCAGAGTCTTTACATCTGAAACCACCTTCTCATCACAGAATTCCTCAATGGTTAAAGTTATGGATACAATTTTAATGATTTTAGTGGTAGTTGAAAGTAGGTATACTAAAAAGGATGAAATAAAAAAATAATTTAAAAAATTAAAAACCTACTTCAAAAAAAAAAATTAAAAACCGACTTAAAAAAACACAAAATTACCTCGCCTACGTACTGTGCCACCGACTTATCTGTTATGTAATCTGAAGTCGGGCAGCCAAACTACTTACAATCCTACTCAACCAACCCAGTAAATCTGCCCGACTTCAGATTACATAACAGATAAGTCGGTGGCACTGTACGTAGACGAGGTTATTTTGTGTGTTTTTTAAGTCGGTTTCTAATTTTTTTAATTATTTTTTTTGAAGTCGGTTTTCAATTTTTTATTCTAATGAGGGTTGGTGTCTGACAGGCGGCCGGCCGTAAAACTAAAACTATTTGCAGTAGGTGTATTTAAGGATGACTTACCTACTAATAAAATAAAAATAATAAATAAAAATTCTGTGAACAACACACAGCGCCATCTAGCCCCGTGGTAAGCGACTAAGCTTGTGTTACGGTGACTAGACAACGGATATAATATACTTATATTTATTTTTCTTTTGTAAATACATACATATTATACATAGAGGGACACCCAACCCACCTACTATGCCTACCCTAAATAATTTGGCGTTAAAGGTATTGATATATTATATTGTTGATGTCCCAAATATATTCCATATTCCTTTTACGCAAAATATATATCAAAAAACGCTGCAGCGCTGACAATATTGTTGCCTCTATAGTAAAAAACAAGCAGATTCCCGCGGTTTTACCCGCGTAAGTCCCGATCCCGTGGGAATATCGGGATCAAAAGTAGCCTATGTTACTCAGGGTGAATGTAGCTTTCTAATGGTGAAAGAATTTTTGAAATCGGTCCAGTAGTTTCGGAGATTACCCCCAATATACATACATACATACATACATACATGTTACCAACGTTACCTCTTTATAATATTAGTATAGAAGATTAAATGACATTCATGGCGGATGCTAATTTAAAGTCGTTACTTCAGGGGCTTGTTTCAACTGTATTCCTTCTGATGCCATATCTACTGTTAAGCTTCGGATCAATAGTTTTAGCGAACCTGGGCTCCCGAGAGGGATGCAACCGAGAACATCGCTGACATGAAAAAATATCTTCGCTATGCAATGACCCAATGTATGAGATAAAGTATGACATAACGCTAAAGCAAAAGAATGTTAATTGTAAGATGCGTCTCTTTGATACTGCGAGTAAACAAGGGGAGATTTTAATTTGATCCTTTTTGATCCAGTTCTGTTAGACGAGAAATTAAAAATGTTTACTTTCTATGAAAATGTTTGTGACGCCCTCTTTCTAATTTAATGTGGCAGGAAGACATTTTTATAAATTCCTTTTGGAGCTTATGGTATCAAAGTTGTTTTTTTTAAACCTAAAAGTCTGAAATGAATATATTGAAAAAAATGTAATTATCAGGTAATTTTTTATTATAATATTATTAGTAGTTATTTTTTACCTACCTATGTACTTATCTAGTCTATTATTTTTTCAGATCGGTGACCGTTTTATGCGGATAGGTGTGCGTTTGATGATTATCTTACCATAATCTAGTTTCGAATCAAACCTAATTAAAGACGATAGTTGCGCGTAAGCCCCTATTCCGTGGAATTGTCGAATTAAAAATCAATACGGTTTTTTAAAGTTTAGCTCAGTCTATTTTCCACCATATTAGTCTCAACATTAGGTTGACCTTTGGTATATGACTCTAAAAACGGGCTGACTCAGGACGGGCCCAGGCTGACTCGAGGCTGACCGAGTCTTTCAAACATAACTTTTAGTATATTTTCCACCATATTAGTCTCAACATTAGGTTGACCTTTGGTATATGACTCTAAAAACGGGCTGACCCAGGACGGGCCCAGGCTGACTCGAGGCTGACCGAGTCTTTCAAACATAACTTTTAGTATATTTTCCACCATATTAGTCTCAACATTAGGTTGACCTTTGGTATATGACTCTAAAAACGGGCTGACTCAGGACGGGCCCAGGCTGACTCGAGGCTGACCGAGTCTTTCAAACATAACTTTTAGTATATTTTCCATCATATTAGTCTCAACTTGGTATTCGAAGACATAGGGTTAACCCCTCAAATACGACTGAAAACGGGCAGACTCAAGATGGGCCCAGGGTGACTCGGGGCTGACGGAGTTTTTTTAGCATAACTACTCTACTATTAACTGGTGGTCTACTTTCCACCATATTAGTCTCAACTTGATACTCGATGAGATAGAGTTGCCAACGATGTTTGGGGATTAATAAATTACGTAGGTAGGTACTAAGATTTATCTTATTTGTTGTAAACTAATGAAGTGTTAAACGTTCTGTGGTAGGTATTTTTTATAATAACTTTACGTTATAGTCTACAAGCAAAAAACATAAACGGAGGCGACCACAGAAGTTGACATTTGACAAAAACTATTCATATTATCTTTCTTATTTCATCAATATTGTTTAGCCTACCGTTTTCCGACCTTCCTGTGAACTGTCAAAGTCTTTTACCGAAAAAACCAACTTATACCTGCTAGTACAAAACGAATTGTCGGAGTAATATACGCTTTATACTATGGAAATAAGGGTTATTTTCAATAAAATAAGCGGTAAATAATTTGTGATTAAAGTTCATATCACCAAATTCGGATTTAGTGAGTTATAAAAATGACTTTTGGTTTCTTTTTGCGAAATGTTTCATCGTTGAGTGGACACTATGCAGATAAAACTTCTCAGTCTAGAACAGGTATTTTATAACGTTTTTGCAAAAAGCTAAAGAAGAAGAGAATTTGTATCAGTTAGTACAAAGTAGGCATATTTTTTAAATTCACCGGTCTATTTTAAACCAATATTTGAAAGTTTTGGGTAGACAAAGTTATTTCTTAGCAAGTTCTCAGTAATTAATTACCATACCTACGGTGATTTAGTTTTTTTAGGCTGAAAGAACTAAATCTAAGAAGAAGAAGATAACTTACACTAAGACTTCGTATTAGGGTTCCGTACCCAAAGCTCGCATTTTGGCTACGTAACAATAAAACCCGTTTACTAAAACAGAGCGTCCGTCTGTCCATGATAGCTAGACAGTTTGAATTTTAAATGTGTATTTCTATTTCCGCTATATCGACATAATAATATATTAAATTCAGAGTAAAATAAATAATGAAGTGTGGATAGCATACAACAATATGGTAGTTTTTATGATAATGGTACGGAGTCTTTCGTGTGCGAATCCAACTCACTTTTCACTTTTTTGCACTTTTCCGGTTTTTATTAAAGATAAGAGGTACAGTTCTAACCTTTTTTCGCAAGATGACAATAATGTCTCTATTGACCGGCCAACCAGAACAGCACAGCCCGTAAGCCATCGTGTAGTTTTTATATCCAAACACCCTCATTGTGTGACCGAGTCGCTTCAGCGAGCTCATGAATAATGCGAGTGTTATGCACTTGTTAGTTGCGAGAAGGTTTGTTGCTGCAAATTTTAGGTTAAATAAATAAATGCCAGAACTTGTCATTCAGCGCCATCTAGGTTTGAACTAACCAACTAAGCTGGTATTATGGTGCTTAGGTTACGGATTGAATACAATAGTGTTATTAATATTATAAATGTAAAGGTTATACCCTAACCTAACCTAACCTAACCAACTAAGCTGGTATTATGGTGCTTAGGTTACGGATTGAATACAATAGTGTTATTAATATTATAAATGTAAAAGTTATAAATTGAGTAACAAGTAGGTACTTATCTATGTTACTCGTTCACGCCAAAACTGCAAAATTGATTGCGAGAAATCTTGGTATCCAGATAGCTGGAGATCTGAATTAACACAGTCATATAGGCTGCTTTGAGGTTAGTTACAGTTTATTTTAACATAGTAAATATCTATATCACGATCTTCCTGGAAACAGAGCCGACCTAATTAATTAATAGCGAAAACCAAATATTTTAAGGTCATTTTGATACTTTTTTATACGTAACTGTATAACAAACAGACATCATATTTTTTTGTTTTACTACGTTTCCATGTCCTAGTAAATTTTTTTTGTTCCATCGAACACAGAAACATATTTTCCTTTATTAAGAGGAATTAATATACAAAATTATTCTACACAACCTCTTAAACTCAAGCTAATACAGATCTATGCCATTCAGAGATTGCTTGAAAGAAATCGCTTTCAGCGATTAGATCGCCCATTTCCATTTCTAGCTTTGTCTTTACTCTACTATGTATTTGTGTTTTGTTCTTTTGTCTAATATTGTACAAATAAAGTTGTATATCTTTCTATTTGTTCGTTCGCGTTCGTTCGTTTGTTCCCAAAATATTCGTAGCAGGAAGTATTTCCGCAGCACTGATGAGTGAAGACGGATAGTCTACAGATCTGTTACTTCCACGGCGAATGAATTCACGACACGTAACGTTCTGTGATTGTAGGGGTGACACAGATAGAGGCATTAATTGAAATTGTATGGGCTTTATTTGTAGGGGAAAATGTAGTTGAAAAGTACCAAAAACACTGTTATAAACGCGTGTTAAGGTGATTTAGGTCGAAGTAGCTGGATCGTGATTTGAGTGGTATAATTTCAAAAACCCCCCTTAAATGATTCGGACAGAAATCATTTTAGGGGGTTTTGAAATTATACCACTCATTTGATCGGGACAAAAACTTTCAAAATTGACAAACGGAATTAAAATAGTATGGTATTAAAATAGTATTAAAGTAGTATGGTTTGACGAAAAAATACTTTTATGCGAGAGTTATTTTTAAATCCAGTGTCGAGTTCTAGGGTAGAATCCTGAGCAAGCCTATTAAGAGGATAGTCTCCATTCTCTTTCTCCATACAAACGTAGTTTAAATTTTCCTCCCTGGATAAAGACATTAGAGCAAATATGTTTATGCCATAAAACCTATATCTGTCATGACAATGCATCTACCGTTTTATTTGTTTTTATTTTCTAATTAAAATAATAATAAAAAAAAATAATAATAATAAAATGAAAAAAAATAAAAGGTAGATGCATAGTCATGACAGATATAAGTTTTATGGCATAAACATATTTGCTCTAATGTCTTTATCCAGGGAGGAAAATGTAAACTACGTTTGTATGGAGAAAGAGAATGGAGACTATCCTCTTAACTCTCCTATTATTATAAAGCTAAAGAGTGTGTTTTTTTGTTTGTTTGAACGTTCTAATCTCAGGAACCGCTGCTGGTCCTGTTGGAGTCCTGGTGGAGTTACGAAAAATGTGTGAATAAGTCCTAATTATAGGTATTAACAAACTGCACCGATTAAAACCTTTGGCAACTTCGCGTTGTGTCATTCGCTTGTGTAACTTACTAATACTTTAGTAACAACGGAAAGGCATATACCGGCCAGTAATTGTCATTATAAATTAGTAGGTATTTCAGTCAGTAGGTGAGTCTGATCGCGTGTTGTTACTACCTACCTATATGTAGACGTAACAATAATTTGTCGTGTAGAATAGCTACCTATATGTTTTAATTAAGAATTGTTTCCGTTTGTCGTTGAAAATTGATGATGTAATACGAAGAAAAATACCTACCGGTCATATAAAAGAGAAAGCGAATTATAATAACACAGGAGTTCTGAATTTGCTAGTTACAGAATTGTTTTATTTTTAATCGAAATAGCGGGACCAAAAGTAGCGTTACTCCTCTATATTGTAGCTTTCTTTTCTTTCCAGTAGTTTTTGAGTTTATTCATTACAAACAAACGTTTCAAATTTCCTCTTTATAATATAAGTGTAGGTGTAGAAGAATGGACTGGACTCTACTGCCCTGGTTTATCGAGTTGAAGATTATGAATTTCAGTTCTTCGCGTAGTCAAGCTCCGATTCGCCAACTACTAGGTAAACTGCGGTGTAGTTCCGAAAATGATTTTTTGTCACCCATTCAAGTAACGACCGCGCCAAGCGTTGCTTAACCCGCACGACCGCTCGGGATCGGCAGGTGCAGCTGGGCCGCAATCTACTAAGAAAAGCAAACCTTTTCTTAATAGATATGATAAAGAACACAATCGCCGGACCAACAGGTTAGGTGTAGGACCAACGGTTTGGACTCTACGATGGTATTGACGGCCTCTGTGAAGGCCTCGGGCCTCGGCCTCGGGAAGGCCCGACTGCAATGCAGAAGGTTGCGGGTTCGATTCCCGCCGGGTGCAAGTATTTATGCTTATAAATAAATATTTGTTTCTGGTCTGGGTATTTTCTATGTTTCTATGTATTGTATGTAGGTATATACTTACTTACTTACTTACTCCTCTGGCGCAGCGACCCGAAGTGGGTCTTGGCCTCCGACACAAGATAACGCCATTTTTGACGATTTTCGGACGCCTCTTGCCACTCTGCTGCTCCTAGTTCGCGCAGATCTGCTTCCACGGCGTCCCTCCAGCGGTATCTGGGCCGACCGACTGGGCGGCGGCCATTTGGGACTCCAAGATAGACCATGTAGGTATTTACAAAAAAAAAGTTTAATATGTAGGATATCCGTTGTCTAGTACCTACCCATAGTACAAGCCTACTGCTTAGTTTGAAACTAGATTGCGCTGTGTGCAACGTCGTGCAATATTTATTTATTTATATCTAGGTCAGTCAGTCAGTCAGTCAGGATATTGAATTTAACATGTCTATACAAATCACAGTTTTTATAACCGTGCAATTATAACAGTAGGTATGTAACAGGCGATGCAATTACGATGTCGCGTGTAGAAATGCTTGCAAGTCGCGGTCGTCACATCGAACGGGTGAATTGCAACAATTTCCGGCGCCTCCACTTTACACTGACACGTTCAACTTTAACTACACGATTTTAACAGGACGTAGGTCTGTTTCTATAGGAAATCGTTAAAGTTTTTTAATTTACACGATTTGTTAGTACTTATATTTACATATTTATCGGGTCTTATTCGCGTATTGTTATTTTTAATTCGACCTCTGCGGCGCGGTTGCGGGTTCGATTCTCGCCAGGTGCAAGTATTTATGATTAAAATAAATATTTGTTTCTGGTCTGAGTGTTCATATGTGTGTATTAACATGTAGTATGTACCTATATCCGTTGTCTAGTACCCATAGTACTAGCCTGCAACGTCATACAATATTTATTTAATTTATCTTAACTCGCCGCAAGGCGCAAGGAGAGAAAAATTACCAATATTTCGCAGAAAGATCATCAACAGCGAAGTATCCGTTTTTCGTCAAACTTTAGACCCCTCGCCCACGGCGACTTTTTGTAGCGATGCAGTCGCGCGTTTAGCATACGCGCGACTGCATCGCTACTAACGCGTGGTAGTCGCGTTTGCAACGCGCTACAGCATCGCTACTGAATCGAATGGCGATCGCTACTAAATCTGAGCGCCCCGTGGGCGAGGGCACACAGCTTGCGACCGCTTCGCGACTGTATCGATGCAGAAGCGCGTTAGTATCGCTACAAAATGTCGCCGTGGGCGAGGGCACACAGCTTGCGACCGCTTCGCGACTGTATCGATGCAGAAGCGCGTTAGTATCGCTACAAAATGTCGCCGTGGGCGAGGGCTCTTAGTTTTCCACAAAAAATACTTAGCCCAGATTAAAGTCGGCGGTGAAGTAAAAAAAATATTTAATTCCAATCTAGTAAAATGGAAAATATAAAATCATACAGCCAATATATTTACGTTATACTATGAAGATCAAAGGTTGTAAACTTTATTGAAACTCGTCTGTATGTATTCCTTTAGTCGATTGACCCTTTTCACTGACCCTAAAAGCTACTTAGCTCGATTGGTCCTTTCATGTCATTTTTTGTTTAAATATACGTAAGTAAAGTTTTTTGGATATTTAGCATAATGTTCTTTTTGTGTAGTAATAGTAGTTTATCTGATGCGCTCAAAAATCACAAATTACGACTTCTACTGCAAGTCGTAATTTGTGATTTTTGAACACATGTAAATTTTGTTAATGGAACTTTTTTGTGTCATACATATTATATTCTATCGTTGGTAATCTACGAGTAACAAATAGCAGTTCGTTGTTGGTAATGTTATTATTTTCATTAAAGAATCGCATTCGATGTAATTATGATATTTGAGTTTCGAACGGGGTCCGCTACTAACACATAAAATTATTGTTTGGAATTAGCACAGAGGTAGTCACCCATAATCGACTGCACTTCCGCAAATTGCATTGTTTGGGAATATTTTTACGTCCGGCCGCCTGCCTGCCACCAACTCCTTGGGACGAAGTAGTTTACCCGCCATCGCGCAAGAAATTTGAGTAGGTACTCCAGTTTTGCTGGTCTCCCTCAGATTACTTCTTAGTCATATCATATGAAAGACATAGGGTAGCCCTCAATGTTGGGGTTACACGGTACTAAGTATAAAATGAATAACCACTTTTATTACCTGACTGTACCTACTTATTTAACTTACCAACAAGTAAGCAACGTCCCAACTTAAGAGCCTGGAATAGTTAGCAACACTGAACAATTAAAAATCATAATTGCCATTGACTTTTACAAAGAAACCTTTTCACGAAGCGCTCATAAAACTTTGTTGGTTGATTAAAAAATTTTAACGAGACGAACCAATTATGACCCCTGCACCAAACAACAAAGACCCGTGGCGGAGGTTTTTTATTCAAAAAAACTGTAGACCTCATTAAAGAACAAAGGCTCAAGTTATAGTGGTTTCGTGAAATGCGCGTCATCAACTCAAAAAGGGGGGCGTGGTCAAGGTATTACAAAAAGCTAAAGGATCAAAGTTTTCAATTCATTTTGCTTGATTTTTAACATCAATCATTTTATTCTCTCCATGTTTTTTATTGGACAAGGAATGTTGTTTAGTAGAGATTGAATGCATTTTCTGCATCCCTCTTTACTTAATAAGAAATACTTAATAAGGTTAGTCAGTATTGAAAAAAATACCCCTGGATCATACGAGCTCCGAACTGTATATCAGAGGGCAACTCGGGTCTTCTTTTCGGTCAGCAACCATTTACTTTAAGGAACTCCTGATGACTTTGTATGGTGAGATCAAACTACGACAATCTATTGTTTCACCTTGAGTGTAATGTCCGTTTCATAATAAGTACCTAGTTCAATTACTACAGAGGCGGACCTGAAATTATGCCTGCTTATTATTAAAAGGTCTTCTTCGGTCAGTGGAGCTTTCTACGAACTGCCTAATCTGCAAATCGTGGTATCAACAAAACATTTATTATGTTTATCATTCTTTCGGCGAACCGAGCTGTTGGGAAAAAAGGTATCGGTTGTAAATATTTTTTTTGAACCGATGATGGGCGAATGGTGATTTCTATGTACAATTGTATCTTTCAAGGGTAATTCAAAATACAGTTCGGAGCTCGGATCATACACACGGTCTTGATGCTCGTACCTTTAGCTCTGACTTAGAATAGGGCTACCTTATTTATATACGCTCAATTAAGCCAATGCGACATGGCAATGGCAAAAAAAAACAATGGTTTTGGATTAAACTCAAAAACCTTCTTATTAATAAACGTGGAGCTTTGTCTTTTTCCGTGACAAGATCTTCAAAGTTGACAGACAGAAATATAAAGTGGTACAATTACTCCAACCTTAAGTACTCCACGTTTATTAATAAGGCTAAAATTAGTTAATTAATTGAACAACATTTTGATTATTTGATCGAGACCGGACATCATAGAGGTATATGCCTTAAATACAATTATTTTAAATATCAAATGGTCACAAAGGCGTCAATGGCCACAATCGGGTCATCTGCCCTACGCACAGCTCGCGTAATTCTAAGCTCGATAATAATCCTGAACTCTCTACGTGCAAGTTTTATAAACATAATCAGCATAACAAAACTGATTCTAAAAATCCTAAAAAATCTTCCACCACCACCTTTATTTTTTACATTTTTATGATCCTCGAAAAATCGCATGACCCTTCGCTTATAAATAGTAGCGATTTATAAAGGAGAATGACCATAAAGAGTAAGAAATTGCTGCCCTTAGCCAGTGGCACATAGCCGTTTTGTTATTCATTCAAAAGAAGGATATTTATGTGTTATCGTCAAAATATTTATTATTGTGTCCGGTAGCCCTTCATCCCTTTGTGCGCGACATACAAAAAATTGGGGTGTGAACTGAACATGCCAACTGGGGATGTTGTATGAGGAGGCTAACGGAGACATATCGATAAAAATTGTTTAACCTACTGAGTATACGACGTGTAGTTGATTCTAATTAGATTCCAATTTTAGACTAAGTTGTTTGGTTTATTTACAAAAAAAAAATAGAAAATCTTAAGAGCAAAAATCGTCAAAAAAATTAAGTTTCGTTTTGATAAAATATATTATTCCAAGGAGAGTTGGTGTCAGTAAGGCGACTGGCCCTAAAATATTGTCCAATCTATTAAAAGAAAGTATGGTTAACGATGACTTACCTACTGCTCCGACCCTAAATTATTTGGGGTTCAGCGGACCCCGGGCTCCCGAGAAGTATGCAACCACTGAGATGAGAAGAAGATGGCAGGTAAACTGCTTGATCCCAAGAAGAGTTGGTGTCAGACAGGCGGTTGGCGGTAAAAACATTACCAATGGATGAGTAGTAAGTATACTCAGGTACGAAAATATCTAAGTAATATCGATAAAATGGACCCCATCACTAGAAAACATCGTTATGAAATATACGATTCCTTATACAAGAGAAGTCCTTTATGCATCCCTAGGGAACCTCTGGTCAAGTAGGTTATCACAAGTGGCCGCTGGCGAAATGAAAAATTTATGTCTCAATATATGGTGGGAGTTACAATTTTGGTTCGTGTCTCGCATTAAGGTGGATCTCGGGGGATGTTTTGAGATATTGGTTTGAAAGAGTATTGCTTCATGCTTGCCTTCTATCTGGTAAGAGGGTACTCGTTATCTTTTTTAAAATATTTAAAAATAGCTAAGACGGGGCACTTTGTATCGCCATCTCGGTCATATATATCGGATAAAAAGTCGTATAGAGCTCATGGGACTCGTCCGACAACTATACCCGCGTCCAATAAAGGCATCTACAATTCAATTCATTTATTTATAACTGCTGGCGGTGTCTAATCTAGACATAATAATTTTAATAAATGTTACTTTTCATTCATTAATTTTCCAGTGGGTTATGAAATGGGCGTAGACAAATAGGTATGATAAATCACTCGATGTTAACCAACACATTAACCAACAATGTTTGCACTAGGTAAATTACAATCTACATATTTAAAATTCAAAGTCCTGACTGATCTATACAATAATCGCAGAGCCCAAACCGCTGGTCTCAGAGAAATGAAATTTGGAGGGTGTGTTTTTTGTGATGTGTAGGTATCCACTAAGAAAGGGTTTTTAGAAAATCCTGCGGGATCGGGACTTACGCGGGTGAAACCGCGGGACTCTGCTAGTAAGTGTTATAAAATAAATATGATATCCTCTAGGCCTACCAATCACCATCTCCTACTGTAAAACGTAACAAAACTGAATTCTAAAAAAAAAGTCAAAAAATAGACAACAATAAACAACCCTTTCAAATACACTCTCAAATTGTCTAAACTTTAAACTTCCATTCTTCATGCACTAACCTCGCGATGCGAAGAGTAAATAAATCACATTTTTCCGTAACCCTCTCACAAGGGATGCGCGAGCAGGTGTGTCCATCAATCAACGTCGGGTGTGACAATTTGACGTATGAGACAATCTGGCCCATGCAAAACTGACGGGAGACAGTGAACGTGGTAAAGTTAGGTTTATATGAGGGAGATTTTGAGTAAGATTCTTGGTAGATTTAGGACGGATTCGAGCAATCTTGGATAAATCGAAGTAAAAGTCACAGTTTATTCGGGAGTAATTCATTTTTGCATTATACTCAACGTAATCCTAAGATTATCGACCGATAGATAGATTATCACTTTATTGTACCAAAAACAGATAATTAAAATTATCCATAGAATAACTTAAAACTAAAGTTTATAAAAAAACGTATTATAAGGTAGGTATATAAATAAAATAAGTAAATAAGTATTTGTGTTGCCATATTTTTTTACCTAAATACATAAGCCAGACAAGCACAGGCACGGCAAAACGAGCAAGCTCAGCAAATGCTGAGAGACGCATCTCCCTGCATCTACATTGTGCTGGTTTTCAGCTTACCCCTTTCTCACATTGTGTGTTTTTATATGGAGAATAACCGCAGGTACCAACAATTTTCGTGCATTTTTGAACAAATTCACTCTTGAAATTAAAGACATTTTTCGGTTTGAATCGCGTGGTTACCACGCGATTCAAACCGAAAAATGTCTTTAATTTCAATACAACATCGCGAAAACAGAAGAAGAATCTAAATTCACTCTTATTTTAATGGCGGTATCAGGCAAGGCCTCTGTTTTTAACCGACTTCAAAAAAAGAAGGAGGTTCTCAATTCCACCGTATATTTTGATAACAGTTGTTTAGGTTTTAAAATGAATAAATAAATAGCTTCCTAAATTTTACTAGGAAAACATGCTACATCGTTGCGTAAATAAACATTGTTTTCTGTCTACATATTCAATATCTAACTACCTACTTACATACAATGTATCCGAGACAAGCAAGATGATATTACAACAGACAAGACGCCAGAGCCCGTCAACATGTAAGCTCACCGGATCACTTTGACAATTTACATGGTAAATAGATACGAGAGGTGTCATGTCAGGGGTGTGTAACATTCAAATAGATTCAAACTGAATTTTTGGGGGTTCTTTGTAAAGCGGAAGAGAAAATTGATGCTGTCAAAGGAGGCTCATTCAATTTGCGGCTTATTAATCAACTGGGGGGCCAATCATCGATGAAATTGTGGGTAGCTACTGGTTTATTTACTTGGAATGTTGGGGGAGGAAATTGACTGTTTAATTTAGGTTTAGTTTAATTTGATTGGATGTGCCTTTGGGTTATTTAGATGGCCGTAATGAGCTGATTGAGGTATGCTCTACGGAAATCCGCACTAGTGTATCTACAGTGTATTGCATAGGCTACTCAATGAATAAGTGAATAAATTCTTTATTGTACACACCATATAAATTAAAATAGGTATGAAGAAAACACACATATGACTAAAAACTAGAGGGTACAATAGGCGGTCTTATCGCTTAAAGCTATCTCTTCCAGGGAACCTTTACCTAAAGCTTTCGGATTAATATCTAAATGATATGAAAATAAATTGGGTGCTTTGAGCTGGGTACTCACTAGCGAGATATAGCCTATGATTATTTATTATTGATTTTGGTTATATTAAGTAGGGACGCTATATCATAAGCATAAGCAAGATAGATTAGGTAGGTATAATGGTTTAGACTACGAGGGATGGTCGAACCAAGTGTTTGAATACTTGGTTGGTAACTGGGGATGCCTCTTAGCACGGATCCTCATCAGGTCACCGACAGAGATCTCTGGATGAAAATGCTTACCAGATTGCTTACCACAGGTCACAATCCTCATCAATGAGGGAACGACAGAGGAGGAGGGTTGGTCATGGATACAGAAAAGAGGTTACGGTTACAGTTCATTAGTGAGTACCTGGCTTTTGATAGATAAAGCGATAAGATAGAGAAGAAGATTAGTGGTCGCGATTTCCATATATGTAGATCGATCAGAAAGCAAGATAATAGAGAAACAGACTATGTATAGGAATAATATATCTATACTTACATAATATGGACTTACAGTTTTATTTATTTAAAAACATTACAAACGCGTTTGGTCTTCACGTTTTCATTTCAAAGGATGAAGACTGTTTTTTTGTGGTTGATACACGTAATAATAAAATCCTAACACAAAAATAACCGATCACCTCCGAAATACATAATCAGCTACGCAATTTCAATTCGATAAAAAACTCGATTCGATTCCCTTAATCGAAATGTCATCAAATCGCGCCGAAACCAATTTAGCTGATTCGGGTACCATTACGAATAATCATGATCCAAACATTGTATTCGTATTGTCATCGTCTCGATTATGCAACCGATCGAATTGATTCGATTACTGGCGACAGATGTCTTTGGACGTGACGAATTTCGACCGAAAATTTACCTCAAAACGAACTAAACACCAGAAGAAATGTTACCGTTTTCTAGATTGTATTGTAATGGGTATAGAGTTGAAAGTTCGTTGTGGAAAATGATTTGGTTTTCATATTAGTAATCAGCCGGTTCGACCGCAAATTGTTGTCCCTCGATCAGACGTTGGCAGGAAATTACAATTTCGATTTTTATTTCACGAGTGTGAATAGTATAACGCAAAGTTTAAGACAAAACAGGGCTATTCACATGACTATATAACCCTAACGTCTATACCCATTAGACTACACGAGTCTTGTCTACTCGTGTAGTCTAGTTGGTACAGGGTTCAAGCCTCGCCGCAAGTGAATTTTTGAAGTCGTATTTTTCCTTTAGAATATTTCTAGTATTATACCTTAAATTTCCCCGAGCAATATAATAGTACATTATGATATAAGTGCGGTAAGTTGAAAATTACAGCCGAGGCGATATTGCTAGCCCGAGCCGTAGGCGAGGGCTACAAGAAAGCAGAGGCTGTAATTATCAAAGCGCACGTATGTCATACGACGTTTTATAACACATTTGCGAGGAAATAAATAAAACTCGGACTTTCTTAAACGAATAAATCTTTAATCACTTGTTAAAGCAGTTAGAAAAATTTGAACAATTTGTGAAATTGATTATTACGTTGCCAGTTGGCATTTTTAAGATGTAATTTACTGTCAAAATGAATTAAATTAAAGAATTAAATGTTTATTTTTTATATTTTATCTCCCAAAGTTAATTTTATTCATAAAATATTGACCACTTTTCTGACATAAAAACTTTTTGATTTGCTTTCTTTGCTTTTTTTTTCTTAAGATTTAAAAAAGTACCGTTGGTTTTAGACGGAGCATGATAAACCGTACGTGTTACCTGATTAGAAAGAAACTCGTGCGTTTTACTTTACGATTACGCACAAGTACGTAATGACATACATTACGATATTGAAATTGGTGAAATAAGAGGCCCTTTACGAGCAAATGTGTTATAAAACTTATTACCAAACATCTTTTAATAAATAAACTACATAGTAATTCTGCGAATAGTAGACCTAGAGACCACGAGACTATAGTTGACGAAATATCGAGCTCTGGAATAAAGAAATAAAAAAATGGTATGGACATAATTTTTGTCATGTTTTTGAAATTTTTCAAAATTTAGACAGAGCGAGCAAAGCGAACCTGCTTTGCTTCAAGTCTAGCAAAATTTACTTTCGTCTGGCAGTATATTGCTCCTTCTTGACAGGTCAAAACTTTGGTAAATGGATACTTTGAATTTGTAGAGCTTTTTAATCGAGAGGAATTTCTATTTTGCTCACTAAGTGCTTGCGAGGTTTACTGTTTGTTTGAAAAAACCATGTTCGTATAAAATCGTATACCTATACTTACTTTAAATATACATTCTAAATGTATAGAATAATTATTTTATGACTTTAATTTTAAGTCTCGCTTGTAGAGTTTCATTCTCTCAACTCTGTCGTGTCTTTACTTTTTCTTTATACTACATCTATGTATTGTTTTTGTGAATGTCATCCTGAGCAATGAAGGCCACGCCGCAAACGATCGCGGTTCCCTTTGTATTTATCCGTTGAGCTTTTGGTGTAGATCAGAAGCTGAAGCGATTAACTGCGAGACCTAATTCAATTTCCATACATATAACCCCTTACTTATAAACGATGACTAAGTCACGATGTCACTGTCTGTTAACTTTAAAACTTCATGTCAGCTGCTTAAAAACGATGTAATAGATACAGTTTAAGCAGCTGTTTATTAGTAGAATTCTAATTATATTTTATGATTTTTAAGTAATAGTAATTGGTTATTTCGACGTTTTATTTTTCGGCCTTTTATACTCGAAGCTCGAAAGAAAATATTTGCAATGCTTATAAATTGTACCATTATTAGAGATATCGCGTCAACTTGTGTGATATTGGTAAAAAAAATTACAATTTCTCTTTTATCGTTGTGGTGAATAGATATAAATATATACCTATAGGTATTCTATGAGGACGTCCGAACGTACCAGTTGTCCTCGAGTTGCGGAATCGATTGCAGCCATGGAAAATAATATTTTACATTAAAAACGCAAATGTTAGCCAGTATGTAGGTATGATGCGACTCCACTTAACCTTTTGCAATGAAACTTGGAATATAGATAGCTGGGGACCTAGAATAACATAGGCTTCTTTTATTCCAATATTCTCGATTAATTAATTAATTGTTCGCAGAATTTATTTATTTATTTATAATATTCTCGAGGAATCGGGACTTTTGCGGGTGCAAGTGCGGAGCGCTGTTTTCGTTTTCGTTCGGATCCTGACCTTCCCTTCAATAAAAATATTTAAAAAAATACTCTACAATAATTCACTTTTATCAGTCAAGCAACCATTATTCACGATTCAGTCAGTCACACTTTCGAACAACGATGACAAGCAGTAGCTTACAATCCGACCACCAATGGAAACTTATCCCTAACTTAGTCCACCATTACTCATCGACCATTGTTAGCCCCGGATGTCACATGCCCTTTGAAAACCCCAAAAAATATAAAAATAGTTACGTACAATTTGAAATATCATCGAGAAATATACATCATCTTGTCATAACATAGTGGGTCAAATGTTTGATGGATTGCAGTTGGATGTCTTTGGTTGTCTTGTTGGTGGCACATAATGGAGTGATGGGACTGCGACAGAAATAGCTTTGAAAATAAAGTAAAAGTGAAACGTTTAGCGTGTTGTGGTATGTTGTTTTGTTTGACCTGTGTATTTTTAACTTTTTCTATCTATCCATCTATTAGAATTTTTTTTAAGGAAAAATACGCATTCAAAAATTTTCACTTGCGGCAATGCAGGAGTTTGCGGGTTCGATTCCCGCCGGGTGCAAGTATTTATGCTTAAAAATAAATATTTGTGTCTGGTCTGGGTGTCCTTCTATGGATAATATGTATGTATTTACAAAAGAAAAATAAATATAAGTATTATATCCGTTGTCTAGTCACCGTAACACAAGCTTAGTCGCTTACCACGGGGCTAGATGGCGCTGTGTGTTGTTCGCAGAATTTATTTATTTATTTATTGAATTAAAAAAAACATATAATTGTATTTGTTGTGAAAGCAACTTTTATAAAACACCCCTGAGTCCACAATACTAACTGCTTCTGCTCTTTTAGTCGCCTGCGACGTCCAACGCTCTATTGTGAACAAGATCCCGAAGTGATGACGTAACAGGATCAAAATTTTGATACGGGTTAGAAACGTGAAGTATTGATACGTTAAGGTAAGTATTGTGTGGGCAGATAAAGAAATATGGGGGTCGGCTGCATCATGGAAACGGTAGAAAGTGGAGTGATACCACAAAAGAGAGGAAAATTATTAATAGTTTGTTTAAAGGTGACCACAATGGGTGGAACTCTCGTACGACAAAGAAGGTTGCCGGTTCGATGTTCGCACTCGTTCGGCAAGCTAGGAGTATGGGTTTGAACCTCGTCACGGAAGGATTTTTGATATTGCATTCCTTCTTGTAAAACATTTCTTGATTCTAGATTGTTTCTGATTCGCTAAATAGGTATCTGCAAGGGATAGTTGCGTCTTTTATTTACTATTTTATGCCTGCTTGAAATGAAATGAAATGATTTATTGTTTGTGGATCTAGGTAGGTACAGATAGATGTAATAAGTATAGTTACTTACCTACATAATTATAAAGTATCTCTAGTGCTACCACATGTACCTACTTAAATATAATCGTCAATTTTAAAAACACATTTTTTGATGAAGGACTGGTGAACTAAGCTAAACTAACTTAGTTTAGTCGGCGGTGGATCCTCAACTTACTCATACTTTTAGATCTTGTAATTTATGAACTTATTCTCCACAAAACCTTTCCATTACCTATCAAGACCCCGAAATATGATCCCTAAGTGCCCAGTCACCGCTCCGTCCTCAATCCTACTCCTCTCATTCAAATTGAATACATATTTCATGATTTCTCCCTCACAATGATTCTGTATATTCTACGATCGATATAGAAATGTCGTTTTAATTACGGGCCGACGGTAATGATCGGGCTTCGGACCGTCTTTGACGTTAGTTATGATAATTTTTATAAAAGCCACCGCTTTGATTTTCTTTGTCGCTTTAGGGTTTTTTAGTGTGGAGGTGGATTCACTTTGCACGTACGACGCGATGGCGACGCAGTGTTTTTTTTTAATAAATAAAAATAAGCGCATGGAATTGTGGCTCTGGCAGATGATGAATCCAGATGATTATTGATGGCCAGACCAGCCGAAACCGAAGAGCTCATTTGCTGCAGACCACAATAAATGGAGGAGTCCCACAAACAGCTAGGTAAAAGGACTGGTGGTCGCGATCTTCAGTCATGCGAGGGATCGACTAGAGAAAGGGAGATAGGACAAGGTCTGGTTAGTCAATCAAAATGCCTGCAATGTCTGGCAGACGCAAGACTGATAGTCCAATCCAGTAGATTCTACAATAATAATTAAGCCAGTCCGACTTATTCGTGGTCTACATAATAGTATTTTTTTTTCGATTCTCATTTTGTTTTATTTTTTAATCAGTCTTCTTCTTATCGTATAGTGGTGTGGCTTTCCTAGTGTAAGAGTTTTCACTTCGCCTTAAGGCTTCTAACTTGAGCTATCTATCATAGAAAGCAACTGCACCGAACACCTTCCGAAACACGGATTATTTTTTTCAGTGAAATAAAAGAAGCCATCTCCACTCTCCTTCGTTCTTCGTTCGACAGCCACAATGAGACGACGGTTTGGTCGTCATGACTTGCACCAACCGACATGATGTATGTTGCCGACTGTTAATGAGATAGATCCTTCGGGAACCGAACAAGTACCGACTTATACCTCTACCTACAATACGTGTTTAATGACAACTACTGTTTGGTATGGTTTCCAATGAGCTTGAGGAGCTTACTCTTTTTGTAAAGTTCCGAATTGTTTGATATACTTCGTTTTTTTGTAGAATCAACCTAAAGAAAAAAATTCTGATACAAAGAAACAAAACGTCAGATCGTAGTCTGAAATAAAAAAAAACGAAGTACGTGGGTTAATCCATCAGTTAGTAAGTCAGACAGTCAGTTTTCTAGAGGTATAGATTACCTATTTCAGTTTTTGCGGGTCAGTTGCACACGGAACAGTTATTGTAACTGAGTCAAAAACAGCGAATAGCTGAAACTTCTAAATTTCCTATTTTAGGGTGCAGGGGTGGTCCGCAAAAAGCCGGATTTATTTAATTCGTCGTAATCTTGTCCCATTTAATTTACAATCCATCTAAAGTCATTCACTAATGGAGTCCTTGATAAATGATGTCTCGTAGCTAATGATGTGTATCTGATAGGTTATACTTAGGTATTTACAGCTTGGTTGTTGCTTTTTGGGTGGCCTAAAACTACAATAGATAGACCTACAACCCAGTAAATATTTATGGTAAATTTAAGATTAATAAACTTCTTAAATTTGCAAGATTTGTTAACATAGTTCTACGGGATTAAGATCCGGTAAAATGTAAATAATTAGAGGTAACTTAAAAACCGACAGCGCTACAAGCGCTACAGCTGTGTAAACTGTAAATCACATCTCAGTCAATCCTGAAGAAGAGAACCTGCAAAGGTCTCGAAACGTTAAGCGTTGAAAAAATGCTAAAAGTAATAAACACCACGCGGAAAAAATTGGAAAAATGGCTTTAATTTCAGTACTGTTATGTTGCCAAAAGTAGTAATGTAAAATATTGCTGTAGTGAATTTTAATCTCCTCAGATTCTAAAAGGGGAATCTCAAAACGTTTATTAAGATAGGGGCTTATAAAGATTTACAATGGATTTTTCTTTTTGATACGGTAACAATACCAGTCGTTATATCAAGTTATAGGCCTTAGGGCGACCTGAAAACTCTTAAATGAGCCACACCTCTATACGAAGAGAAGAAGAAAATGATTTTCATACCATGAAATGTACTTTTTTTCACTTATTGTAAAAAAAAAACTTTAAATACAAAACAATACCTTTTAACATGATATTATGAAAGCAGTGCTACCATTAGTTGCTTTAAATGTGTTACTGATTGGCTTTGATATCAGCTTCCATTTGGATGTTCATTAGCTTGTAACGCCGTTGATGTTCGATAGATAGGTGGGAAGCTATGGAGAGGTCTTTTTTACACTTTTTAATAGGGTTTAATAGTAGGTTTTTAGCTGATATAACTAACTCAACGGATCTTATAATAAATAATAATAATAAAGCCATTTAATTCCCATTTCAATTTCCTACAAATATACATTTCAAACTTAATATTATAAAATTTTATTTTATTTTATTTATTCATATTCTATATATGTACTTAATTCCATATTTATTTATTTTAGTTTTAAGTGGGAGCCCAATTTTGAGTGTAGGCCTCCTCCAACCTCTTCCAGTGATCCCTCTCTTGTGCCAGGCGTGTCCATGTATTTCCAGATGTTTGTTTGATATCATCGCTCCAGCGTCGTCGCGGGCGGCCGGCTGTACGTTTTGTTTCACGGGGATACCAGTGCAGAATTCTTTCGCTCCAACGGTTGTCTTTTAATCGGGCTACATGACCTGCCCATCGCCATTTCAGTCTGCATGCTAGGTCGACAGCATCTATGACTTTTGTTTGGCTTCTGATGTCCTTATTTCTTTTTCTGTCTTTAAGTCTTATACCTAGCATACTCCTCTCAGCGGCTCTTTGAAAAACATTGATTTTCTGCACTATATCCCTTGTAAATGTCCATGTTTGGCATCCGTAGAGTAGGGCTGGCATGATAATAGTATCCATTGCTTTTTTCTTTAAATGGATCGGTATTTTTGACTTAAATATCTCTTTTAAGGACCAAAATTTGTTCCAAGCTTTTTTAATTCTTCTCTGGGCTTCTTGGCTTGTTTGATCTGTGAATGAGACATTTCTTCCCAAATAGATATACTCATCTACGTAGTCAAAGGCATGTGTGTCAGTTTTAATAGGTGTTTTTTGGCCATTTGTCATGATGAAGGTTTTGTCCATATTCATTTGCAATCCACATTTTCTACTTTCTACGTCGAGAGTATTTAGCATATATTCTAGGTCTTTTTGATTTTCCGAAAATATAACAATGTCATCTGCGAAGCGTAAATTATTCAGACACTCCCCATTGACACTTATATATACTCATATTTTCCCAATTTAGTTGTCTAAAGATATATTCGAGTAAAGCAGTGAATAGATTAGGTGAGATAGGGTCGCCTTGCTTTACTCCTTTTCTTATATCAAAAGGTTCTCCTTTGCTTTCTAATTTTACGATCGCTCTACTGTTTTTGTAAATCTGTTTTAGAATATCTATGTAGGCTTCCTCCACTCCTTGTTCCTTCAATGCTCTCCACAGAGGTTCATGACATATGGAGTCGAAAGCCTTTGAGTAATCAATAAAAGCTACATAAAGAGTTTTTCCGTATTCTACATATTTTTCTATGAGTTGAGTGAGTACAAATATATGGTCTATAGTGGAGAAGCTTCGTCTGAATCCTGCTTGTTCCCTTGGCTGGTTACTGTCTAGTGTATTTGACATTCTGTTCAACAGTACTACTGCAAAGACTTTGTATATTGTTTGCTGTAAGCTGATAGGTCTGTAATTACCCAAAGCTGTGGGGTCGCCCTTTTTATATAATAGTGTTATAATTGATATTCCCCATTTCCTTGGTATGCTTATCTTACCTATCTATTAACGGATCTTAGTTGTAGATAATATCAATTATTAGTACCTACCTACTTGCTGTTTTCGCGATGAAAAATTAAATTCTTCATTCTTTCTTCATTTTATATTTATTAAGATTTTTTTAACACCCTACATTTCAATCGAGGAGAGAGGAAAATCCGAAAAATGAGTTTAATTTGACGTTTATTTTTATTTAAAGCCTACTACTATCTTATAAACGCGAAAGTTTGTATGTAATATGTGTGTAACTTTGTTACTCCTTCACGCAGAAATACTGAACCGATTGCGATGAAACTTGGAATATAGATGGCTGGAGTCCTAGTACATGCATGAATAGACTGCCAAAAAAATTAAGATATTCACTTATCCTATAACCAAGACTTAAGTACCTAGTTAAAAATAAAGACTTACCAACAGCATAATTCTGCTCCATACATTTTTATAACCTCCTCTCAGTTTCCCATTAGTAGCCAGCACCCTCGCGATTGACGATTCAAGTCTTTTGTGGTCAATTTTTTCCACGGCTGTCGTTAATGGAGATTTCTCCGATACGGACACGTTGTATGTCAAACTCGCGCACATATTGTCAAATCATGACGATCAAACGGTGCGCCCGCGCCGACAGAGCCGAAAAAAGACGTATTATTGACATGACAGTCTCTAGACTTGAGAGTGTCCTGTCAATACAACGCACGATTATTGAAAATATGACTATGAAGTCTATGGGTCGTGGAGCGATTGCGATGTAGACGGTTGCGGGTTTGATTCCAGCCGTGACATAATGATCTTCAGCTTTTTCTAAGTGTTTATGTACGTAGATCCTACTAATATTATAAATGTGTAAGTTTGTGTGTAAAAAAGTAAGTGTGTTTGTAACTCCTTTACGCACAAAGTACTAAACCGATTGCGATGAAACTTAATATGCAGATAGCTTAACTTCTTAATTAACAAAAAAGTTCCTTCTCATCCCGATATTCGTGGAAGCTCACAACTTACACAGGCAAAACCGCGGGACAAAACATTAAAAACCTTAACAAATCAATTCGGACATCATCGCATTCAAAAAACACCTGCTTAAGACTTCATCAAAAACAATTCCCTTTGAAATCTCTGTACTTAGCCACTATCGGTACATTTACCGGTACAAGCCCGTATAATTGCGCGCGAATGATATTTCCCGCACAAACTGGACGTAATTATAAACGCATCAATCAGGCGTTTGTGGCCTCCGGGTGCTGGGTAAATGGTTATTAGTTAAGGTACGACATTCGTACTTACACCTCGAGTGTAAGTAAGTACTTACGAGAATTGAGTAGGTTTTTATGTGTTGCGAGCAATAATTGACCACGTGATTGGTGACCACGTGGGGAAATTACTGTTATTTTCTTTTGTGTAGTGTTCGAAATTCGAATGTTTATTCAGTGGTTTCAATTTTTTTTTACTTATCGGTTTTAAGGCTGTTTGGGAAGTATCCTGGGTGAAGTATTTTGTAATATTTGGAAGTTATTTGCATTGCAGATACAAAAACAGTCAAGTCGTCGTAGTCAAGTCGAGGGAGCTATTGTAAATAGTGGCTTTTTACAACAACTTTTTCACGAGGTTTGCAAAAGTCGATGTTTGGCACTGGCTTTTATTTTCACTACACTATCACGAAACTAAATAGTATAATATGTCCCCGAACTTTAAAAATTTAGACACGTTTTAACTAGGTTTCACGAAAATAAAAAAATTGGCAACACAATGACATCTTCGTTGCCGTTCCAGCCAAAACTGACAGTTTTGGCTATTAACATCGCTCTTACGGTGACGGAAAACGTCGTGAGGCAACCGACATGTCCTAGTAGAACATACCACGGTTCGAAAGCATAGGTCATTTCGTAGGTTCCCGTGACCAGAAGGCCTTCGGAGGACAAATTTGAGGGCTAATAAATGTCATCTTTTGCCATACATATGTAGCAAAAGTTCAAACAAAACAATGGTAAAATTCAACACCAATCGATATAGAATATCAATAGGTATCGAACCCTATAGATACATAGCCAAACGTAGATGTATATCGCAAGAGTAAACCATCGACACCTGGCTCTATGAATAATCGAAAAGCGCGAATACGCAGCCCCGGGGTGTGTGCGCGCGGCCTATGAATATTGCAACGGCGTTTTACTACGTGTGAACTACGCCTAGCCACTATTTTATGTTTGCCTACAGATTTTTGAAATGGTATCGGAATAGCCACGAATAATATAGGAACGAATAACTGAAGTATTTTTATATAATTTTATTTAATTTTAACAATTAGAAATTCTTAAGAGGATAGTCTCCATTCTCTTTCTCCATACAAACGTAGTTTTTAGGGTTCCGTACCTAAAGGTAAAAACGGGACCCTATTACTGAGACTTCGCTGTCTGTCTGTCTGTCTGTCTGTCTGTCTGTCTGTCTGTCTGTCTGTCTGTCTGTCTGTCTGTCTGTCTGTCTGTCTGTCTGTCTGTCTGTCTGTCTGTCTGTCTGTCTGTCCGTCCGTCCGTCCGTCCGTCCGTCCGTCCGTCCGTCCGTCCGTCCGTCCGTCCGTCCGTCCGTCCGTCCGTCCGTCCGTCCGTCCGTCCGTCCGTCCGTCCGTCCGTCCGTCCATCCGTCCGTCCGTCCGTCCGTCTGTCCGTCTGTCACCAGGCTGTATCTCATGAACCGTAATAGCTAGAAGGTTGAAATTTTCACAGAAGATGTATTTCGGTTGCCGCTACAACAACAAATACTAAAAACGAAATAAAACAATTATTTAAAAGGGGCTCCCATACAACAAACGTGTTTCAAAAATAACAAGGAGTCGAGTCAGGACAGGAAGAAGGACAGGAGGACAAATCGAGTTGGTCATGGAATTCAAAATAGCTGCCCTGTCTGTCAAATATACCAGTCTGCCTTCACTTACCAAAGAGTTTCTTTTATGTTTCAGATTTTCTTTGTGCCAAGGTTTTTTTTTTTTCATTCACAGTCATTTTCCTCCCTGGATAAAGACAAATATGTTTATGCCGTAAAACCTATATCTGTCATGACAATGCATCTACATTTTTTTTCTAATTTAAATAATAATAAAAAATAAAAAGGTAGATGCATTGTCATGCATGACAGATATAGGTGGAGAAAGAAAATGGAGACTATCCTCTTAAAAGTTAAAGTTTCTAATTGGCCTTTTTCGCCACGTTGTTTTATTAAATATCTATACTCTGTTTCAGAAACGTAGATCATGAAGGTAAACAAAGAACTGAAAAATTTTAAAGGAAAAAGTAAATAAAGAGCTGTCACTTTATGTCCAATGTATGGGATTTTTGTTTACCTTTTTGATCAAAGTTTCTGAAATAGAATTTAGTGACAATGTCGACTACGTTATTAGAATAGACCACCATCTGCAAATTCGGTGGCCAATGGGAACAAACGGATGAGGCAAGATTACATTAAAAAGGTCCCAAAGGCCACGGTGGCCGAGCGAGCTGCCGGCCGCTGGTCGTTGGGACTATACGTAGGTGTACCCTATGACTATAACTGGGTCTTTTTGCGTGACTTTGAGTTGTGGGTTTCCTCACGATGTTTTCTTTCACCGTAAGAGCGATATTAATAGCGAACAAACGTTTTTCTTATAAAAAAGTCATCGGTAGCGCGGTCGGCCAGGATTCGAACGCCTTCAGAATAAAACTTTGGCATACATGAACCATTATAAAAACGACACTTCTAAAAATTCCTAAATCCATACATTTAGCAGTAACAGTAAGTAGTACAAATAAATTACAACTTATTTCCAGTAAGCCAGCAATTTGAATCATTGTATCTGATAGAATGTCCGTGTCGCAAAGAAGGCGTGACATTTGTGCCATAAAATGTCAAAGCAATTTCCTATGGAATTGAGTTACAATAACTCCGTAGGGTACCGGATTTGATTCTGATCTAGAAGTGAACATTCTTGTCAGTTTGGATTTAGGGCATAACTAGCGAGGCGCCCCGGTTTCGTTCGCTTTAAAATTTAAAAAATAAATTTATAAAAAGTAAAACTGATAGTAAAACTGACTCACTTTAGCATTGATTCAATCACGCGATTACGATCATTTGATCATCACGTTTCGAGACCTTTACAGGTATCTTCATCAGGATTGATTTTATATTATAAACATCAATAGTCTTAATATTTCTTATGTTTTTATTGCTCAAGGCATTTTTACTAGAAAATATTTTTACAAGGAGAAATATATCATCAAAAATCCTCCCATGACAGGATTCGAACCTGTGCCCCTCGCTTGCCGGGCGAGTGCGCTACCGCTGCGCTACACGGGAACCGTTCACGGGTTCCCGTGTAGCGCAGCGGTAGCGCACTCGAATCCTGTCATGGGAGGATTTTTGATGATGTATTTCTCCTTGTAAAAATATTTTCTATCAATAGTCTTATTAATAAACGTGGAGTAAGGTCGAAGCAATGTTACCACTTATTGTTTCTGTCTGTCAACTTTGAAACTTCTTCTCACGGAAAAAGACAAAGCATGTTCTCGCTACTCCGACCTTACTCCACGTTTATTAATAAGGCCACAAGTGATTAAAACCATAAAATGAGTTTAATTTCAATGCAACATAACGAAAACAGAAGAAAAATCTAAAAGAAAAACTATTGAAAAGACAATCGAAATCAAGAGCTATATCAAAGTTGACAGACAGAAACTAAAAATAGTCTGGTAGAGGTATGCGATTATTAATAGCCCTGTAAAAGTTTTATTATATAACTTTTTAATTACATTTTATAAATTAAACTTACCTATTAAAATCATAGACTGGCGCCTGTCAATATAATCGTGCGTGTTTCTCTAAACATAACACTTACATCTTAAACCTTTTATCAATCAACTAAACCCTGGTTAAAAATACAATTAACATCGCTTTGTGGGCACAGTTTCAAAGAGTTTTGATTGTAAAGATTTTGACTTCTTGCAGTTTACAAACTTTATATCGATCGATAGTTGACGGCCGATAAACAATTTAAAATTGATAAGTGTGCGTTTAACTACCGCCAAACAAAATAGTAGCGACGGAGTCTAAATTGTAGCATATTGATCTAGAAGTTATTCACTTTTGGTCAGTGCACGAAGAAAGATGACTGAGGATCAATTTTGCAAAGCTTACCAGTTTAGCCGTTACAGAACTTAAGGCGATATAAGGTTCCTATTTCGTTACTTCCATTTAGAACTCCTATCTCATATCTATGCTTGTATATGAATAGATATGAGATGACAGAACAAAATTATGCTTATTGCTTAATATGTTCAGTCGAAGTATGACGAGTCGTTTATGTCAAAGAAGGGTGATGTCTTCAATGACATCACCCTTCTTTGATTTTTTGAGGGTGATGACATCGAATATTTATTTATTTATTTATTTATTTATTTATTGATTTATTTATTTATTTATTTGGAAATCCAACAGACCCCAGGTCAGGTCATTTCAACCTTATGTTTTCCGAAATTATGTTCTTTCGGAACATTGGCGTGTCGAACTATTAAAAATGTTTTGAAATAAACGGAATAAATGACCTTTCAAAATATTGCACTTTACATTGTTCTGGGGACTGTTAGGCTGGCTTGCTCAGCTATATCGAACTAACTAATCCGGATTAGCTAACACGGATTAGTGAGATCTCGACATTTTGTATTAACATTTGCTAATCTGGAATAGTTAGTTCGATGTAACTGCGCTAGCCAGCATTAGTAAACTATCGTCCACGGACTAGTCTGCAGTGTGTAGGGTCTTTGATTTCACTACGGACCGTGACCCATCTCTATTCAATGACACCTCACGATTGCAAGACAAAAGAACAAAGCTGACTCCATTATGTTACACAACTGTTTTAGTGATGGGGCTTGGTCAAGATATGAGAAGAGTCTTGGTGTATCGGTCTTGAATTTAAACTCCTTTTTCGGTTTTAATCGCGTGGTGTTTATTACTTTTAGCATTGTTTCAACGCTCAACGTTTCGAGACCTTTACAATCCTGATGAAGAGACCTGTAAAGGTCTCAACATCGCAAAAACAGAAGAAAAATATGTATCTCGGGCTTTCTTACAGAAGATTCTTGGTGTATAGTAACTATTAGGTACATACAACAAAATAATTTAGAATATTCAGAAAATAAATTGATTTGATAAATAAAAGTACTGGCAGGCCCTTCACAGGAATTGCTCTCTTTAAATAGGTATTTCTATGATAGTTATGTTAAATAAAATATTTGGAAATATTTTTTAGGTAAAGGTGTATCTAAAAATATGGCAATTGCGTCGATATTCAAATTTGCACCTCATGCAGTATTGAGTTGACACAAAGTAGAAACGAGATAATCTAGAATTCGTAAATGCATAATTTTTACTATAAAACAAACCCAGGTCTCGCTGGGTGATTGAGGCCAATGTTCTAAGGCCGGTGAATGATCTCCTTTTCGGACCTGTGTTTGAAAAAATAGACTAGTATTCATTACATCCCGACCTAAAAAAATAGACTAATCTTGCATTACATCCCAACCTGAGCGATGTCCCCACACTATACTTTACATTCACACAGTGAGCTACATAATGACACAGTGATACGAACTCTAATGGCGATCGGCCAAATTGCTTTGACCACCTTTCACATCCACCAATTTAAAGCCATCATCGCCACAAACAACAGTAGCCCTTAACCAGATAACATAAGAGTTAAAGTCGATGTATCGATTAAGTTTGTTATTCAAAATCTTTGTAGATCACCACGCCTACCGTTACGAGACGACTCTAGCGACAAATGGGGACAGTTTCGAGAGATTCATTAGCGTTTCGAGATTCTATTTGATGATGAAGTTTTTTTAGTCCTTTTTGCTTTAGATTGAATATGAGCGTTGTATTTACTTTACTGACTAATGGAAAGATATTTTTGTATACATGTACTTCATGAAAATGTTGAATTAGGGTATACCTTTTCTTGTGAGACGATATCCAATAGAACTTTAGACTTGTCCGACTTTAGAATAAGGTATGTAGAATGACCTGCAAAGGTTTTTAGAGACAATAACAGCTTTACGGTAAATATCGGCGTCATATTATTTGCATTTTTGGTCTCCGCGCGACCAAAACTAATGTAATATAGTCGAGACGTAGAGTTGAGAAAATTTAAAAAGAACAATACCCCAATATAAGACTCTATTAAAATGTAAATATGATTACAAATCATGTTACTTTAAAAGTTATACATTACAATTTCAAAAATCAATTTTTACAGCCATGGTACATTATAATAATTTTAAGGTAGGTTGGTTGGTACCTATACATATAACCGGTACATTTCCAAAAATAATAATAATATGCCGGACAACACCCGGACACATTCCATATGAGGCATGTATGTAATCATAGAAATTATAATAATTGTGTGGATGGAGCGCGGGGGGCGGGGCCAAATGACAATCACGCGCAGAGACCTAATGAACGGGTGCGCGTGCGCTTGCTACAGGCGCACACAGGTGTGGGTTAGTGATGTGCGGTGGTTGTCGATAGATTCGTGATGGTTTGATGATGGGCAGTCTTGAATTTCAGAACTTTCATGGTGCGTGCATGCTACTATGGTTAGCCATAGGTACGCCTCATCATATTCGCAGAAACATTGGATTTAAAAAGGTAGGTATTTGGTCTTAAGTTTCGTAACTTCAGTTTGTTTTAGCACATTTTACTTTTTTTGGCAGTCAGACGTTCTGTCGCGTTTGTTGTATGTATTTGACAGTTCCTAGATAGATAGATAAAAACTTTATTGCACCAAAAATTTACAAAACACATTACAAAAACAAAAACTTACAGCTAATTTTAAAATAGGTACAATGGGCGGCCTTATCGCTAAAAGCGATCTCTTCCAGGCAACCTTTGGATAGACAAGAATTGTAGAAGGGGATGGGTGGGTATAAACGCGTGAAAATAAATTAAATGGTGAGAAATATAAATAACAATTCAAGTAGGTACATAATAGATACAAATGTGTTACAAATTAATAATATACAATATATTTATAAATATAAATAGGTACTATGCTAATAGTATACATACATATAAATATAATACACATATAAATACAATATATAAACAATAAAATACACATAAAAATACAATTATTTACAAAAAATACATAAAAGTGTAGGTAATAAATAGACACTTATTTATTTGATCTACCAGATTTGACAAGATCAAGGTAATGTTTGTAGACGTTTGCTTTAAAAATTGCCAACGATTTACATTGGCGGATAGACGCAGGCAGCGCATTCCACAATTCCACACCGCGAGCGGTGAAGGAATTTTGATAGAAGGTGGAGGAACGATCACGGATTGTTAGAAGAAGAGCCTTGGAAGAACGGACGAATTGAGTTGGGGGGTGACTAAATTTGAAGCGGGATTGTAAATAAGAGGGTGATGTGGGGAGAAAAAGAATTCTATAAAGAAGAGAGAGAATATGAGAGTCCCTACGCAGACGAATGGGCAACCATTTAAGCTTTCCGCGGTATTCCGAGACATGGTCAAATTTACGGAGACCGTAAATAAAACGGATGGCGAGATTTTGCAGTCGCTCAAGCTTGTCTAGTTGTGCTTCACTCAAGTCGAGGAAGCATTCATCGGCGTAGTCAAGGACAGGGAGCAGCAGAGTTTGTGCTAACATAATTTTGGTGGCTGTGGGTAGGAAATTCCGCAACCTTCTAAGCGAAGCATTAGACGCGAACATCCTCTGCCTCAACCTAGCGAGCTGCGGGTCCCAAGTCAGATTGCTATCTATAGTGATGCCAAGGTTCCCGACTTCAGTGCTGAAGGGTACAGATGTACCGTTGAGAACAATCAGAGGTAAGTGTGAGTAATTCATTTTATCAGTCTGTCTTTTGCTACCTATGATAATTGTTTGAGTCTTTGCAGGGTTTACCGTAATGCCATATGACTTGCTCCAATCACAAATTTTTACAAGATCGTCATTTATTAAATCTATTGCCGATTCCAAATTAGCAAGAGGTACCTGGGCATAAATTTGCAGATCATCAGCGTATAGGTGGTAGGAAGAAGAAAGATTTGAAGATATTGAGTTTATATATATAGCAAAAAGGAGGGGAGAAAGAACGCCGCCCTGCGGGACACCGGCAGATATCAGATTCCAAGAATAGTACTTCTCATCAATCTGAACACGCTGCCGTCGCCCAAACAGGTAACTGTGAAACCAGCCAATTACCGACGGACAAACGTTAAGAGAGCGGAGGATGCCGAGAAGTATGTCGAAGTCCTAGGACGTAACGTACAATTTATACCCACCGGTGTATGCTTGCCGGTTTGTATTGCAGGAACAGTCCATGCAGTTCACCTAAGGGTACCTAGTACTACAGGACTTTCTCGAGCATTTCTATGTAATGTAACGTTCTTACGAATGGTACAGTACACGTAAAAGCTTAGTTTCCAAATCAATTCCATGTAATGTAACGTTCCTGTGAATAATGCCCACAGCGAGTGTGCATTTACCCGTAGCATTTCGTTGTTCCTTGCTTTCACTCTTTCTTGAAATGTCGGGCTCGCGCAAAGGCTTGACGAAATGTTACACCAATACGCTCGTACGCTCGTTGGTGTCTAAAATCAGGTTTTAACCAAACTTCGAGTATTCATGTTCGAGGTTCGGCTCGAGTGAATTTAAAAACAGCGAATGCTCGAGGTTCGGCTCGTGGTTTTGCCTGTGTCCACCCTAATACCACTGATGTCTCATCAATATCGATAGTTTTATCGACAAGTGACCCCAACACTAGTCATCTAATGCTCGCACGGTGTCTCTACATGTCGAGTCATGCATTCATTATGTTATTGTCGTTATACGCCGCGGTAGACCGTGACACTTATTGTGAGACTCATCTTTGCCTTGAGCTTTATGTGTTGTGAAGGTGATGGTTTATGTATGGATTATTTACCTAAGTTTACCTGTAGGTCAGTCTTTTATAGCCTAATTAATAAATGTGGAGTAAGGTTGGAGTAGTGAGAACATGCTTTGTCTTTTTCCGTGACAAGAACTTTCAAAGTTGACAGGCAGAAACAAAAAGTGGAAAACATATTTCGACTTTACGTTTACGTTTATACGTTTATAAATAGGGCTGTTAAAGTTTATGTCGCTTTTTGACATAATATTTTCATATTCACCTGAAATTGTTATTTTTTTGTGATTTTACATACCTAAACGATACTAGAATATGCTTTGTTTACCTTGGAATTTGAACCCACAAATCTCGCAGTGAGAGTAATAAAAACAGCGTTTACTTTCCCAACAGAAATCGAAGACTGAGCTCTTAAGACGACCTTTAAGAGGTAATACGAGTAATATAAGACCTAAACTGCAAACCCTGGTGGATTCAACCTAAATTGTTGAATTATGGACCCCCTATACCAACTAATTTTTAATAACCGCTAAAAATAATAGCTACCTATTAAATATGTTAAAGGTAAACAAACAGGCATCTACAAATTTGCCAGTAAGTTGCCTTACGCCCTTAAAAAAAATTGAGCCAATTACGTATGGCTAGCTGAATAAATAATTATTATCGCGTCTAGTTATGTTATCAATCAAATTACTTTTGGTTGCTACAACAACAACTAGTGCGAAAATAATTGTGTAGATCGTTAAAAAAAACCTATGACATTTCCAATTAAAAGTTACCACTAAACAGAAGACACGTCAGCAGAATTTATGATTCCATCCACATTTAGAGCTGTCGCAGATCACAGACTTTTTATCGGCCGATTTCTCAAAGGTGGGAAGAATCTTGGTTTAGTTATTAGAACGTACTTATGACCTCAAATCTGGTCTGTCCCTAAGTAAAACGAAAATAATAATAATATTAGAGTGGTCTGGTCACACCTTGTGTGTGGTGTAATCACCTACAGAGATGAATAGCAGATAGCGCCATTTTGGCAGATTTTGACCTGTTTGGTGGAAAATCTGACGGATTCATACCTTGAACCGTCGAAAAAGCAACCAATTTTATGAAAGCTCTGACTCTGATGCTTGATTGACTGATTGATTGTCCTAGCTGTCTCGGGGGACGGACATTTTTGACCTTACCTAGGATGTCAAAATATGGCTGCGAAAATTTATCCGTACCTACTGTTTTATTTTAAAATGTAATACGATAAAATCAATAATTTTATTATCTACACGTGTCGACATTAACATCATTTCCAGTTTGCATCCCTCTTTGGCGCTTTGGCTTTCCGCTTTCTCTTACATCTCCACTTCACCCGATCTTCAGCATCACGTGTAGTGAGGAACTATCGCCCGACCAAAGTCTTCGATCCGCAACCCATCTTAGAATGAACGACTAGTAATTATCGAAGAGAATCGAACGCCGGTGTTATGAGCAATAATTGTGAACGAACAGTGCGTAAGTATAGTCTTCAAGTCGTAATGCTGGTTTATGACGTTCTTAAAAATAAATTAATGTCATTCCGGAATGAACACTCGAAGGATGCGTTTTTTGTGTGAATTCGCCTTTTTTTGTTTGTTTAGATGTGAAGCTGTCGTAGAAGTTTAAGGTAGTCTTCAACTATCTTGTACCTATGGATTAAGCAGTGGATTGTGTAGATTAAGCAACGCCTGACGCGCGGACATTCTTTGGATGGGCGGTCGATAAAATTGTACTATACTTATAGCTAAAAAAAACATTTTCTCGAGCTCCCCCGTGTTTCGATCGGTGATGTTGATGACACACAGACAGACTTACGGACAAGTAAGTGATCATTTAAGGGTTCCTTTTTTACCTTTTAAGGCACGGAACCCTAAAGATCTTTCGACTTTGTTAACCGGCTCTCTTTTGGTTACGATAATGAATGATATTGTACTTCAAATAAATAAATATACATTGCTGGACGTTTCACACAGAGTCACAAACTATATGCAACTAGGCTTGTACTATGGGTATTTTACATATCTTTCTATAATAATAATAATAAACTATGAGCCATAACTTAACACGTCTAACCATTGATTGTGGTAAGTTTCATCAGGTTTTTCCTACAAAATAATAGCTACCTACCTACTTACCACCTTCATCACTAAAATCCACTCGAAAGCCTCCAGAAGTGTTCGAATAAGTGTTAATTCGCGGCCATTATCGCGCCAGGCACTAAGAGTCACCGTCAGCAGAACTGAGCCTCCCTTAATCGTGTGATTAAACAACTTTGTCCTAGCAAAAGTTTGCTTCGCTTTGAAGAGTTAGGAAGTCATAGAGCTGCCAATTTTATTTTATTAAAAAACTAGCCACCCGGATTCACACGGTGCCTATTTTTTTTTTTTTTTTTTTTTTTTTTATTTATTCAGTACACAAGAGAAATTACATTACAAAACAGATATATACAATTGTATACTAAGATGAGTCTAACCCTGCAAGAGTTTTCTCCCGACAGACCTCAATGGAAAGGAAAGTACATAGGTAGCTTACATAATATTATAAACCTTCCTCTTGTGGATCACTCTATGTATTAAAAAAACCGCATCAAAATCCGTTGAGTAGTTTTAAAGATTTAAGCATACATATGGACAGACAGCGGAAAGCAACTATGACAGTTATAATTAAGTGAGGGTTTGAGGTAGGTATATACGACGTATTTTTTTATTAGCCTGCTTATTTGTCCTCCTCCTCTTTTGCCAGGTTTGGACAGTAAGACGCCACGCTAGTAAGAGCCTACTCCAAATTAGCGAATGTCCCATGAACTAAACTTTCGAACTGGTGCGTCCTGGTGCTGGACATGTCGGTTTCCTCGCGATGTTTTCCTTCACTGTAAAGCTATGTTAATAGCGCACATGAATTATATTGGTCTTAAGAAAATAACATTGGTGCGCGGTCGAGCAGGATTCGAAATAACGATCTTCCGAATGAAAGTGGAGGTACCTACCACTAGACCAACACCGCTCTTATCAATTACAAGTAAGTTGTTTAATTTCGTCTGCCACTCGTAAAGTTCCACAGTCTATGGTATACGGTAGTTGGTTTAGTAGTCTGTCCCTGTAAGTTCGATTGAATTAGAAAAGTTTGACGAGTTCGTCAGTGCCCTATCGGGGACGATCTTGATTGCACATACTTCACACACTATGCCTAGTTGTGTTGGATGCCACCTTTCTATTTTGAGCCTGGTTACTGCGGTTCGTTTCGATACGACACATCGATACTGTCATACGATGATTCTACTGTCACATTTTGATAGTAGGCCCAAAGGTTTATGGTCATCAATGATGCCAACACCCAAAAAACATAAAATATTTTCGATTGTAGGTATCTGTTTCAAAAGACGTCCGTTTCATTGCGGATTACACAATATTATATTCTGTCACCCATCAGAGGTACAAAAATGCAACTACCTACTGTACCTTGGAACCAGAGTCTGGATTACGGATTACCCCATTAATCAATGCATATAATATTTAAATGTCCTGACTGACCTATTTATCAACGCAGAGCCCAAAATGCCCACTCAAAGGGGGTTTTTGGAAAATTGGGACTTACGCGGGTGAAACCGTGGGTCTCTGATAGGTGTGTATATTTTAACCGACTGCCTTAAAATCAAAAGCTCTCTAGCGGTGACTGTACCATGTAATTTTTCTAGCAAGAGAACACTATAATTTAACTATTTATTAATATCAATTTAGTTATTAACTATACGTAACTTCCGTTCCCTCACTTTATGACTAAATTACGAAGGAGACATAACAAAGTTACGCGATGTCATAGATTGTTTGTCATGTCTCGGATCGAACCCCGGACCCCTGACGGGGTTAACATTTGTCTTCATTTTCTTACCTACTAGGGAGGTGATGAAGTTTTATCGATATTATGATACACACACATTATCGATATTCTTCTGTGACGCGACAAGCGAATGCCCGACTGCAAGGCAGAAGGTTGCGGGTTCGATATCCGCCTGCTGCAAGTATTTATGCTTGAAAAAATATTTCCTTCTGTTCTGGGTGTTTTCTATTAGGTATATATAATATATTTACAAAAAAAGTATAACATATAGTATGTCCGTTGTCTAGTCACCGTAACACAAGCTTAGTGCTTACCACGGGGCTAGATAGCGCTGTGTAACGTTCACAGAATTTATTTATTTATATTATGATAATGTGTGTGACGAAAATATTATATCGAGGTAATCCGTGCTTCGGAAGCACGTTTGGCAGTTGATATCGGTTGTTATCTGTAATAGGAGTCGTTAAGTCAAGTCAAGATTGAGGCTTTAATGCGACCTCAAGTCTCTAACACCTAGGTGAGCGACACCAATACACGAAAAGAAGATCGTTATTAACCATGAACTTGGAGTGTGATTTGATGATAGTGATGACGGCATGTAAGTTTATCTTCGTTTCTTGTCTGTGTAAGTCGTATACTTAATTATGTATTTTTTTTTTTTAATGTACCTAAATGATTTCGAATATCGATAAAATATATCGACAACCAATCCCATCCCTACATCTAAAACAAAGAACATTGATATTAATTCTACTTTCCCGTACGAAATCACGTCTTTATCTAATTATATCGAATATTCTGCGACCGGTAAATATTAAATTATGAAATTCGCGATTTTGTTTCCTCCCTAGGGAAATAATGGGCTGTTTTTATACGGAACAGGGCAATGTTTGCGTCCCCTTGGATCGCAAATTATACAAGCAACGTTACGATAGGAAAACGACTGAGAAATAATTAGGAAGAGTTAAGTTGGTACTCGGTGTCTATTGATTTTATATTAAAGCCAAGTATATATTTGTTTTAATTTTCGTCGTGTATCCCAGACGTAGAATAGGGTTACCCCATCTCTTCCCGTGGGTGTCGTAAAAGGCGACTAAGGGATTTAGGGGGGACTAGCAAAACTTAAGTTCTCTTCGCGCGGTGGCGGATAAACTGCTTGGTCCCTGGGTTGGTGTCAGGCAGGCAGCCGGCTGTAAAAATATTGCCAAATCTATTAGCAGCACGGAAACCTAAAGATCTTTCGACCATACCTTGGTCAATGATGACTTACCAACCTACTGCGCCAACCCCAAATATTTGGGGTTTAGCGGACCCTGGGCTCCCCAGAGGGATGCAACCGGGAACATCGCTCGGATGAGAGAGATGTATGAAACAATTTTCATAAATGAGGCATAAGGAGCAGACGAGAACCTTACAAACAGACAGACACATTGACTTTTTAATTTATTTACAATATACTAAAATAATAAGCTCCCGATCTAACCTAACCCAGAAATGCAGCAATTCCCTTCAAAACCAATCAGCCACATCAAAGAGCCAAATGCAGCCAGTCATCATACGACCAATTACAAAGAGGCACCGCTCCGGGGGTCACGTGGGACAGGGACGCAATTTGAATTTAGAATTCGGTACCAATTTAGCTAGAGCTAGAGGTGCAAGCGACAGTTAGCTAAACGCGCCAGTAGGAAAGGAGTTATCGGAATAGTATAACGTGGAATTTGAGACAAATTTTCAAGGGTTTTTTTTAGTTTGCTTGAAGAAATAACTGTTTGATTAATTCCTTATTGTACACACCACAAACATTACAAAAACAAATATCATAAACATCTAACTAGGTGGATCAAAGGGCGGCCTTGTCGAAATAAATAGTTGACAGCAACATCGTTATTACAAATAAGTACCTCTGTTAAAAAAAATCCAAAAAAAAGCTATCAATTTGGCGTTTTAAAAGATACCGACGAGTTTCCTCATTGATTAGCAACAATAAATTAATTACCTTATTATAATTTCTCTGTGTATAATTTTTATTATTGTTTTAATTTTTATATTGTAATTTAATTTAGATTTTATGTTTTGTATTTGGTATTTTGATTATTTGTTTTTCAAAATATTTTATAGTTACCAACCGACCACTTTTTTCTTTTTCTTTGAGAAAAGCATCGCGTATAAACCCGTGACTTACTGTTATGAGGCTACATACTTTAAACGTTTAAACATTATTATAAACTTAGTTTATGTTCGTAGACACGGCCTTATATAGCTTTGAAACAAACACAATTTATCAATTACGATACTCACTTAGTACGAAATATTTTATCGTGATTATAATTTTATTATTATAATCGCTTATAATTTTTAGACAATCTTGCGTTTCGTGAATAGAGAGTATACTGTGCCGAGTCACAATATTAATACCGGGTCGCATCGCACTCCTCCCGAGGGGTTTCTAAATCATCCGTCCCTGTCGCTCCCTTGCGCCAAGCGCTTGTGCTAGGAACTTGTGGATATGACATTGTAAAAGGATAAAGATGTTAAACAATTTTATTATTAAATGCTTCTTAAGCTTGACAACTGTCTGATTACAAAACGAATAAATAAAATAACCTTTCGTTAGGTACGTTTCTTTAGCTGCTAAATTCATATTAATATGCCAGAAATAGATTCATATATTTGAACGAAGATTTGCACTTTGTCACGCGAAGTCGGTTTTTAACGCACATCAAAGCGTTCAAAGGTGAATGTTTGCAAATATTTGTGTATCCTGCCACATTCGTTTTCAAAGGTTTGCAAAACATTTGCTTTTTAATTGGTTCACTTTTGACAAGGAAATGTGTAATGTTATTAATACCTAATAAAATATGAAATAGAAAAATGGAAAAAAGGGGTGCTATAAGTTATAAGTGTTAGGTGTCTGTGTATGATCTGTCTATGGGATCATAGCTGAATAAAATAACTTTGATATATTTTTTATTCATTTATTCAGAGGTCGTATCCACACTAATTCAACGAAGACGTAGCGCCTCCGGTTACATTCGCTTTACGCCGTAATTTTTCTTATGTTATTTATTTATTTATTACACTGTGAGTGATCTATATCACGTCATATCTTACACTCTTGTAAATGGGCTGGCATTTATTTGGACTGACTGTACCGTACGCCGCTTTGTCTTTCTTTGTAGCCTTTTACTTTCATTGTTCCTCTGATAGCTTTGTTTATATGTTTTTAAATACGTTTTTGGTCGGATAATGGGTGTTGATGTGGTTTAATATTGTTATTAATTATACAACATTCTTTCTATGTTCAATTAGAATCTGTGTACTGCGGTTTCACACGTGTAAGTCCGGATTTCGAGGAAATATTGGGATAAAAAGTAGCCTACATAGTTAAATTTTCCCTTGTCTTAATTAGGCCCGGTCCCTATGTGCGTACTAAGTTTCATCGTAATCGGTTCTGAAGTTTTAGCATGAAGGAGCAACAAACAAAGACACGCATAATTACTTACACACACATTCACATTTTTATTACCTACTAGTAGGATTGGAAGCCATAATTTTAGTCCATTACCTCATCATCATCAAATGTGATACCTACTGATCAGGTCTAAGATGTAGCAAGCTCACCTAGAAAATAAGAAAATGGAGATGAAACAAAATTTCAAGCAGTCTTCTTAGTGGCTGCACTGGCCTTTGTATAAAAAGATCTACAATACAAGCCTAATAATCTCCTTCCTAATATTGATTTATCCTATTTTTTCTCTTTTTATTTATTTCATAAAATAAAGTTCAATTTTGGGCCGCAGATGTATTGTACCAGGCAGGTGTTATCTCTGAAGGGTTGATGCCAAAGATTTTTAATTATTGGTTGTTGATAGACCGGATAACATTTTTTTCGAAACGCAAGTCGATTTTCAACGGATATTACCATCATCACATAAAAAAAACATCCAGCTAGTAAGGAGTGGGCAAGCGAGTCCTTTCTAGAGTTAGAAATATAATCACTTTGATTTTTGCCAACCCTTTAACGTTTAATATTTTTAGCTTTAAAAGTCCTTGATTTATCTGCTGTTTTCGCAATGTTAGATTGAAATTATAACTCATTTTCAGATCTTTACAGATCTCTGGCTCACATGAAGATCTGTAAAGATTTGAAAACGTCGAGCATTGATAAAACGCTATTGATAAATAAATATACAACGTCATTAATACCGGAAAATAAGATTATATATTTAATTAATTTCACAGAATCAACAGCACTTTAATAATATAAACTAAATTTGATGTAAAGCCAATAATAGACTCATACCTACTTAGAAAAAAAAGGAAAAATACTTCTTTAAAAAAAATCACTTGCGGCGAGACTTGAACTCGCGCCTTTGGGTCGGTCTATTCCAACTAGACCACGCGAGTCCCTATTTTCCTATTTTTCCATTAAAAATTTCTATATAAGTTAGCCTTGAGCTATAAACAAAAATTAAGAAATAATTTAGATTCATAATACTTCCTAAAAAGTTTAAAGTTGTTTTGAATTTAGTTTTTAAAAGTCCTGTCTAGAGTTAGAAAAACAATCACTTTGATTGATGCCAATTCTGGTTAAATTTAAATAGTCCACGCTCGGGGTTTTAATATTTTTATGGTCATAACGTTTTATGCATGGTCATTGGACGGCTGTTAAAGATTTTTGTGGTTTGTTCACCCAATTAGTGGTCTTATCGTTTGCAGCTGTAAATAAGACATTAAGATTACTACAAGACTAGTTGCGTTCTTCGCATTTACCTGCATAAATGTATTTATCTGAGGAGCTTATTGGCCTAGCTGCTACTGTGCGGGTTAAGCAACGCTTGGTGAGGTCATTACATGGATGGATGATTGATAATTTGTGTGGCAAAAAAAACATTTTCTCTAGCTCATCCGTGTTTTGGAATGCACATTAAGCAGTTGGTCCTGTTTGTTATCTTTGATAGCAGTCCTATCAGTCCTTGATCTAACGTCAAGTTAGAGGCGACCGGACAACTCTAACACTAGGTATATGAGCTGCACAACTACACTAAAATATAATAACTACCTATACCTACCTTGTTTATTTTAGGATTTCGTAGTCAACAGGAAACCCTATTGTACACTGTAATTTGACATCGCTCCTGAAAAAATAATTACATACCTACCTAAGTATACAAAGGTCCAAAACGTCAGATCGGAGTCTACAATTACAAAAAAGACATTACAATTACAAAGGACAACATTACTCAAAAATCTTTAACAGTCGTCCAATGACTATCCATAAAAGTTATGCCCATAAAACATAATTTCATGTAATTTTCTCTTTCAGTAACACATATTTTTAGTGAGTTCAGTGCAGTTCGAAAAATGTATAAGCAATGCAATGCCCGTACTTGTCGCACGTAATGGCGCACACGTACGGAAACCGACAGGCATGGTTTCGACCCCGTATTGGGAGAATATATTTCGATGGTGACGCAGTTTTCCTTATTACATTTTCTAGTAAAATGCCAAGAGCAATATAATAGAAAAAAATATTACACAATAAAATTCTAATACGCCTACTTACTCTTTCAATACAAAAGCCGCCTCCAAGCTAATAGTAGTTGGGTATAGTTAGCATCTACGTCGATAACCATATCGTCCCTATAGAGCGAGACATCACCAAATCGAAAAACACTGTTCCGAGATATCGGCGTTCAATGATTTTTAAAATTAAATTTGCCATAACTTTTGATTCGTATTACATATTATCATAAATTAAACTTTGTTTAAAAGGTATTACGCTTTAGTTTATGATCACATTTATTGAAATTCGATAAAGTATTAAATTGTATCAATTAGGGACAAAAGAAACAATTAGTTAATTCTTCCACAAAACTATTTTGAGTTTTTTACGAGTTAGTTAATTCTATCATGAAGTTAGTGACTTCTTACTCAGTATTTAGAAGCTTTAATTGAAACCAACTCGAGTTAGTTGATATTGATCTTGTCTTTTCTAGTATCGAGAATCAACTAACTGCATATTTCGATATGTTTTATTTTTGTTCTCTAATATATAAAGCGAATTTATAAAAACAATATACTTTTATAGTTAGTATGAAGTGGTTAGATTAATTAAAATGTATAATAAAACCTAAATCAATCATGAAATATCAATAATATCAGAAAAATACAATTAATTAAAAATCTAACAAAATATTTGATTTTCACACAGTTAAAAAGGATCAGTTATTAAATAAGTTTAAAATTTAACTAAAACTTTGTTCAGGTCTACCTGTTCCATTACTTCTTTTTATCTCTGGCGATTTTTTTGGGATCTATTTGAAATTTTTAGATCAGCTTTCAACATCAGTATGATGATAAGGCTTAGTAACAATGTGGGCTAAGATGGAGTATTATTATCTAGACTAGAATACACCTATTAACTCGCAACTTTAAGATCCCACTTGTAGTCATGCCAACAGACGTAAACGCTTAATTTGGATGTACATTAATTTATTTGGTTGTAAGATATGATAATGACATTAGACAGTTCAGATACTTATACTGATAAAAAACCGACATGCTAGTGTGGGACCTATTATATTATTGTAATGACTAGCCATTCGTTAAAAAATTGACCGTCGAAGGGAGCCTTCTGGCTTTTCTTTCAATCGATACCAACGTCTCAAGATTCAACTGAGCGGTTCCGCTCAGTGAGAACGATTATACTCTATACAAATGATGGGAGTTACGCTTTGTATAGATTCATGTCGGGATTCAATGTCCTATGTGGTACTTACTGCTCTGTTAGCTTACCTTTGTCAGCTCACCAGAGCCCCTTTGTCTGAAGTAAATGATTTCTCTTAGCGGAGAGCAGACATCTAGCCTGATCTCCGCTTAAAAAACAGACAGACACGCATCTTTGACTTCTCAGAGAAACCGACCTGATCAGGTCGATGTCCTATACTTAGACTTTCGAAAAGCGTTTGACAGGGTGGACAATGAAATTAACGCGATTAAACCCGCAGGATGTCTTTAATTGCAATACAACATCGCGAAAACAGAAGAAAAATCTAGAGTGGCCTATGATATAATATAATATACTGCTGGCAAAGTTGGTCGCCATAGGATTTGCACCAAAAATGTTTCGTTTACTGGGTAACTACCTCCGCGATCGCCAGTAGTATGTTAGACTTGGCTTATACGAGTCATTGTCTTACTATAATATGCGATCTCGCGTGAGTCAAGGATCAATACTTAATAGAAGAATAATGCTATCAAGCTGTATTCTAAAAGTTAAAAGTCATGGAAATGTCAAGAAACACGATAAACACTACGCTATCTGGAAAACCTCCAATAAACCTATTACGTCGACATCCGTATTGTCGGTCACTGATGAGAAATAACCTCATTCTTCTACGCTTCTAGTTATCTAATTAAGGAACCGATTGTTCAGAATATTTTCCATAAACTTGCAGATTGTTGCAGTGACTTAAATTGATTTGTATCGTAATATACGTAGTCAACACGACTCCCTTTTTCGACACTCGTTGCCGTTGACTAAATTTAGTGATTTAATTAAGCATTAATCCCGCTATTTTATTTTGGTTTGTACCAAGGAAGCCTTTTCTCTCCCACATCCTAGTAGACCAGAACTGGCCATGCCACTGGAAGCGCAAAGCTGCAAACAGAAAGTAATAAATTCGTTTTTTCCGTAGCAGTGTCGCTAAATATTCCTAAACTGCTAAGTCGAGTTCCAGAATAAGGAAAGTGGAGAGCAGAAAAAGTTCGACTCGATTGTCTTAGCCTAAACGTAGGTATCATAAAGATTTACTTGGTATAGGGTACAAAGAATATAGAATAAACTATTATTCTATATTCGGCTTACGTGATCGAATTGCGCTTTCCGCAGCGCACTCTTGTAAGTTTTAGTTTTACGTCCTTTTATTTTGTTTTTCGGTAAAGTCCTCACATTAAGGATTCTAGTTCTAACTTAAGGCCAATATGACTTTGTGTCCTAATATCTTATCACGTAGCATACCAAATGGTTGAACTTTTCTACAGTACCAGTAGTTGAGCAATCTTTAGTATGTCAACCATGGACAAAATACAAAAAACAATGGCAATCTATCTCGCTCGCAATACCTACTTCTCATGGCCATTACCTGGGTTATGTCACGGGAGTGAACTAACAATAACTTTCGTAAACAGTTAGTCAGAGCTACCAAGATGATGATACTGACATTAAACAGTGATCAGGATCAATCATCAACAGATAGTCGTGGAAATTAGCAGAGTGATTGTTAACATCTGAATCTGCTTCTCTTGTTCCACTTGGGATAGGTTTATGCACCTCACGTTTACTTTAACGTTTCAGTAGAAGCTAAACTTTATATAGTTGAACTTTGAACTTATAATATTATTATATAGTACTAGCTGACCCGGCAAACGTTGTTTTGCCTTATAAATTATAGATAGTAGCCGATTCTTAGACCTACTGAATGCGCATGTGGAGTTTGGTGGAGATCGGTTCGTCCGTTTTGGAGGAGTACGTACTATCTCTCCGCAATATCCACCCCAGTAATAAAAGAACTAACTAAGTCGCCTGCGTTCCGAGTGAAATGTAACTAATTCTCCACAAGATGCTGATTATGTTGTGCAGAAGTTGTTTAAACCGACTTAGGTAATGAATTCTAACCTTCTAGGTTATGGTGTGTTTTTACTAGTATAGGGAAGAAATCACTAAATCGTTCGGGTCCCGATCCCCGTAATGATAGAACTCACTAAGTCGTCTGTGTTTCATGCGGAATGTAACTAACTCACAACGAGATTCGCATTATGTTGTGCAAAAAATAATTAAATCAATTTGATGAATTCTCATCCTAATGGTTATTGTATGTTTTTAGGATGAAAGAAATCACTTAATCGATTTGATGACTTTTCGCTTTTATTAAAGTTAATAAAATCATAAAATATTGAGAGCTAGAAATCACTAACTCGAGTTAGTGATTTCTAGCTTTCATAAAATGTATCGAACCATTAATGCTAAAATTAACTAACTCGGGTAAGTTAATTCTCGACGTGTTATAGGGCTTCAGAACGCTGCTCTTAAATAGGGATAGAAATACCTAAGTCGAGTTAGTTTTCAGCTGTATTTAGTTTAAAAAAGTAAGAATTAATTAAGTCAACTTGGTTAATTATCATTTTATTTCTGCGATCAGTACTCAGAGTTGGTGAATTCTCACATTTTATAACTTCAAAACTAAAATACCTAAGATAAAATCGAAAATACAGAAACGTAGATAATAAAATGGGAATTTTAGTGGCATTCTTAAGTCAAATCGGCACTTTTTCGATTTGGTGATGTCTCGCTCTATAGGGACGATATTCACATTTCCAAAATCGCTATCTTTCTTATACTTATCTTACTATATTAATATATTAATTAATATATTAATATTAATATTATAAATGTGAAAGTAACTCTGTCTGTCTGTTACGCTTTCACGCTTAAACCGCTGAACCGATATTGATAAATTTTAGGATAGAGATACATAGGACCTTAGAAAAAAACATAGGCTACCTTTGATCCCGTAAATCACGTGGCATTGGGACTTACGCGGGTAAAACCGCGGGCGCAGCTAGTAACTCTACATCATCTCTTTTGTTTTTCAGAATGTCTGTCTTATTTTAACACCGCACAATAAAATGATGATGTAAGTACCTATAGCAATTTTGTGAATTTAAATTAGAAATTCAAATTTTGAATATGGTCATAGACTGTTGATACTGGCTGTACCTCCAAAGTGTTGCAATTAAAACAATAGTGGGACACATGCGTGGCACCCACGAGTGTCGCGACTGATCGTGATACCGATCGTCGCCGGGTTCACATACTAGTCAAGCTATTCATATTGTGTAAGACATGAGAAGACATGTACCTATTAGATGCAATGGAGACTGTTGTCTTGAGAACTGCTGATAGTGGCTGGACCTGCCTACGTTTCGGAACATGGACAAGATTGGGTTCATATACTAGTCAAGCAGTTTATATTTTGTAAGAAATGTCTAACATTATTAAACAATAATGATAGACATGCTTGTATAAGATACCTACAACACTGTTGACTTGAGATCTGCTGGTAGTGGCTGCAACGACTTACGTGCCGGATCATGGACAAGATCGTTCATATACATTATTTAACCCATTCATAGATATATAAATAGAGCGTTTAAAGTATAGGTATAGATATTTAATTATATTTGGATATTCCCGTCTCCGATTTTCAAATGTGTACATAATGAATTTTTTGTTTTAGTTTTTGTGATGTGGTGATAAATTCCTTTGTTATCTAGGTCCCATGCTTTACAACAAATTAAATAAAATTATAGATATATATCCTCATAACAACCTTAAGTGCAAAGAACTCATAGTAGCTTGGTTAAAAAACCAAACATATGATGACACTGAAGATTTATTTACTATATTAAGTTAACATTAATCTCCGTTAAACTGCTCTTATTTTCACTAAACCTACAATTTACGTATGTATTTATTTATTTATTTATTTATTTATTTATTTATTTATTTATTTATTTATTTATTAGGTACACCAACAGTAAAGTACACTATATCTAATACAGAAAAACACATTTCATTGAAAGATGGACAAGTGTGCTTACCAATTATAGGTATACACAACGTTATTATAAAAAATGAGGTACATTCCTAGGTTCCTAGGTTTAACAGATCAGATACAGATATCATTGGTTAAGTTAAGTAATACTATTAAGCGATACTATAAAAAAAAAAAGTTAAGTTAAGTTAAATTAAGTTAAATCTAAACAGACTGACCGAAATGCTTCATCAACTTACTTCTAAACCCAGTTGCTGAATCGTGAAATATGTCAAGGTTGGGTACTTTGGAGTTGATCTCATTGTATTTAGAACAAGTTCTAGCGATAAAGTGTTGACGCCCAAGGTTGGTTCTGGACCAGGGTAGAGAAAAAGTTTTGGTTACGGGGTAGCGAGGAATCTTAGTAGGGACTGAAATACATACTTTATTTAGTAGATGTGGGCATTTGATTTTACCTCTAAGAGTTTTGTACAGGAAAAGTAGGTCCAGGAGGAACCGGCGATTTCTTAGACTTATCATATTAAAATACTTTAATATTTCATCATATGGACATTTGTGAGAGATTCCGCTGGAAATGAAAGCCAAGTGGCGGGTAAAGGCCCGCTGGACACCCTCCATACGTTGCGAGTGGACGTGGTAAATGGGACTCCAAGCGACGCTAGCAAACTCAAGCTGACTACGGACTAGACTGTTATATAAGACTACTTTTGAATGAAGGAGTTTGAAACCCTTTGTACTTCTCTTTAGAAATCCCAACATCTTAGTGGCCTTCCTAGTAATGTTATCGACATGGGTGACCAACTTGAGTCCGCCATCCACAGTGACGCCCAGATCCCGAATCTCATCGACCTTCCTCAACACAGTATCGCATAGTGTGTAGCTTGTGTCTAGGTATTTCTTTTTTCTCGTAAAGGTGACCTGATAACATTTATCAACATTTAGTGACATCCCGTTTCTAGAGCACCAGTCTACGAGGCTATCCAAATCTTTTTGCAAAAGCTCAGAGTCTTGCGGTTTGTCAATAAATTTGTAAAGCTTAAGGTCGTCAGCGAGCAGGGATACCTCACTGTGCCTAATGCCGGCAACAATGTCATTGACAAAGGCCAGGAACAAAATGGGACCCAGATGTGACCCTTGTGGCACGCCGGACTCAGCAAGGTAAGTCCTAGACTCAAAACCCTGCAACACAACAGACTGAGGTCTGTTCTCCAAGTATGACCTGAACCAATTTAGGAGGGGGGGACCCACACCCATGAAATCCAACTTGACAACTAGGACACTATGGTCAACCTTGTCGAAGGCACTCCTGAAGTCAGTATACACCGCGTCGACCTGGCCGAGCTTGTCAACCTTGCTAGAGACTGAGGAAAGAAAAGGGACTAGGTTAGATTCTACAGATCGTCCGCTCCTAAAGCCATGTTGGTAGTCGCTTAAAGTTTTGTCGATATGTAGGTAAATTTCGGGATAAACCAACATTTCAAAAAGCTTGGAGAAGCAGGACAGGATAGATATAGGTCTATAGTTAGAAACCTGAGATTGATCACCTTTTTTAAAAATTGGTATGATTCTAGCTTTTTTCCACTCAAGCGGGAAAGTGCCATACTTCAGTGAGCTATTGAAAATTATGCAGAGAGGTTGACAGAGCGCATGACCACACTTCTTTACAAACAACGGAGGAATGTTGTCAGGTCCCGCACCCTTATGGGGGTTCAATTTATTTATGTATTTCAAGACTTGATCTGTGTTAATGCAGATTTTAGATAAATAATCGATGGAAGGCTGCGGGCTTTGCTGATGTGGGACGACCTTTGAGAATTTTTTAGTAAAAACGGATGAAAAATGATCAGCAAATAGGTTGGCAATGTCTGCACCCGAGGAAGCACTGCGTAAACCATTTGTCATGGCTGAGGGAAAGGATGAACGATTCTTACGTTTGTCTTTTATGTAACGCCAAAAGTGTTTGGGATTCTCACAAATGTCTTGTTCAATCTGTTGCATGTAATTCCTATTACATGCATTTATTAAATGATGACATCGTTGTCTTAAAAGTTCAAATTCAAGTTTATCACGCGGATTATTATACAACTTACATTTTTTGTGGAGTTTTTCCTTAGCAATTATATTCTTTTTTATTTAAACATATCTACATAGAATACAACTAAATATGTACATATAATTAATAATTATGTAGCCAGAAGTCAAATGTTCCTATAGCCGTACACATTCCTAAACATTGAATTAAGTTCGTAGTTATAGTGGTCAACTCATCGTAAGTAAACAACATGATCGGTACGTACGACTTCACAGTACAAACCGGTGGTGCATTGATTTACAATCTTTGGAATGTGGCGGTAGTTAAAAAACTCCACAGAAAAAAATATGTAATTAATGTCTAAGTGTTTTTATTTGGAGTAGATATGATATTTTGTGTTAGTGTTTATGTTATTTTACCTATACGAAGCCTAAATGTGAACGTATTTCGATGTCAAAGAGGAAGGAACTATCGACTGAGATACAGGCTCGGCCTAGTTCAGTCGGTAGTACCAAATAAGTAAATACAACACTACCTACTCCGTCAGGTAAATAACAACTACTTTTTATTACTGGTACTATTTACTTATAATATTTGTCTGTAAATTATTGAAATAAAGATTATTTATTATTATTATGATTATTTATTATTAAATTCAATGATATTTTAGCCCCGTTAAAACCCTAAAACGCTTAAGGGGTTCTCTAAACTCTCATAACACCAAACGTGTTTTTTTTTTTTGCGATAATGGTACCGAAATCCTTCGTGCACGAGTCCGACTCACACTTGCCCAGTTTTTTTTAGTAAACACTAAAATAATAAACGTTTTGAACAAGTTTATAATTGCAAAACTGCCACACGAAGCTAATTACCAACCTACGTCTCCAAGACAAACGTCGAATCAAAAAGACAAGTAACAAATTAAGAGATGTGTTCCCGCGGTCTCATACAAATTGTTATATGGGATCTCCCATTGTATTATTTATCTTTAAAAAGATCTCAGCGGGCCGCTTTGTTTTGTATAGTCTTAAATTATTTTTTATTACACATTTTTTACGCGCAACCGTCAATCTTGTTAGTGTCGTAGAAGTGGTTCTACTTTGAAATAATGTTAGTTATTTGTAAAAAAAAATTACCATGAGGTCAAAATGCGGACCCATATGCACGTAAGTGGAACGTAAGTGGAACTGGGCCCACGAATATATCGGGATCTTCTTTTTGCATAGTGGTGTGGCTCACCTGGTGTTAGAGTTTTCAGGTCGCCCTAAGGCCTCTAACTTGACCTAACCACTGCTATCAGCCGAAGTAACCACTGCTAACTGCCGCATGTCCGACGAAATGCGGGCAAAAACCACGTCGGACTGGGGCCCGGACAGCAGGCGACCCAGCGTTAGGCCCAGAAGGAGATGGCGGGACGAGCTGGACCCGTACCTTAATCTGATCCCAGCTGGCACTAGATAGGAACCAGTGGAAAGATATGAGGGAGGCATTTTCCCTGCTGTGGGACGGTAAGTAGGTACAGGCTGAAAATAAATGTGTTATTACCAGGTCTCCAGCTAGGTAACCGAGTTACCTACACACCGGTTTTATCGCATTCATTTCAACGGTTTTTGCGTATAGAATCAGCAAACACACAGGCAGAAAACGACAATGAATTGTTGAACCGATTGTATTATGAAATATGCAATTTTGATCCTATATTCCCAACATATCTACAACTAAACCCATGGAAAATTCTTTCTAATTTTTTTTGCTTATTCACATACCTATAAACTTAGGGCATTTTTAGTGTCGTGCCTGTTTGTTGGCTCACGCACGCGGAAGAATTCGTATAAAAATCCTGGGTGCGTGAGCCAACGCGCATGATACTAAAAACCCTTTTACAGCTCTTGTGTCTCTTCTCTTCTGTCTCATTGAAAACAATTTAAAGCCGCGAAAAATAAAACATTGCGTTTTAAAACGGAACCTAATTAACTGAGAGGGCTCTTAATTACTGTCCATTGTTACATGACATGTAACTCAGATATTTGGTGCGGTCTAGAAGACGATACACATTGCGCGGGAGTTTAAAGAACTAGTGTCATGTAGGAAAATTAAAATCGAGGTAAATCGATTCAGGGATTTACAAAAATTTCGACTTACACAATTCGACTAAAACTTCTGGGTGGTTTAAGCATGATTTATGCTAGACCGGGCCGTGTCCGGGCCGGGGCAGGAACGGGCTGCTTTTGTATGAAGACAGCACGGATGCGGCACAAACAACATGCAAAACAAAAGCTGTCTTCATACAAAAGTAGCCCGTCCTCGCCCCGGCCCGGACACGGCCCGGTCTAGCATAAATCATGCTTTAAAAAAGAACCTCGCTCAAACAAAAGCAAAACAAGAACTTTCTCGCACCTATCACCTTTCATAATAAGATGGGCTTGCACTTGCCTCACCTGATGATGGGAATCGGCATTATTAAGGTCTACGGTGTAGCATTTTATTTGTTAGCATGCTAATTAGTCCCACTTTAAGACAACGGCTTCCTCTTAGAGGAGTTAAGTAGTAAGACATTACGGGAGCCTACTTCGGATTGGCGAATGTTCCATGTCGGTATCCTCACGATGTTCACCTTAAAAGGAAAGTCTACCTACTCTTTTTTCCATACTAACGTCAACAGATACTATAAAACATTTCAGAACATTCAAGAATGTGTTGTTCAACAAACCACAACACCGAGTGTCCCACGAAACGTTAAAGAAACAAATCAAAAATATATCTCAAAAAACGTTTAACTAAATCATCATTTTCTCTTCCGAAAAATGGCTTCGCTTTAGATAATTATAGGCTTCTGATTCGAGTATACATTCTTTGGAACCACTCTGAATTAACTAATCGAATGTAAGGTATACCTTCGTGTTTAGGGTAAGTAATTAAATTAATTTTAATGTTACAACTCTTGTATTTTAGGGTACCGTACCCAAAGGTAAAAACGAAGCTCTTTAGGACTCCAGTGTTCGTCTGTCTGTCACGCTAAATCTCATGAACCGTTACAGTTAATCAACTGTCCACCTATGTGGACAGTTGATTTTTTTACAGATGATGGATGGATGTCTGTCTGTCTGTCTGTCACTAGGCTGTGTCTCATGAACCGTGATAGCTCGACAGTTGAAATTTTCGTAAATTGGGGCAATTGTGGAGTAGGGTTTCAGATTGCAAGGAAATATGCTACCAAAGTCAAAGTTAAATATATTTATTCATTAAGAACGATGTATAAGTTACATGGATGTTTAGAAATGTCGTGATTTTACTGTGGTTTCGGAACGCGCCCTCCGATGAGAAGAAACCACAAGAAACTCATGGGGTTTTTTTGTGCTCATGTGTTAAATTACAATCGTCATAATACATAATTTGATACCAATAAAACCTATATCAATCTAGCACTATTAAACTTATTTATCGTATCTAAGTGACACGATTGATGAGTGTCAGTATTGTCACGCTCCCGCTGTCGTCGCATTATGTGACGTTTGTCTACCAAATTTGTCAAATATGATAATCTAAAAATAACTATATTGATTCTAAACTCTTTATTTTAATACCTTCTCTTTTGACTGTACTACTATTATCTATAATTTCACCCGCGTAAGTCCCGATCCTGTGGGAATATTGGGATCAAAAGTAGCCTATGTAACTCCTTGATAATGTAGCCTACCTATTGGAAAAATATTTTTTGATACCGGTCTAGTAGTTTTGGAGATTACACCCAATATACATACATACAAGTTACCAACGTTACCTTTTTATAATATCAGTATAGATATAGATAATTGACACGGGCAGCGTTTGAGCAATCGTGGAGTAGATTTTCAGATTGCAAGGAATGCTACCAATTAAACCTACATCAATTCAGCACTACTAAACCTATTTATCGTATCTAAGTGACACGATTGATGAGTGTCAGTATTGTCACGCTCCCGCTATCGTCCCGCTAAGTGCTTCAGATCAGTACGAAATGCAAATTAACTTGTTCTGATAAAGATGAGGCCACTTTACTTGTATTTATTGCATTACCTTAATCAAACTTTAGTAATAAATTAGAGAAACTTCTATAGCGTGTTGGTTTTTGATAGAGTTATAGGTTAAAGTGGTTACAGTTAATTATTAACTAATGTGTAGATTACTACCTGTGTTACGGTTTCACTCGCATAAATTGTAGCCTATTTTACTCCTCTATGGTGTAACTTTCAATAGATTTTTTGAAATCGTAGTAGTTGCAGAGGTTTTTCGACGTCGTCGGACGTCTATGTCGAGTAGTTGGGATGACTGTCGGTGCGGTAGTGCGATTCACATAGGAAAAAATCCAACATCCAACGTACTTTTTATTCCGATAAATCCCGCTGAACACTCTACCACTAGATGAGCCACACCATTGTAACGAAAAGAAGAAAAACTAGCATAGTCATTATATCTTTTTCTACATTTACTTAGAAACATGTAATAACATTTGCATAATCGGCGCAACCAATGCAGCATGATGCAGCACGTCATAATTAAAACAGAACTATAGTGCAGTACCTAATCTGTGGACATTTTTATGAAGTATCTTTAGAAAATTTGTAAATCAACCCATTCACGCCCATCGTATCAACTGTAACTTTTAATTTAACTTGTTCGCATCTTATTGTCTTCGCATCGTCTACATCTAAAAACCGAATAAACCATCTCATCTTATAGAAGCATCACATTTTTTCTTCTATCATAAACATCTACAAAAGACGGAGTTCAATAAATTAATTTCGTCAAATAGATAATAAACCAATCCAGCCATCAGAATCAAGAGTGACACTAGACATCACTACACAACAAAAAGAAGATCCATGGACGTATTGGACGTTATCTTCTATCTATATCACAATGGGACTATGAGCGTTGAACCTTAGCGTTAACTCTACAGTATGTGACAGAAGCTACGATATCAATTAGCTAGACGTTGACTTACTTCGACCAGATAAACCATTACAACCGCTACGAGGATCTAGGTGAACGTGGTTTAATCATGTTACTTTGAAATATAATGTATGCAGTCTTTTGAAACATTTGAAACGGGTCATACCGGCCGTGGTCGCGAGAAGACTCTTCTCTAGAGAGAGAGAAGAGGGTTCTTCTCTTCTCTCCTCGCGACCACGGCTGGTGTGACCCGTTTGCCGAAACGTCGAGGTAATTAATAACAATAATTACGATACGCGACGCGACGCGATCAATAATAATGATTTGCAGTCTGTATTAGTAAACAAGCTACGATAAAGCCGCATAAGTACCAATTCTGCGGTTGTCAAACATTGACTTTTCCGTTGCTTCAACATTTCGTAAAAAAATGTAAAATTGTACACTGGCTAATTCCCAAATGGTCATAATCGCTTTAAGACCTAGGAAAAAAACTTATAAATGTGACGTCACGTGTGACGTATTTCTGTAATATGCTCAAAGGAACTTTAGGGTTAAATTAAAATACTAAAGACTTTAGTCTATTCCCTACTCACGAACATCCTTGTCGCAGTGCAACAGTAGGCACGCGAGACACCATAAAATTGATAAAGGCGACACTGTCAGACACGCAAAGTGTCGATACTCGATAAAATGATGTAAATTATATCGACAACCTGTTCGTGTTACATCCCTATTTGCATTTGTTTACTAAATTAATTATTTCTTGTTTTTTTTTTGGAAGGAAATTCATTTTTTTGTTAGAGTGGTAAACACTTTAAAAAATAATGTTTAGGGAAATTTCTTGTAGTTTTTTGAGAGTGGTGTGGTGTGGCTTTGTAGAAATCATCAAGTAACGAAACCTACGATGTTTTAAAAAAAAAAGTTGTTAGAGGGTGGAGTGACTTTGTCGTAATCATAACGTAACAAAATGCTAAAATGAAAAATCTATGTAACGTACCTACTCCTTGGATATTATTTTGATTTTAAATGTTCGGTAAGCGAGATCTCGACATTGTGCAACCTACTACGGATTAGATACTTCAATAAGCCAGCCTAAATATCAAACCGCTTACTCCACAAACGTACGAACTCTATTTCTAATTCCCACGAATTTCGCAAACGGAAACCCCAAAACTAACAGCAAGCACAGACAAACAATAACACAGCATTATTTTACCTGTAGTCACGCATTATTCAGTATTTCTACTTCACATCCGTTTTGGTAGGATATCTATTTTGAGTGTTGGCAACATTGTCACTTTGCCACCGGGTGGGATGGCGACACCGGTTTTGGCGCCAACGCGCGTGCCCGCCGTTGTAAACACTAATTGTTGGACGTTCGAATTTCAAAAACATTGAACACCGACGTGACGTTGTATCCGGTGACGTTTTAGTTATAGAATATTTTAGGGTTCCGTACACGAAGGGTAAAAACGGGACCTTAATACTGACTGAGACTCCGCTGTCTGTCCGTCTGTCTGTTTGTGTGTCTGTCACCTCATGAACCGTGTAGCTAGACTGTTTAAATTTTCACACTGTCGCTACTAAAAACAACAATTATCTACTAAAACAAATATTTAAGAGGGCTCCATACAACCAATGTGATTTTGACATCTTTGCGCAACAATACTACCGATGTATTTTTACCACTGCCGCCATCTAGTGATGGAGTGATAGACTGGCGCCAGTGGTAAAATAAATTTTAACGTTCGCGTTGCGTTCACGGATTGGTTGGTCCAGTGTTCATTTTAGGGTTCCGTACCCAATTGTGATAGTGGTACGGAACCCTTCGTCCGACTCGCACTTGGCCGGTTATTTAAATCTAATTATACTACCTACTGTATGTCAGTGCAGAGATGGCTAAAATTTTTTTGTTACATCTATACTTCTATCTATTACTATTATAAAGGGGAAGAGTTTGTTTGTTTTTTTGTTTGTTTGAACGCGCTAATCTCAGGAACCACTGGTCCGATTTGAAAATATACTAATAGTAATAAAGCCGAAGAGTTTGTTTGTTTGTTTGAATGCGCTAATCTAAGGAACCGCTGATCCGATTTAAAAATAATCTTTCGATGTTGGATAGTCCATTTATTGAGGAACGCTATAGGCTACTTTTGATCCCTATATTCCCACGGGATCGGGACTTACGCGGGTGAAACCGCAGGACGCAGCTCGTTATGTATATTCTATTTCAAGACACTTGTTTACAAGATTAATATGGCCAATAAAAAATATAATTCATTACGTTCTATTGTTAGTTGAGTCGGCGTTGGAGGTCTCTGGGTTTCCTTCTTGTTTTTATTCATGTTTTGATGAGAAAAAATAGTATTTAATAACTTAGATGAAAACAAAAATAGGTAGATACGGTATATTTTAACATTGCTTATTCGAAAAATGAGCTAGAAACACCTACATGCATTTTCATAAAATTTTTGTATTTAAAAACATTTGTCTTTAAGAACGATTCAGGCTTTGTAAATAATAAGCAAAAAGGCATTCTTATGGATGTCAAAATGATAATCGCAGTGTGACAGCACGTGCTCACGCGGCAACGGTTCGACATACGACTGAGGCTAGTGCGTCAGCTAGACGCAGTTTTATTGTCTCATTTTCCTAGACTAGGTAGGTACCGTATCTTTAGTTTTTTGTTTTAATCTAAGTTTAATAGTACCTAAATAGATAAATTATCTGTGGAATGATTTGACAATCAGAACCGGTAGCAATTTCAAATGAATCTTTACAAACATAATATAATATTAGTGTAAAAATCTGATTTTAATAATTCTAATGGCCAACGAAACTTGTTTTTTAATAAAACACGCGAACTTGAAGTTCTTCTATACATTACAAGCTGTATCCCGCGGTTTCACCCGCATTACTCCCGATTCCGTGGGAATTATTAAAAATCCTTTCTTACTGGATGCCTACATAACAAAATGAACGCACTCTCCAAATTTCCGCTCCCTACTACCAGCGGTTTAGGCTGTTTGATGATGATTAGTCAGTCAGTCAGTCAGGACAAAGCCTTTTATAGATAATACAGATTATCGCTTCTTATCAATTTATTATCTTATATATAAAATTTCCATGTCACAGTGTTAGTTACCGTACTCCTCCGAAACGGCTTGACCGATTTTTTTGAAATTTTGTATACGTATTCAGTAGGTCTGAGAATCGGCTACTATCTATAATTTATAAGGCAAAACAATGTTTGCCTGGTCAGCTAGTTTAAATATAAAAATGCCGTAAAGTACTAAACTCTACAGGTACTAACTTGTAAAATGTCTAAAAGGTCACCTTAAAATTTAAAAACTAGTCCCAATTTCACAAACCGATTTAAATTCAGAAACAAAACGGCTACACCGCGGCCGCCACAAAAGTTTTTATAACCGTTCCCAGAAATGCTAAATCATACATAACCGAAAACTGTCGTCGTATAGCCAATGGCAAATTTCTTGGACCCTTGTGATTCCACATTCAAAATTCGAAATAAAAAAAGTTAATAATCGACTCATATTATAGAAACCTTGGAACATAGGCGGGGACAGCTTAAATGTCGTATTCGTTTTATAAATTTCTTTTTTTTTGTTCTTTTTTCGTCTGGGAGCTAAATTAAATTGACTCTGTGTTGCCAGTGTGGAACGATTTGCCTGAGTTTGGGGAGGTGACAGTTCACCGCCTGTTATTAAAATTTAAATGAGGTTTTATGAAAAATTGTCTTTTTCGATTTAGTTTGGAGGTTTTGTAATATTAATCAATCACAGTGTAGGAATAGTCATTTAATAGAATACCTAGGTACCTAAGTTATAATACTAGCTGAGTCCCGATCCCTTGGGAATATCGGGATCAAAGTAGCTGAGTAGCTGTTACTTACTACTTGATAATGTACCTAGCTTTCTATTTATGAAAGAATTTAAAAAAAAACGGGGCAAGTGCGACACTCGCGCATAAAGGGTTCCGTACCACTATCACAATTGGATACGGAACCCTAAAATGGTTTACAACAACCAATTTTTAAATTTTATAGGAAAATATGAAATATTTATCTTCGATTCTTACTCCCATCAAACGACCGAATCACTCAAAAAAAAAAAACCTTGGCACAAAGAAAATCTGAAACATAAAAGAAACTCTTTGGTAAGTGAAGGCAGACTGGTATATTTGACAGATAGGGCAGCCATTTTGAATTCCATGACCAACTCGATTTGTCCTCCTGTCCTGACTCCTTGTTATGTTTGAAACACGTTTGTTGTATGGGAGCCCCTTTTAAATAATTGTTTTATTTTGTTTTTAGTATTTGTTGTTGTAGCGGCAACCGAAATACATCTTCTGTGAAAATTTCAACCTTCTAGCTATTACGGTTTATGAGATACAGCCTGGTGACAGACGGACAGACGGACGGACGGACGGACGGACGGACGGACGGACGGACGGACGGACGGACGGACGGACGGACGGACAGACGGACAGACAGACAGACAGACAGACGGACAGACAGACAGACAGACAAACAGCGAAGTCTCAGTAATAGGGTCCCGTTTTTACCTTTAGGTACGGAACCCTAAAAACAGCCAGTAGTTTCGGAGTCTATTCGCTGCAAATAAATAAACAAACCTTTCCTTTTTATAATATTAAAAAGTACCTATAGTAGTACGTATGACATTATATGTTTTAAGGTAATTTATTTCATTACATTTTTTTAAAAGCTTAAGGAAATAAGCTACCTACATATTTACTTAAATTAGGAAAAAAACATCAGGTACCTATCAAGGAAATTAATAGCTAATTATTCTGTATTTTTTATACCTAACATAGGTATTTGACAGTCTTTATTAAAAACTATTTTTGATGTAAAAAATAAAACATTTTTCTAATTTAAATGTTATCCACAAACAATAACATAATAAATCAAAATAATTATCAATCGTCAATTAAAAACAATTATGACAATTTCATGAATTAATTACAATGACAATTTTATAATCAAAACAATTCTCTAAAAGGTCATCGTATTGTTTTTTTTTGAGATACCAACATAACTTTTAACGTTTTAAAAAAAATAAACAACCTTACGTAGTTGGTCTAAGGTTTAGTTTAGAAATAAGACCTGGTTTTACAAGTCGGTGGTTAAGGTAATATAATTTGCATAATTCGAACGATTATGGCTCATGCAAATGAAACAATGGATGTCGTGTGACAAGCGATGACATTGTTTTGTCTCCATAAGTATCGTTTTTATCGGAAGGTTGATCTAGGACTATCTTAAAAGTACTGAATTAACCCCCTTATTACGGAACGAAGTTTTAAGTTCTCTTTCCTCGACTTTTTAAGTTACTTTAAGCCTTAGAGCGACCTGAAAACTCTAAACCAGGTGACCCATACCGCTTTACGAAAAGAAGAAGAAGAAGAAGACCTCGAAATTTCGACTGCATTACCAAAGTCTTAGTCGCGAGGAGAAGGTCTTGATTCCGTAATTAAAAATACGCGATTTAGACCCGGAAAATGTAACCAACATAGACAATTATCGTAAATTACTCTTAAACGAAAGAAATGTTTTAATAAATTTTTTTACCGGTAAAAACTTCGAATCCTAGACAAATTTTCTTCTGATAATTGGGAATTTGTCATACAGTTTTTGTTAATCCGCAATTGCGGAAAAAAGTAGAGCCGTAATGTGATATACAAGACCGCTGCTATTTTGGCTACTTACTGGAATAGGTAGGTATTTCTGTAAATTTGTAAACATGTAATAAACCAAGTTTAAACTTAGACTTCGTTCCGAAATAAGGGGGTTGAAGTTTTTTTCTATTATTCTGCACAGCTGGTTCGAATCTTGTCACCGCTGAAATTTTGAAAATGCATTTCTCCTTGTACAATAACTAACAACATTTCAAAAAATGACAAGCACCTAAACTAAAGCCCATCAAAATTAATAAAATACGAACAAACAGAACTATTTTTCATACGCACTTCTTTAACAAAACAATCTCTAGGCATTTCTCTGCACAAACATCGCAAATAGGTCGCCTACGGCTTCAGATCTCCGAATACCCAGCTATAAACCCAGTCGTATATCAGGCGGAATTAAGCCATTGTAAATCTATCAATTTGCTTTTAGATCGCTTTATTTTCTTCACGGAAGTCTATTATGACCTATTTCGTGTGTTTGTTTAAAGAATCTTAGATTAGGTACGGTTGGTAACAAAAGTGTATTCCACCGTAGAACTCATTAGGGCTCGTAGGGCTTAGCTGTACTCGCCGATCTTGAATGGTCGTGCGGGTTAAGCAACGGTTCTTTTTCGTCGTGTCGATGGCACATTTTTTGATAATGTTAGATCCGCCCACTCCAATATACTGCGAGGCTCCTGGCTTTGCTGTTGGCTGCCATCAGATCAGCCAGCGTACATATTTACAGCGTACAGCGTTATTAGGGCTAGAGGGGCAAGTCAAAAGATGTTGCATGGTTTGCTCGAGAGCTCCGCAGTCACACTGGCTTTGGCCCGGGTCAATAATGCAACATCTTTTTAGGTTTGCCTTGCAGCGACCAATCTGGGTTCTGAATCTATTGAGTAACTTCCACACAGGCCATGGTAAGTCATGACCAGTCGGAAGAGATTCTGCAGGGTCCAGGAAATGTGAGGGAGGGGCATAATTCTCTTTCCACAGGCAACGCTTAACCCGCATCGCTGCGCCGCAAAAACTCTAACACCAGGTGAGCCACACCACTATACGAAAAGAAGAAAGAGAAGACCTTACTGTTGAATTCTAGAGCTGCTGGCCGATTCTGTAATTCTGATGCTAACAAATCTCAATTGAAATTTTATTAAAAACTAGTTATTTTAACTTTATTTGACAAATTGCCTTACAATTTGACAACCCAGCACAATTTATGATGTTAACCATGGCGATGTTGAAAATATAAATGTGGTCATCTCGTTTTGATGCTGACTGTACCCTCGTGCGAAATCGCTTTAGGTCACAAGTTAAGTGTTTATACAGTATCGGATTCATATGAAATTACTCACAGGGGTCGATCAGTAAAGTCGTTCGAACGACGCGGACGACCGTACAAGTTTCTATTTCGGTAAAAATAAATAAATATTTGAGCTGCGCACTCGCTAGGACGCAGATCTAGAGTCGATTGTAGTGGTTTTACAATTACATTTACAATATTGTAATTGTAATTAAAAAAAAGGGCCGTGTAGACACAGCATAGAATAGGGTTACCCCATCTCTTCCCGTGGGTGTAGTAAAAAGCGACTAAGGGAGGGAGATTAGCAAACCTAAAGTTCTCTCCGCGCGGTGGCGGATAAACTGCTTGATCCCTAAGAGTGTTGGTATCAGGCAGGCGGCCGGCCATAAAAAGTATGGTCAATGATGAGTTACCGACTGCGTCGACCCCAAATAACAAAAAAACATTTGGGGTTTAGCGGACCCTGGGCTCCCGAGAGGGATGCAACCGGGAACATCGCTCGGATGAGAAGAAGAAGAATAATTGTAGTATTGATTTATTCTTATAAAACACAGTTAAAATTAAAAACTAAATTAAAACTAAAACTGATTAAAATAAAACTAAACTAAAAACTAAACTAAATCTAAATCAGCTAAAAACTTGGTGGAGGGAAAAGTGCCCAGAATACTGGCTGCATTGCCCCGTTGTATACAAATACTTATTTTCTGGGCAAAATACAAGCCAGCATTCCGGTCACCCGATGCCTCCACCAAACGTTTAGCTAGCTCTCTGTACAGCTCCAGAGCGGCCGGCCCCCACGGACCTAATGTCTCCACCCCAAACGGCACAAACATGTAACCCCTATCTAGATTACTATATTTGTGCCGTTTAAGGTTTTCAATTTAATTTTAATTGTAGTTGAATGAAATGATAGTGGATAATATGACCCATAATATCTTACTCGGCTTCGTTCGGGGTAGGCCGCTGCAGATTTAACATGGTGAAGTGGTGATACTCATCCAGACCCGAATGTGATTGCACTGCTCCAGAACAGGACACAACTCATCTGCTTTCTTGGCCTCTGTGCCCTTTCTCCTGTACAAGTGAGTAGTATTCAAGCTACTCACTGCTAGGTTGAAGGTTGATTGTAGCTGCTTTCCAAATACAATTGTGTAGGTATAATATGACAAATAACAATTTGACGACCTCTGTGGCGCGTTATGTCCATCCAGTTTCTATAATTCCGTTCAATGTAATGCACGACAAGTCGTCCAAATAAAGATGCCCTTGATGACTTGTGTACCGAATTGAAAATATATTATACGAGATCTACCCCGCGGTTTTACTCGCGTAAGTCCCGATCGTAGGAATATCGGGATCAATAGAAGCCTATATCCTTCTCCAAGGTTTTATCTATCTCTGTACCATAATTTATTAAAATCGGTGCAGCGGTTTAGGCGTAAAAACGTAACAGACAGACAGACATAGGTATAGACGGAGCTACTTTCACGCTCCATAAGATTCAGTTGCCTGAAAGACAGACGGAGAGTGGAGTCTTAGTAACAGGATCCCGTTTTAACCCTTTGGATACCATAGGAAAATACACTATAAGTATTTTTCTATGATTTTTTTAGGGTTCCGTATCCAAAGAGTTAAAACGGCTTGGTAAAAAAATCTGTTAAATGTTGCAGGTTCGATTTCCACCACGAAACAATTAATATTTATATACGTTGCAGGTTAATTAGGTTAGGCCGAACCCATAATCATTTAGATGAGACTTTAATTAGGAAGAGGCGGTCGGTCCCGCTAATGTCAAATCTGGGAAATTATAACCCAAGACAGAATATATTGACGACGTGGTCTTGGTGACGCCCATCGCGTTACCAGCTCCCTACTAGGGTGACCATGAAATAACTAGTTAATGGGACAGTTTGATACGTCGAAACGTAGATGTAAGAAAATAAATAATCCTAGGCGATTAAAAGACCCGGGAAAATGTAACTACAGTTTGATGGGAAGTTAGTAATGTGGTAGGATATATTTTATAAGTAGGCTTACTTGTTACTTACAATAGTAAAACGCAATCAATTCATAACTTCTAGATATTGTGTGTCTCCCATACCTACTGCGAAATTGTAAAGGAGATCATAAATCGCATAATAAAAGAATCAGAACACTAATTAAAAAAAAAACGTAACGTTACACATTCCACGTTTTTACGCTGCTCGATACCCGAAAATTTCATCAAATACTAAAGAATAGAAAAACAGTTCTTGGCAACAAAACACGACACACAAAAGAGAAAACAACATCTATACCTACTTATATTATAAAGAAGTAACGTTGTTATGAATAAAGAAAAGAAAATCAACAACTAAAATAGCAGCCGTGTGCTTGCTGCCAACGAGCGTTGAAGGCACAATAATTATATGTACCTCGGCATATATTGTAGCACTAGAAGGAGCCAGAACACCGGTCAAGTCAAATCACTTCAATTTAGCATTATGATTAAGTAAGAGCAAAAAACAACATTTGATGAAAATCAAAATTCATAGACACCCTACCAAAACGTGGGAACAGTATGCGTACGCGCCGACAAACTTCAGCAGGGCGTGGTCCCACAACTGCTTTGTTTTTCAAATTATTTCCGAACGTCATTTATTACTTAAACGAAAATTAAGAGTTTTCTCTCAAGAAAAGATTGGTATACCTTACTCCGTATTAATTATTCTGTGACTGCAAGGTTTATTAACCTATCTAATCTATATTTTTCTTCTATTTTCGCGATGTTGTATTGAAATTAAAGACATTTTCCGGTTTCAATCGCGTGGTGTTTATAACTTTTAGTATTGTTTCAACGCTCAACGTTTCGAGATCTTTCCAGGTCCCTTCTTCAGGACACCACGCGATTATAACCGAAAAATGTCTTTAATTTCTATCTAATATATCCCCCTTACTTATAAACGATGATTAACAGATGACTAAGTTATGTAATGTTTGTCTCTGTCTATCAACTTTGAACCGTCATATGACAGTAAAAGACAAACGATGCATAGTTTATGCAGCATGTTAATCAGCGTTTATTAGTAGTATCTACAAGCGCGATTTATTTTTACCGCTGGCGCCATCTAGTGATAAACTGAAGTCAGTCGTAAAGATAAATGCAAACGTGCGTCGTAGCGGCGTAATATACGGATTTCGCATGGTCCAGTATTTATTTTAGGGTTCCGTACCCAAATGTGATACTGATAATGGTACGGAAGCCCTCGTGTCCGACTCCTACTTGGCCGGTTTTATTAAATGGCTGAAGGACAAACAATTAAGACCCATCTAGTAAGTTATTGCCGTTCCAAATTCATTTTTTAAACACAGAACAAAGCGACAACACGACTTCTATTAAAAAGGACAATATAATATGGCAAAATGTAAAAAAAAACAATACAAAGGCACCGACCCAATCTTGAACTCGATTACTAATGTATCGATTATTCGATTCTTATTCGATTATCCAATAACTCGGGGGTGTAGGGTTGCCAACATATTGTTACTAAAATATGTACTTATAGTAGGTATGTTGCTGAAAATAAAGTACCTATAGGTACACCCCAAAACAATATAGCATTTTTATCGATTGATACCAAAAGATATATTGATACCAATTCGGCAAAAAAAATAAAAATAGAATAAAATCGAATCATTCAAATAACTTATGTATCAAAATTTCAGATAATTACATTTTATCTGACATTAAATTTAATAGGTTACCTACTCTATTATTGGTACACGAATTAGTTCTAATCTAATAACATGTTTTTTTACTTGAAATAAGCAATTATTATTTTCAAAATTTGTCACTTTATCAAATTTCTTAGAAATATTTTACAAGGAGAAATCTATAGGTTATTTCTTAGATCAATATTTCTTAGATTTTGTCAAGAAATCTAAAAAAAATACCTATAAAATATTTTTTCGTAGGTTACCTACTTTATGTTTTTTCAAAAGTATGAGTAGGTATATTATACGCTTAGCTGAAATATATTACTACGGTTGGCAACCCTCTAATGTGTCACCCGTAACAAATGATGGCGCGGCGAACAACAGGTTAACAATAGTATTTCTTCATCGGGTGACAAAAACGGCGAATGTTCCGAGACAAATGGTAGATTATGGGATCGGATATGGATGGCTCTGCTTAATCGGTTTACGTACAGGGTGTTCTATTTTGGAAAAAAAAGTGGACGTATAAAATGAAATATTCATAAGCGAAATAAGAACCTTCTCTTTTTAAGGTTGGTTAAAAGTAACAGACAAAATAATATAAATAACTATACCTACTTACTATTAGGATTGATTTAATTTTAACCAAACTAGAATAAGCAATGAAAAACAATTCTCCGCATTTTACAGTAAAAAAGTTGTTTGATTTCATTTTTTATTTAATTTTAGCGCTGTTTATGTACTGTATGTATGAATTTTAATTAATTTAATTTTTATATTGCGTGAAAATTCTGTGAAAATATTATGTTACTTACATTAACTTACATTTAATTTTTTAAATAAAGAAAAATAAACATTCTGTATCTAAGGCTGTCCATGCACCGTGCCAGCAGGGGAGGGCGTTTAAAAAGCAGTTCGCCAGCGGGACGCGGGCGCCGCGCGCGGCCGACCTTTGTACTTTTTATACATTTTATCATTTTAATTTTTTAATCTCGAATAGATGGGAGCGTGAGCAAAGGTGACGGATCGTAGATTGGAATTTCGTAGCTGTTTTGTATAGCGTTGAACATATTCAATTTAATAATAGTATTGTAATTAATGTTTGTTTTATATTTTTCTTTACTGTGTTTCTTTGTTTACTTTTAAACACACTTCCTGAAAATCTGAAAACCCTGGTTTTTAATTTGTCGCTAAATTTATACATACGACCATTTTTTTTCAGTCTCAAGGATAATTCCAGTGATAGAATTGTATAAAATATCGATTCTACATCATCACAACTCAAAAGACTACTAGGCAACTGGCAATTGAACTGCAATCGAAACTTTATTGACTCGAAAATGGATAAAAAAACTGTTATCGAATAATGTCAAATGTTATTTGACAAACGTTATTGAAAGTAAAGACATTGAAAAGATTATTTTAATAATTTTATTAGAAGAATAGTTTTTTTTAGGTTTGGTTTAGTTATTTACAAATCAACTTTTTTATATTTTTTAATAGTTCATCAGAAGAAACTACCACACCAGTCTTCCGACAGTTTATAAAAATAAACTGCATCAAAATGAACATGACAGGACTCCGATTTAAAAAGCACGACACTTGCCAAACAAGAAATCGTGAAAAATAAACACAATTCGATTAAACCCGTACCGGTCACCCAATACGGGTGAAAGTCGCGTTAATGCTTTCAAATGTATGACAGAGTGACAACTTGACATCGGCGTCCGTCAGAGATGGTTAATTTAGTATTTGGTCACGTGGGTGGTGCGTCGCGTCGGCTAAATGCCGATTTGACGCGCCTTGAATGGCTGTCTTTTTAATTGCGACGCGAATGAAGATTTTTTATTTTAGATTTTTTTTTTTAACGTGTGTCAGGAAATTAAATATTATTCATTAGCTGTGCCCCGCGGTTCAACCCGCGTAAGTCTCGATCTGGCGGGATATCTATAGCTATAATTAATTACTTAAAAATTTAATAAAGTGTCACATGGGAACATTTTTATGGGCGATCATTATTGGTAGATAACACCTTTGCTTTCTACAAAAGAAAATCAAAAATCAATTCTCAAAAAGTAGGAATCACCAATCCACCGTCATTAAGGGCACCATTAATTGAGCCCTTCAGTGACAATAGGATCACAGATTAACAAAGAGTTAGTACCTACAGTGTCATTTGTGTCACCAATAAGCGAACTTACGGCGAAATTAATAAACAAATTCCTCAAATTAAATGTCATATTGGAACATTCCTAAGTGCGATCATTATTAGTAGATAACACCTTTGCTTTCTACAAAAGAAAAACAAAAATCAATTCTCAAAAAGTCCGACAATCACCAATCCACCATCATCAAGGGCACCATAATAATTGAGCCCTCCAGTGATAATAGGGTCACAGATTAACAAAGAGTTAGTACAGTGTCATTTGTGTCACCAATAAGCGAACTTACGGCGAAATTAATAAACAAATTCCTCAAATTAAATGTCATATTGGAACATCCCCAAGGGCGATCATTATTAGTAGATAACACCTTTGCTTTCTACAAAAGAAAATCAAAAATCAATTCTCAAAAAGTCCGACAATCACCAATCGAACGTCATTAAGGGCACCATAATTGAGCCCTCCAGTGACAATAGGGTCACAGATTAACAAAGAGTTAGTACAGTGTCATTTGTGTCACAAAAAATGGAGTTTCTGTCTGTCATTCTAGTTGATGAAGCTAGCGGCGACTTTGTAGCGTTTGTCGTATCATCCGGCGTTTGAGATGTGTGATGTTGGACTTTTAAGATAATTATTACGTAGTTTTTGAAGGAGTTTTTAATAATTTAGAGATTAATAATCTTATGTGGTACTTAGTTCAAATTACATCTCAGTGTAGTTTTAAGGAAAATATTTGTAATTTAATTATCTTTGATAAAATGCAAAAAATAATAAAAAAGCACGATTAAAACCGGAAAAATGACTTTAATTTTCTTGATTTAATTGAAGAAATGTTTTTCAAAAATTGCACCCGACAGGAAAAAAAATTCTGAAAAACATTTATTTAATTAAATCAATTATCCAAGTGTAGGAAACACTTTAAAAATAAAATCAAGGTAAAATGGAAGTCACATCTCAATGTTGTGTTTATTTCCATGTAAATGGGAAAACGCAAGCCGGTAAACTGCAAAGTGACCGGTAGATGTCGCTACGTGCCTTAGTCGTAAGAAAAACGAAGAGATGTGGTTCATAATTTCATCACGACAGAACAAGCACCTGTAGCGCAATTGGTAAGCGCGCGACACGGAATGTCGAGGTTGCGGGTTCAAGTCCTGTCGGGTGCAATTTTTGAAAAAAATTTCTTCAATTAAATTAACTATCCAAGTGTAGGAAACACTTTAAAAATAAAATCAAGGTTTAATTTTCTTCTTTCTTTACTTCGTTTTTTTAGAGAAAAAGGCATACATTTTCCAAAGGTTGCCTGGAAGAGATCGCTTTACGCAAAAAGGCCGCCCATTTAGCCACTTAAATTAAAGTTGGTTATAACATTTATATTGGTGTTACAAAAATAGGATTAATGTATCTATATTTTTTTAGGACACGCAGAAATTTTAGTATGTCCTACCATCAGAAATCCAGAATACCTACCGGTTAAATTAATTCATATTTATTTATTAAGGACAATCCACAGCTATAATACGAGATACATACAGGAAGTAGAAACAGAAAGCCAATTACGGATAGTCACAAATAGAAACAAAATATATATTTCCTTAGGTAGGTACCTGTTATTTATATCGTGTATTATAAACGCGAAAGTTTGTATTATGTATGTGACTTTGTTACTCTTTCACGCAAAGACTACTGAACTGATTGGGATGAAACTTGGAATATAGATAGTTGGAGACCTAAAATAACACATAGGCTACTTTATCCCGATATTACCGCGTAATCCGGGCCTTACGCGGGTGAAACCGCAGGGAGCAGCTAGTGCTTAATATTTTTCTAACTACCTAGCCAAAAAAATCAATTTTCAGAAGTGTCAAATACCTTGTTTAGTTTGTGACCTTAAAAAAACTCAAGCCTCCAATTCCTTGACATTCGTTTTGGAAAGATGACATTGCTAAATTCCTCTCACTAAAACGATTTTAATTTAAACCTTAAAGTTATAAAATTAAGGTTTCAAATCAAACGGTATCAAAATGTTATTTTACATCATCTGTCACCAAGGTGTTGAAGGACCGTTAGCAAAAAAGCTTAAATAAAGGACGGGTCTTTTTCAAGTAGGTGACAAAAAATGTTAGGAAAAAAGTCTAATTTTGCATGAAATAACTTTTTGAGTCTCTAAGTTTTGCTGTGTAATGTTTCTAATGTTATCGACTTGCGTTATAGAGATACGAAAAATGAGTTTTTTTTTTAGAAAGAAATACCTAGATGAATATATGAACAAACTGTTTACTTCAGATTCTACCTAATCCAAATTTTCTATGTTCGAATTTGTATAAATACGGGGCTCGGTGTTAAATAATATTAGTAGTAAAAACCATTAGTTTAATCGTACACACAAAGTCAGATTTCTTTTGTTAAAAATAATGTACCTAAGTTATTTACTTATGTAAATTTACTTAATTTTTTTATGTCGATGGCTGTGTAAGTAATAGGATTTTATTACACGTAGATGGTGATGATTATGGTCACGATTAAGTATATTCGTTATTTAAGAAAAAAACTCAAATAGAAATAACCAAATCGTCAGATCAAAGTTTGAAATTAAAAAACGAAGTGCGATAAATACGATATTTTTAATTCCAACAAGACTATACGTAGATCCATTCTATTTATCTTATTAGAACATTAGCTTAAAAATAAATATTACAAGGTTGTAAAGATCCTTTGTTTTTTTTAAGCCCTGAAACCCCTTTTCCATAAGTCTATTCTATAAGTAGGTAGATGGCAAAATGTAAGCGATTTATACTGTATATTTTATCTAGTAGCTTTTTTACTCATCACTTCGAAGGTCCACATCGTCTTAGATTGAGCTCATTGCGCATCGGTTGCAATGTTTAAAACTTGTACCTAAAACCACACCAACTGCAACTTTAAGTACTACCGTGCAGTAGTATAGTACGTACGTATTGTTTATTGGTTCATAAACTGTCACATAGATGGCGGCACTTGTACCATACGAGATTGTTAATACATACAATTATTATAAGTTATTCTATTCAGCAATCATCCTTTATTTATACTGTGACATACTCAGAATGAACCTCTTTTTATACCAGCACCCATTGTATCTATGTAGTTGATAACTCAGTTTCTTAAGCACTGTACAGTACATTGGTGTTTCTAAGTAATCACTGGTAATTACCACGTTACATCAACGCAACAATGTCAGCAAAGTGCCTATCAAACTTGATTAACAACTGTATACATAATACTGGTGCAGGAGGTATTACTTAACTATATTTGTTGTATATATGTAGTCTAGTACCCAAAGTACAAGCCTAGTAATTTAGTTTGGGGCTAGATGACAATGTGCGCAACGTGCTGCAATATTTATTTATTACTATTTATTTAAAATAATATCACACATCCCATTTATTCATTCCTCGAATCCCCTTTTACAGACGTTACCAGAAAAAAACCCCAATTAATATAAATTGAGCCATCTAGTAATAAAAATGTTGTCATTAAATCCATTTTATGTGGCAAAGACTTAATTAGAAGAAGCCGCGACACAATCACAATTAAACTCAGGAGTTGTAAACAACAAACCAAAATACGCTGACACTTTGACCAGAACTCCTGTAGTAAATTGGTGAGGAAGAGTGTGGATCGTATTGATAGTATTGGCAGGTCAAGTTATAGTAGACGTTTTGCGGGTAAACGAGTAAAAGATTTCTTGGAATTTAATGCGGGTTAAAAATTGGAATTCAATCGAACCAGAGCGAATGATGATGTTTCAGGAATTAAGGACTTTTTGTTTCTTTTTTTCGGTTTTTTTTTGCGAACTATACTTTTAGTATAGTTAAATTGTTTTGTAGTAAACAGTGTCTGTCTGTGCGTCTGTTTTTTTATGATAGATTAGCGTTTGATCACTATCTCGCTCACCTGATGGTAAGTGATGTTAATAATAGGTCAAAGCTGTAGCACGCTCACCTAGAAAAACATGAATTTATTTAACATGTTAAATTAACAATCATGAATTTGGATTTTTCTCCCATTTTCGCGATGTTGTATTGAAATTAAAGATATTTTTCGGTTTTAATCGCGTGGTGTTTATTACGTTTAGCATGAATTTTCTCAGATTTTCTTCTATTTTCGCGTTGTTTTATTGAAATTAAAGACATTTTTCGGTTTTAATTTGTTGTTGTTTACTACTTTTAGCATTGTTTCAACGCTCATAGTTTCAACACCACGCAATTCAAACCGAAAAATGTCTTTAATATTAGTGATTTCTTTTCAATAAATACTGTCACCTAGTTATTTGTTTCTTACAAGCAATGCATTATTATCGACTTATTTAATTCTTAAACGCTTGTTGATATCATTTTTTTTATTAAACTACCCTATCAAATAGCACATGGCAACATTACCACATCTGTCAGGCGCGCCCGCCGCGATTTAAAAAAGGAACTTGCTTACAAAACTATCCTACAAACTTAATTTTTCAATCAACAACGTCGCTAGCATCTACACTTCAAAAGAAACCCACAACCAAACCTATTAGTTCCAAAAACATCCGTCGGTAAAACAAACGTGGTTGGAGTACGTGTTCCGTTGATACACATTTGAAACTTCAACCATTATAAAAAAGACTTTCTTAGCGAAGCTGTTCGGTGGAACGGTAGGTCTTTTTACAGTGGTGTTGGGACGTTCTACGTCGGCAGAGCCGCGGGCGGTAGATGACCGCAACTTGATTTATGACGAGGTACAGTCGAGTGCATTTACATTCGTAAATGTGATCTCTGTAATTACGAGCCTTGTTTCGGCCACAGGCGTTTTGGGACCGACATCTTTGGGAATGAGTCAACTGCCATAGAGACTTCTGTGTTACGGTTGTTTAAGCCAGGGCTCGTATTCTGTAACTTAATCGTCTCAACGTCGTTTCAGCAATGTTAGATTTCTCTCGAAAACAGCGCAATTTTTTTTGAAAATTAATTTAGTTACCTTAAAAATCACCGCAATTTAATAGTCGTCTCAAATCCAAAATCCCTGCAATCCCACTTCAAAAGCTGCACAACTCTGCAACATTTCCAAAAAATTGTAAACCCATTACAAGAAAAATCTAACAATGCTGAAACAATGTTGATAATTCGTGCCCTGCTCTTTCTCGCAATGTTATTCTACAAGTTAAATGTCTCAAACATGCCTCAACCCTGTTAAGTAGGTAATTTATCTTTCGAAAACGGCCGATTAAGCAATTTTTGATAAGATTTTTTTTTGTTTTACGATATTGGTATTACATTTAAACTCATTTATTTAAGATATCAAGATCTTTACATATCTCTTACGTTTTAGAACATTGAGAATAACAATGATGTAGGTACAAATCTCAATAAGTAACCCTCACTTTTTGTAACCATGAAAAATCAAAGAAGACTCACCTTAAAACTACTTTTCTATGACATATCACAAACGCGATACAAATCCCATACGCACAACTATTTACCCAACAAAAGTTCGATTCCCAACAAACGTAGAACATTAATAATAACCCGCCACCATAAAAGGCGGATCAATAAAGAAACCAATTTCATCCCATATTGTTTGTCGAAAATTCGATTATGTCCGGTATTTCGATGACAAAACAATATTATAAAACATAAAAGAACTCAATGTGGGTGTCGAGAACACATCCTTTCATTAAATAAGGATATAACGGAACGATTTTTTTTTAATTAAATAGGCCTGACACGATCAAAATCATCTCAACCCTTAGAAGTTTTCATATATTGAGGTGGTGATCAGATCAGTTTCTTTTGTAGCTAGAAAAAGCTTGTTTACGTAACTATATTGCTATTCAATTGAATTTCAATTGAAACAATTGAAATTCAATTTTTAAATTCACACGATTTGTTACCTTATTTACATTTTCCCGGATCTTGTGTAACGACAAATGAAATTGTTGATTACACGTCATTTTTCACATCGTGGCGTGAAAATGACGCGTCATTCTGTCGCTATCAAATTGTCACTGTAATGAAAACTTTACTAGCGACTGTACCGGACCTAACTGTTAAAATGTATGAATAATATTCATAAACGCAAAAATCGACAATAATAAATGTTGCAGAAGACGTCGCTAAATAAATATTGCACGACATACAGCTGTTGTTCAATATTTATATACTTACTAGCTGACCCGGCAAACGTTGTTTTGCCTTATAAATTATAGATAGTAGCAGATTCTCAGACCTACTGAATACGCATATAAAATTTGGTAAAAATCGGTATAGCCGTTTCGGAGGAGTACGGTAAGAAAGATTAGATTAGATTTAAAGATGGTAGATAGGTACTTTACAATCTGAAATATCCAAAAAATGGCTTATTATGACCATATTTTAAACAACGACAGTGGCATTCATCCGGCTTGAGCTTAAATTGCCTCTACATGATCGTTTAAAAAAACATTTTTTTCCGGCGCTCCATTTCAAAAAAAGAACGCAATCATTTATTTTCCCGCGGCTCTCGATGAACGAGGCGTGACATTCGAAATTTTCGGTGTTGTCAGCACACAAAAAATGTAAAATAGACCGGCTATAGTAATATTAGAGGTTTATAAGAGCGATATTAATGCGTCTAACGGATCCCTTTGTGTCTCGAGGGGTGGTATAAATTCAATGTCATAACTACTCAATTGAATGGCGTACTGAGAGAGTTTCATTATTACTCACTATCCCGTAAGAGTTTATTGTGATCTTTTATAACTAAGGTTTCATAAAAATAAATAGATCTAGGTTTTCCAAAAAATACAGCAGAATAATCTGTTTGATCCAGATATAGGACAATACTATTACATTCCTTTTGTGAAATAGGTTGTATCAAATTGGGAACACAATGCAGTAGATATGTTGTAAAATAATACGCAATGAAATGGGCGTGATTTGAAACGGACACTATCAAAAATATTATATTTTTTGGATGTTCGTACTATTTCTGACCATACCTGTGGCTCTGTGATCATAGACACTTGTCTATGGTCATCAATGGTGCCAACACCTAAAAAACCTTAAATATTTTCGATCAAAAACTTAAAAGATATCGATGTTGTCCGTTTTATTGCGGGTCCCCTAACATGTAGTATATCCGTTGTCTTATACCCATAGTACAAGCCTAGTGCTTAGTTCCGGGCTAGATTGCGATATGTGTAACGCCGTGAAATAGGTTGACTACATTTTTTTTCAAAAATCCAAAAAAGTGTCATGATTTCAGACTTTATTTTGTTTTTTTTCCGACACAGTATTTAACCGCATCATTGCAGCTAAAATCGTTATGATTTGTGGGCACGCGTGGCGTTCTGCTCAGGTGGCGTGTACGCATCTGCTTTTATGTTAATATCCTATTGTGCTTCGTACACGTGGAACATCTGTTATTGCTGTAGGTAGGTATCTATCTATACTGTGACGGTAGTTTTATGAATTTCGAAAATTGATTTTATATGCTTTGTGAATTAAGATTTCAATTTTTCACTCTCGAGTTGTTCTTCTTTTCGTATAGTGGTGTGGCTCACCTAGTGTTAGAGTTTTCAGGTGGCCCTAAGGCCTCTAACTTGACCTAACAACTGCTATCTCAGATAAAAACCGGGACCAACTGCTTAACGTGCCTTCCAAAGCACGGGGGCGCTCAAGAAAGTGATTACTGAAGTGAAGAGTAGTGGTTAGTGTAGCTAACTACATCTATTTAGATATCTAGCAAGATACGTAGGAGTTCACAAAAAACAGAACGGCTTTGGCAAATTTTTACGTGCGATTTTCGGGTGAGAGTCGCCAGGGGCGGGGGTCGCACGATCAATACCGCCCGCCCCCCCTCCTCTGGCGTTACGACACCCCCCTCTTCTCTCCCGTTACGACACCCCCCACCCCCCCTCGCTCTAACACTTGGACAACGATTAATAATAGGCTACATCCTTTACTTGCGGATTTTAGGTAGGTATCAGTCTAGATTGAATACGTAGGTAGTTTTGTTTTAAACGGAAGACATTGCCTATGGCGACATTTAGCTTTATACTAAATTAAATAGGTACCTAAGTTACTAACAAGTATTTTTATGTAATAAAATAAACCACCTTACTTATACCTACCTAGATGTAGGTAATAAACTTTTTAAACTTACCTACACGATTTCTACCTACTTATTAGGTACCTATTTATATTTCTCCCGGGTCGTTATTGTTATTTTTAAATCCTCTTACCTCGACGTTTCGACTATTTTTTAATAGTCTTGGTCACGAGGCGACCATTTGTGGGGTTCTACCTAGGGCATGCAATATCGGAAGGTTTTCAATCCCGGGGTGATATCGATATTAAGAGCTCAATCCCGGGATCTCGGGATTGATACTGGGATTTTAGATATCTTTAAAAAGGCGAATTTGATACAATAAAAATGTGTTAAATCTAAAATATTTAATATACCTACTTAAGACTCTAATGGTTTCATTACGTAAATAAGTTACCCCGAGGGCCGTCCACCCCATCATTTTGGAAATATGGCGGACAAATAGCCTAAACCCGAATGTGTCTAAACTTTCGCGCCAAATTCTAGGCGCACCACTAAAATGATGTTAGCAGAAAATTTTTGCATGCGAGCTTGTATAAAAAATACTTGTCTTAAAAATTGTAATAAATCACGTTACTTATATTGTTTTAAACATTTAACCAATTCCCTACGCTTCTAAATCTTTACAGATCTCTTCCTCAGGGGCAGACTAATTTGGGTTTAATTTGAATAGTTCTATTCAATCATTCCACGAGGAAAAATATAGCTAAAAACCTTAATTTATAACCAAATTGTAAATTGCTCAAATCTCTATATCGGATCACTCAATCCCGGGATTATAAAATCGAACTTTTGCGTCCGACATCCCGGGATTACGATATCCCGGGATCCCGGGATTCATGCCCTAGTTCTACCTACATAAAGTATTTAAACTTGAGCCAGGCAGGCACAGTAATCTGTACCTAGTATTTGCGATGTGGCCTAGGGTAGGTACTAGGGTACCTAGACCACAAAGCAAATACCTATCTACTAGCACATCTTTCATCACTATTCAGCGTAAATAAACTTGGCCTAGTCGAACAAAAAACTCTGTCAACAAAAATTGTTAACCCTATAAAACCCACGTGCTCAGAATGGCCCTGCCCTTTAAGTGACAATTCTGACCAACCAGAATTGTCACCGACGCCCGCGACATTCCCAGCCAATAGGAGACGTCGCTGGCACCCAATGACATTATGGTGACAACGCGCAGTGTGAGGTCAACGCCCGTAGCGGTTACGTTGTGAGACTCGTTTGTTGAGTTTTGAACTGTATTCTGTTTGTGATAGAGTTGGTTTTTGCGTGAGGTAAGTTGTGCATTGATTTTTGAATGTATGAAAGAAAACTTTTGGGAAAATTAATTCTGTGAGATTTCGCTTTTTCTAATGATCAAGGTAGAGTAGGTACCTAATCAACTAGATATTTTATTTTATTTTTGGTTTTGTTTTAATTGAATTTAGAGATTACTATAATATTTACGGTTGACCCTATCGATTGACAACATAATATAAGAACCGGGTGTAAGTAATTCTCCAGGGGATATTTTTTAATTTTAGTCATAGAAATTATTATAAATTAAGTTAAATAATCTATCTCCAGTTAGGTGTGTAATTTACGAAAGTTAAAAATTGTTAAAGACTATTCTTCTGTTTTCGCGACGTTTAATTCAAATTAAACTTGTTTTTCGATTTTGATCGAAAAATTATTTCAAAATAAAATTGTTACCCCCTATTACGTAGGCAGGCACTAGCTAGCTATCTATATCAAGGGATATCATGAAATACATTAACAAAAAGATTTATTCAACATTTTGACAGATGATAGGCGATATAATCGTCGCGCTCGAGGCCTGTGCCAGGGCACTTCCGGTTCCGATAGCCCCACAGACTGTTATTACCACTTCCTGTTTGGCTCAGTTTTGCGTGTTTGCATTTTAGCACGACCAGAACTTCCTAGCTGATATCATCAAAGGTATGTAAACATACAGAAATACCTATTTTTATGGATGTTTTATGAAAGTTCTGCGGATTTACAAGTGCAAATTCTGATGCCGTGGAAATTAAAGAAAGTCTTTCTTCTATGATTTAATTTTTAGTAGGTACCTAAGTGTTTTATTTTATTTTAGGTAAGTATCTACCCTAACAAAGAGTTCTCTTGAAATAAAGTTTTGAGAAATAATAGTACCTATATTGGTAAGTATTTCATTTTTATTAGAAACACAGGTCTAGATCGCGTTGTAGATAATCATTGTTATTATTAATTACCTCGTTTCGGCAAACGTCACACGGTCACAGCGGCCGTGGTCGCGAGAAGACTTTAGAGTGGTGGAAAGTGTTATATGGCTATTTTCAAAAAATAGCTGGTACCTACTCTAATAAGTAAGTAGGTACTTAACTATTTTGTTACAAAAATTCTAGCACCCATTCAAACGATCATATTCATTTATTTTAGAAACAAATTATTGCGTCAAGCCTTCCTTACCTACGAGTGTATTTCCAAAACACATCCAATTAAAAATCTCATTTCTAATCAAGAGTCCGCCATTTTGGTCTCTCCCGCTTGATCGCATGACCAAACATCACCAATAATCGCCCCTGCATTGAATTTGAGGTAAATAAAAAAGAGCGTGCGAGCAAAATTGCCACCCTTGTGACAGAGAAGGGGTTAATTCAAGAGGCAGTTTGCCCTCACTGTTGAAGAAACGTTTTCATCATTTTTTTTTATTTAGCTTCCTATTTTATTAAAATGAGATAGCTCATACCGACTCGACAACAATCTATATAACCTATACATATATAAAATGCTTTGTCCTGAGTGACTGATTGATCTATCAACGCACAGCCTAAACCACTGATAGTAGAGAGCTGAAATTTGGAGAGTGTGTTCTTAATATGAAGAAGGCATCCGATAAGAAAGGGGTTTTCCAAATTCCCCCGGAGAAACTGCTGCTGGTTCCAGCTGGTCTGCTTATATTATCTCAGTTTGGTGGTAAATTAAATTTTAAGTGTGTATGTATAGGTACTTCGAGGTTGCTGCTGGAAGATACCGCTTTCAGTCGTAAGACCACCTCATGTGCCACTCTATATTAAGATTTTTAGTTTATTGTTAACTTTATTTTTAGTTAACACAGTAGGGCAGGATAGTAGACAATGAACCACAAAAAGTTTGGACACTCATAACTTTGAAACCATTCAATCTATGGTTATGATTTTTATAGTATTGTGAAGGAAATTTATCAGTTAACTGAATTTGATACAACAAACTCTTAAGAAATGAATCAAAATAAAGTTATTAACCTTTTTTTTATAAATGAGCTTTGGTTCACTGTGCACTACCTGTGCGGGTACAATGAACAGGGGGGGTTGGATACATTGAACCATGCAGTATACAATGAACCATGGTATACGATTGTGAGAGATTAATTACAAATAAAGCTAATTAAGGTAAATAAAAGAATTGAAAATGTTTTTGATTTTTATTATGGTAAAATACTACACAAAACAATCACGGTCCTTATGCTGAATGCTCCATTTGAGATCAATAAAACCATAAATAAAGTTTTCGCTGCTGTATGGCTACCTTTTTTTCTTTTCTCTCGGCCTACTGCTTTGCGTCCTATACTGAAAAAAACATAAAATTAAAAATACATAACAAAAATCTGTGTAGAAATAACAATCATATATAATATAACTAATAATTAGACGTCATTATTCAAATTTAAATTAAATTCATTATATTTCATATTTTTTACACATATTTGTTCACCAAAGATTAACTAAAAATTAAAAAAAAAAAATTAAGGTTTGGAACGCATCGACATCAAAAACACAAACGGATCTTTTTTTTATTTTGAAAGTTATCATGACTCAAATAAAATAAAAATGTCGTCAATGACCACACAACTTATGGCTTTAAATTTTGTTTTACGTAGTATTAATAAAAAATAAAAACATTTTCTAAAATGAAATAGATTTCAAACTAAGTAAATAGATTATTCTATTAAAATCAATTTCGTACGACTTGTGGGTTAAAACATTTTTTAATAACGACGTTCAATTATTAAAAAATCTAAATGTCGGGAGCTATGAAACATAGGCAGTGCACAATGAACCATGGTTCATTGTTTCCTTCTTAAAATTGGTTCATTGTTTCCGTACCCTCTTTTATCAACTTTTAGGTTATGTCGCTCACGAATGACGCGTGCTATTTAAACTAAATTATCTCACAAAGAAGCCTAATAAAACATCAAATCTAAGTACGACATGAGAAATAGTAAAAACGTACACTAAATAAAGTAATACGAAATAGTACTTACATGATTTTGTATAGTTTTTTGGTTTAAAATCACTAAAACTCGGCGTGCGCGGAAGTACTGCACGGTAGCTCGCTGACGACTGGGGAAAGGGAAGAGGGGACTTAAGCGAGTCTTGTTTGTGTGAGTTGCATGGATTGGCAACATCGCATTCGTGAGATACCCATGGTGGCTCATTGTATCCGCTTGATTCACTGTCTACTATCCTACCCTACTTTTAATGTCTTTTTTTTACTCGGTTAAAAAGGCTTATTCCGAAAAAGCCCAAAATACCTACAAATCTATTGTTCTCTAAACTTTTGACTTTCATACAAGTATTCCTAACCAGCCCAGGAAATATTTAGTTATAAAAATTAAATGTAGAAATAGTTTCATACATCGTTTCCAATTTGTCCCACGGTAGTTCTAGTACTGTTAGCAAGACAAGTATTCTATAAAGTAAATGATTGACTTGTTTTTAGGGTTTTTTTTTATTGTCGTATGTAGAAGGTATTACGAAGGTGAAAAGAGTTTAAAGTTTAATTAAACAATGAGAAATAAATATTGTATGAACTTTGGACAAAGGTACCTACCTATTTTAAACTAGGTATACGTAGTAAGTATTATTATGAAAATTACATTAATATACGTAGAATGTGCCATCTATACTACGAAACTCATATTGAAGGAACTTAGATCTTACACAAAAAATAATAACAATCAGTAATCAATCAGCTTTTATTAGTTAGGATTTTGGCTGGACAGTGTCGCTTAATAAATAATAATACCTAATACCCAAATATAAGCTAACAAACATTCGTAGTATCAAGTATAGGTAACACTTGTCTTATTACATGATTTACAAAGAGTTTCAAATCAAAAAAAAATCACAATATTTGCATTTGAAAAAGGCAAAGGTAAACAAACAAAATGATAACAGAGCCATTTTACGTAAACATGCTTGAATTAACGTGGCAACGTATGATAAAATGAATTATTCATTAACAAACAAATCAGTAAGCAGATGTTAGCAGAACTTACAGTAACACTAAATGCAACAAATTATTATAAAACTAGCTGACCCGGCAAACGTTGTTTTGCCTTAAAAATTATAGATAATTAATTTTTTCCTGAATTTTCTTTGCTATAAACCTCACGGAGCCCGACACCTTTCCAACGAATGCAAAACCGTGGAAATCGGTTCGTGCGTTCTGGAGTTATAGCGTCAGGAAGGAAAACCCGACTTATTTTTATATAGTAGATGTGAAATCAATAACATAGAAAAGGAAACATTACCTACAATAACACTATTTGTAAATAGTAAACAATTTGCAACACCGAATTAATTCGAATTAATAAAATATAAAAAATAAAACAAGATAATCTATAAATAAAATTACTTAGTAGGTACATCAGTTTGATCACACAATTTTAGTAAGTATTTCAATGATAATAAAAATAGTTAAAAATTATACATATTTGTAAAGAAATTTAAACAATGTAGATACTGTCTAGTATTGCAAAAGTGTGCAATATTTTTAAACGTTATTTGTAAATGAATAATTTTACTTACCTTGTCTCAAATTAACTCGTCTTGATTCTTGTTTCACTGAATTGAGAAATTGTTAATAGTAGAAATACTTAAATTTTTCTTACTGTCTGTACCTACTTCGAAATTTACGGGCCGATTAGGAAAAAAAAGTAGGTATCATGGGTAGGTATGAGTACATATTTTTGGGCCGATTTGGAAAAAAAATTGGGCTAAATTGGAATAAGCCGTTAAAAACAACAAACTTATATTCCATAAACAACAAATTACACAGTCAACAAACTTAATTATCTAATTGTCGAGTTTTTTTTGTATATTTTTGCCAATTAAATAAGGCGTTCTATCTATTCATATGACATTTTTCAAGTCGGATAAAAACAACAAATAATACCAAATTGAAATTCCATAAACAACAATAACACTGTCTTCAAACTTAACCTTCTAATTGTCGCGAAACTTTTATATTATTTTTGGCAAGTACAAGAACGCGCTCTATCTATCTATCTACCTACTTCTTGTGACAAATAAGTCGGTTAAAAACAATACCAAACTTAAACTCCATAAACAACAATAACACTGTCAACAAACTTAACCCTCAAATTGTCGCGAAACTTTTCCGGTACACTAAACAAGCAATAAGCTACAAAGGCAGCGTAAAACCACCTCGTCAAAGCAATTTGGAGCAACAATGAGGCAATTTGGTGCGACAACGATGCGACGCGCGACACTGATTAATTGAGAGCGATGTCGCGATGTCGCCGTGCTGTGCACGTGTGAAACGCACCTTATGACGGTGTTTACAGGGTGTGAGGTAAAATTATTGAGTTACAGTGAGTTTTTTTTTAATTAAAAGATCAAAATCTCACCACAAAGCGTATCTCACAGTAGGGTACCTTTACTCTGTTTAAGAAACTTAGATCAGAAGTTCTTTGTTTACCTTTTAGATTTTAGTTTCTGAAGTGAATTTATGATCTGCTTTCAAACTAAAAATCCTTACAAAAAAATCTAGTAATGTACCTAGTTCTAAAATAGTTTAGTAGTAGTACCTACTACTAGAACTTATTTCTCTAGGCAACTGCCTAGAGCAATAATAAACTAAAAACGAAATTTAAAAAAAAAACATCCTTTTACGACAATACGTAATATTTTGTTGAGACTTGACAGTAAACTAGTAATTTAGACGATTCGACCCAAATATTTTATTTTGCGTTTTCACCATAATATTTTAACTAAGTACTCGTACTATATTAACTTTGTAGAGGATAAAAATCAACCTGTATCTTTAACAGGCTTTTAAAACTAACTACAAAGGGGATTGGACATATGAATGACAGTGTGAATTTCCCATCAATTTAAATAGTGGAATAGCACACCTGCAGTTAATTATTTTTTATTAATATTGCACCACGGGGTTAAAATATAGTGAAAATAAGAAGTCGTATGAAATAAAGCACTTAGATGCATTCTTTCTTAGATTACATAGACGGTGGGTATTTTAACAACGAATGAACGTTCGAATTTTGATAAAAAAAAATTTAAGGTGTGTTAGCAATTTCCCAAACAGTTTGACTTTGGAACTGGTGAAGCTCATCCGCCAGAGATGAATTTGAAATGTATCACTATCAGGCGACCTTTCTCCTCCGTCTCTGATAGAGACCAATCCAGTTCTACGGCTACGGTTACGGTTGGTTACGGCAGAAGAAGTAACCTATATTTTGTATCGAATTTGAAACAAGTCGCAAACTACAACCGCAAAGTTAGCGATAGGTACTTTGAGCAAACAAACAAGCAAAATGCATGTAAAATATTTCATTGGCGATGTTTTTGCATTGCCAAACATCTACAAAATGTCTTTATCAACACGATTGCAATTGTCTGAAATAAACAAAAAACATAAAAAATATTTACAGCGCGATTAAATCATAAATGGCGAATCTTTCGCAATTAATCTTTAAAAAAATCCCTTTTAATCAAAACATCTTACGCCTTCTCCATCTTCATCACTTTCAGAGTATAAAATACCAGTTTTTAATAATAACATTGTCAATATTGGATGTATTGAGAATTGATTATCGTGCGTCAAACGGTTCATTGCCTCGGGCGGTCACCTGTCAGCTGTCAGTTGCCATTAAATTTCATTCAGAGAATATTTCAGTGACAATAATAAATTTTAAGTAACTATATTTGGAAGCTTTCTCTGTCTATTCAGCTAAAATTTTAAGCTAGAAGATCAGAAGTAGACCTCTACCTCTGTAGGTGACGTGTTTGAATATCGTATCTGACGTCTATTCAGCTGCAGTTTAAGCTAGAAGATGACAAATCAGTAGACTATCTGTAAAGGTGACGTGTTTAAATATCGTCTCTTAACTAGTATTAATATATCCACTAAATGATGTTAACACCTAATTAAGCGCTTAATTACGCCGATTTACATAAAATGCAATTTACAATTAATTTTACGTAGATAAAATACAGACATCAAATTGACGTCAATTTTCACCGCTGGTGTTATAATTGGAAATAAAATTGTGCCTGAAATAAGTTTGAAATTCATTTTGATTATTTTATTAATTTTACAAAATTGACAATTATAATGATATGAAACATTTAGAAATTACCCCTTAACTGCTATGCTTCTATAAATACCAACTATAAATGGCTATATATAGGTTCAACTTAACACTGTTTGTTACTGTATTCAGAAAAACGCCATATATGAACATCCAAATCAGGTCCACTTTGCTATTATCAATTAATAAAATGTGCGAAAAACAATTACTTGTGGTGATGAAATATTATTTTAAATTCACCATTAATATTCTTTGAGGTATACCATTAGGGCTTGTACACACTTAAGTGACGGTTGTAACAAGAAAATTAACGGGACGCTGGTGTCGACGCAATTACACGCCAGGCGACCGGGTAATTTTACAATAAATTTTGCATAATTGCAACACTGACAAATAATAAAGAGGGGACATTTTCTGTTTAAATAAGCAGATACAATTAGGGTTATTTAATTAACTGAATGATAATTAATGTAGATAAGAATAAAGATTCAATTATCTGCTTTTTTAATTTAACATAGAAAATGATTTGCGATAAGCCTTTTGTGCATCTACATTTAAGTAATTTCCGTGGTGTAAGTATAAAAAAAGGAAATTATTCATCTGTCTACATAATAACTGGCGTATTCGCAATTACAGAAAATTATAATAATTATACCACAACGACTTCAATATTATTATAATACCATAATGACATTTCACGATTGCGTGATCTTAATTCGGTAACAATGTCGTGTGTATTATCGACTATAATTCATGTAAATGTCGAAAATTGGCTCCAGAGTCGGATCGAGCTGCGGTTTTCGATTCGCAATTAGTGGTTGAAATTTGGGATCGATGTCCGTCATTCATTTGGCATAAATGTCGTCTGCGGTTATGACGTATGTCATAGTACTTGCGCACGGTTGTAAGCACCTCAATTTATACATTTTGGCTTAAACATCGGTTACATTATAGAGTTTGTTAGATTCTGTAGATAACGTTATCTACTTAATTGTAAAGTGTAATAACTTCAGAGGAAGACAGATATCTACCACTACAGATATGTCCCTGCTTAAGAGGGGTCCATATTGGGTTGCATAAATTTAAGAGGCATAATGTAAGGTTGCATAACGTTTTTTGGCATACTCTTCTTTTCGCATAACGTTCATTTAGAATAAATCATTAGGCATAATTTAATTTCGCATAACTTCGTTTATAATAATGATATATTAGCATAAAATGTTCTTGCATAAATGTTTTTAGAATAACGATTACTAATCATAACATTTATTGGCATCTCACCTTATGGCATAAAGATTACAAGTCATAAGCATAAAAAACCATAATGTTAACAAATGTAAAATGAGTTAAAATTAATATCATATTAAAATTTAGAATATCATTTCATATTATGTAGTAGTTCACAAACTTTGCTATGAATTGCATATAAAATTCAATTTTGATACACCACACCTTGTTTATTTATAATATTAGGCGCTTTGGCGACCGCTGCCGCGGCACGCTCACTTCGCTCGCTCGCCAAAGCGCTGTGCGTAATCATGTTCTAGTATGAACCTAACCTATCCTAGTCGGGGTGCTCTGTATAAAACGCCCGTTAATATGACAGAATTCAGTGAATGAAGCTCTTTAAAACTTTTACTCTTCATTGATTGTTACAGACGATATAGCGACGTGGTTTGGTCAGTATTACGTATGGGAAAACGTAACTTCGCCACTAATCTTCTCACCTAAAGTTTGATTAAAGATGACTATTACCATTGTGTCTTTTCATTTGTTAAATAGACTTAGTCCAATTTATTATCATGTATGTTTATGACTTTAGCGGTTATGGATACCTCCATTATGCGTTTTGTGTTTTATGATAAATCATCTTTAGGCGTATAACAATTATGTCCTATACATTTATGCTGTTCAAAATTATGATAAAGAAGATTAGAGAAAGTTAACGTTATGCCAATGAAACCATTCTGCGATTATAACATTATGCCGATCACTATTTATGCGAGAAAACTTTATGCTGGAACTTTTATGCCAAACAACATTATGAAAAAAAAATTTATGCGATCGAAAGGGCACCCGCTTAAGAGAAAGCGAACAACTTTTCTTTGAGTCCTTCGAATACAGTTCTTTATCATAATTATCCTACCCTTATCCCAAAGTACTTGGGGTCGATGCAGGATAACATTCTTCCATTCTAATCAATATTTGTTCCATTTTTACCCGGGCCCTTTTTATAAGATCTACTTAGGTACCTCATCTAGATAATATTTTTCGTTCACTTGTAACTGGCTATAATCACTTGTGGGACAACTATAGGCAAATCAAACGAAAGCAAGCGATTCAAACCCCTGGTATAAAAAACTACAAATAAACCAAGAGCTTTACATCAAGAATCAACCCTAGAAACCAACAGCTCTATATCAAGAATCAACCCTAGCCATCAAAACGAGCACTCCAACCTTTGTTGCCAACAAACTTCCATAGTACACTCGACGCCAAGTCGAAAGATTCTTAAATGGCTGTCATTTCTGTACAAGGCACATTATTAACCACTCACAACCCTAGCAATTTAAAACTATTCTAAGGGAAAAATAAAAAACCGATTCCACCCACTTTTAATTCAGTATTTTTGATGACATTTGACACAATGGATGTAAAGGGTTAACAAAGAGCTGTGAGCGGGCTTTTCGAAGGGTTAATTGCTATGGGTGCAACGTATATCATAGTAGGTACCTACTACATAGACGGGTTGAAAAAATACATTTCAAATATGGCGGTCTTCGACAGTTGGGAGCGGGGTTTTTTTTCGTAATAAGCTTTTTTTTAATGATTCTGTTGAATTTTAATAGTTTGTTTTTCTTTCAACTCTTTTTTTTTTGTTTATATTAGGTTTGATAAATTGTAAAACTTGGAAATGTGTTGAAGTTTGTTAATTAATTACTACTCGTAAAAAAATAATTAATTATACCAACAACTATACAACCTTTAAAAATATTAAGGGTTGACTTAGGCTCGAAACGTTGACCATTGAAACAATGCAATAAAAGCAACAAACACCACGCGATTAAAATCGAAAAATGAGTTTAATTTCAATCAAACATCGCGAAAACAGAAGAAAAATTTAAACGTCTCCAATTCAATCCTTTTACAATATAAAATACAAATTTAAAAGCAAATCAGATAAATATTTGTACACACTGATAGCCCGTACGGCCGGCATACAGTGTAGATACTCGTTTGTAGCCGGGCTAACGCTATAATGACAGCGGTTCAAACCGATCGCGATCACGCAACTCTGCACTCGTGATGTGCGCTGCGTGTGAACATGCCTTGAGATTTACTTTGTACAACAAACATAAAAATCGGATGCCTTCTTGGTTTATTATTATTAGGATTTTTAAAACATGCACTGATTTAAAAATCATAAAGCTTTATTAATAAACGTGGAGTAAGGTCGGCGGAGCAGTGAGACCAAGCTTTGTCTCCAACCTCACTCCACGTTTATTTATAAGGCTTTTAGGGTTTGCTTTTTTTTAAATCCAGGAGACATATACCGCACGTTACGTACAAACTTAAATTAATATTTTTCTTAGTTACTTACTGGCAGTTAATTTTCCAATGAATAATTCGTAAGTAAGTTAAAATTAAACAGATTTTTTGGTTTTAATCGAGTGGTGTTTGAGAAGAGGCCTGTAAAGTTCTCGAAACGTTGAGCATTGAAACAATGCTATAAGTAATAAACACCACGCGATTAAAACCGAAAAAGGAGCTTAATTTCAATGCAACATCGCGAAAACAGAAGAAAAAATGTGTTTTCGTAAGTCGTTATAAATTGCCTACTAGATTAACAATCTTAAAATTACAATAACCTCATCTCCAAATTTTAATGCTTAAACTACTCTTTTTCATATTTCTTCTCAACTATCTCTTGCGCTAACCGTACAAAAGTCTTGAGCATCGATTGACAGTACATAATTGAAATTATTATTTACAATGATTAAATACGTTTAGTCGAACACGCCGATTCACCTGTTCTATGCAATTTGACTGACAGAGAGAATTACTTACATCTACTTTTCTATGTACTTACACGTAAATAAATGCCTAGTTATAATGACTTATTCACTACATTATGTATGGAAAGTTTCGGTCAGGTTTGAAAATAAATATCAGATAAGATTTAAACGATTTCAAAAATAAACTCAGTACCTGCGTTCCAAATTTGACACCACAGGTCATAAAGGGTTAAACGGTATTTTTTTTGTAGTAAAAAATATCAACTAACAGTTAATAATTGGTAGATAGGATTTGAATGAGAAGACATAATTTTATTTTATGTTTGGTAAATTAAATAAAAATAACGATTTGAATTTGATTAAATTTGGTAGAAGGGATAAAAACCTAATTGAATCTTTGGATTCAAAGTAATATACGTATCAATCCATATGTCTATTTAACACAATATTCTCACGGGATCTTTTTATTATTAACTAGCTGACCCGGCGAACTTTGTTCCGCTTTTGAGGAAAAAAAAGTACTATTTATAACGTTACTCATACTCATACTCATACTCATTTATTCAGACCATAGGAACACTACAATAATTAGTTATTATTTCTGGAACACTTAGTCACGTCAAAATTAATAAAATAGAGATATAACATAAATTGATACATTATTGGTACATAATTGAATTAAAAAAAAAAGATAGGGTAAATATGGTAAAAAAAAGATACGTTCTTGAGATAAAGATTTTAATTCATACATTATCTTATCATTTAAACGAAAAGGCGCAATAGAACAGACAAATCTGTTCAGTCTATCCGGTCAGGCGAATTTGTTTGATTTTCTTCAGGGCCTTAAGGCTTCAACCGAAACATAAAGTAAAACTGATTTTTTAAATGTGATCAAAGCGAAAATTACGCGTACAAAACCACGGAGAACTCTTACTAGATATCTACCTATTTATTAATAATCACAAAACATCGCATCACGATTACATTGTCAATCCCCCTTTTAACCCTACACAGTACATGTACCAAAACGGGCTTTCTCAGCATAATTTCGGATGACTAAATACGAATCCTTGCTCAAACAAGGGAGGCGAGCGAGGCGACCCTTGATTTCTATGCAAACATCTCAATTACTGCCTTTATTGAATACGGGGGGTGATTATTAATCAAGCTTTGTCTCTTCAAATATTATGTGATGAATTATTATATCGTTTCGGTAGGCAGATACCTACGAGTATTATATTACCCGTTGTCATAGGCCATAGGTGAATCACTCGACATAATGCGCCCATACTTCTGCGCGAGTGCGAGACCTTGAGTCCTAAAATACAAGCCTTGTCTTAGACCCCAGGCCCCTGATTACGTAAATCTGTTGCTAACAAATCTCGATTGAAACATTTGAAATTGTTAATTTTTGAGTTAACGGATAGGTATACAAATTGATAGTTGCAGTTTCAAGTTTAAATTATTGCAATGACAATTTGTTAGCGACTGAATGACGTGAAAAATAACAATTTTAATAAAATTGTTTCAATCGAAATTTGTTGGCTACAAAGTTACAAAATAAGACCCCAGTTCTTATAACAAATAAATTTCAGTTCTTTTTACCCGACTGACTGCCAAAGGAGCGTTACTTATAATGTTCATCATCATCATTTCAGCTGTAAGAAGTCCACTGCTGGACATAAGCCTCCCTCATAGATTTCCAGATGCTTCGGTCATAAGTGGCCTGCATCCATCGTGAACCCGCGGCCTTAACCAAGTCGTCCGTCCATCTCGTTGGTGGACGTCCAACGCTGCGCTTTCCGATCCGCGGTCTCCATTCGAGAACTTTTCGGCCCCAACGACCATCTGCTCTCCGTGCTATATGTCCTGCCCACTGCCACTTCAAAGAGCTAATCCGTTTGGCTATGTCGGTGACCCTCGTTCTTCTACGTAATAATGTTAATGGTTTTTAATTGTTTTTCTTTATTGTTTGTTTGTAACTTGCAACCGGACTGAAATCGAAACTTTATTGACTCAAAAATGTAAGGAGTCCCCCGCACTTCAATGGTTTCTTGTTTTGAATGTAACGGAGACATAGTAGTGTTGCCAGTATCAAGTATTTTCTTTATTTTCGTTTTGTATGTAGGTATGACTGTTGGCGATACAAAGTGCACCGAGATAACCTATACTACAATGCCTAGGCTTGTCTGTTACCTAAGTACCTAGGGCTAGGGACGCTTGGAACCTATTATACCTACTACATTAATAGGTAATCTGATAACAAGTTTCAACTTACATTGGTCCAGTTTATCTATGGATAATGAATGGTTCCTTGTTAGGTAGTCAAGGGAACTTTGTACTAATATAGGCAGATTAATAGGCAGATATGGAATTACTAAAGGTTAACTCATTTTTCGGTTTTTTAATCGCGTTTCAACGCTCAACGTTTCGAGACCTTTACAATTTAAGAGGATTAACAACGCCAACGACCTTGAAACTGAAAATCCCTGTCGGGCTCATCGAAAATTGTTGATTATTTCATGACGGAATGTCGTAGAACTTTTTTTTGTGTACAGATTGTAGGTGACATTGTTTCCTACATTTTGGTGTAGTTTTAAGACAAGAACCTCCTATTGGTGCAAAGCCTATCCAAATTGTAGACAAAAATTGTCTGATTTGGCTAAAATGTCGATAGGCTTCAATACGTTTCGACATATTTGTATGGAAACTGCACTGAAATATCGGAAACAATGTCGCCTACAATCTGTACACAAAAAAAAGTTCTACGACATTCCGTCATGAAATAATCAACAATTTTCGATGCACCCGACATGGATTTTTAGTTTTTCAGTATAGGGCCCTTAAGTCTCTTCTTATAGTCTAAGAGCCCATAACACTCAACCTAGTCTGGATTGAACAACATCGCGAAAACAGAAGAAAAATCTATTACCTACTATTCATTTTTTATTTTTTTTACACTAGCTGAGTCCCGCGGTTTCACCCGCGTAAGTCCCGATCCCGTATGAATATCCGAAATCAAAGTAGCTGATGTTACTCCTCGACAATGTAGCCTTCTAATTTTTTAAATCGGTCCAGTATATAGTTTCGGAGCCTATTCGATACAAATAAACAAACAAATCTTTCCTGTTTATAACACTGAAAAAATTGTATAGAAGTAGGTATAGATCACTGGTATAAATATTTATAGATTAAATTTTTTCAAAATCGGTCCAGTGGTTTCGGAGATTTAACCCACAACATGCATACATGTGTTATTTCTCTAGCAACGTACCTAGATAACGTTGGTAACACGTTGTATACCTATCTAATTGGTGAAAAAAGAATGAAAATCCATTCAGTAGTTTTTTTTTATTTATCGGCTACAGACTACAGACAGACAGACGCGGCCGAGGACTTTATTTCATATTAATATGTAAAGATTATGCATGAGTATACCTACTAGGTATTATGTGATTTAAAATTTCTGATTTTCACACCTCGCAGACATAGCTAGCTAGTCATAGCTGTATTTGTTATCTTGTACTTACATTTAAGCTTGGTTTCCAGAAAGGTGAGTTTTAACGGGTTTCAAGATGGTGTGCCTCGATAGCCACCCGTGGGAACTTACAGCTGTTCCTTGCGATAACAAAGTGCTTATGTTGGCTAATATTTTATATGATACCAGCACCCGTATTGTCTATCTCGTTGGTAACTGAGTTGGATAGGCACTATAAGTAGGTACCTACCTACTTTTCTGCTATGACTGTCTTCATTCCGATACTTCGATTGTCTTTTGTTTTAATTTCTATCGTCTTTTGTTTCTACTTCGATTGTCTTTTGTTTTTATTTAGATCGTCTTTTGTTTTCAATGCAATGCCTTGATTTGTCTAACTATCTATTAAGTCCAGGCAAGTACAAATTTTTTTGAAATCCAATAATGTCAAACCTTGCTAGAAGAAGTTGCCCGTAAGTTTAACTGAGGTAAGTAAAGTTGAACAATCTTAAATCAAAAATAATATTGAAAATGCTGTTCAAAGGGTTGTTTTCGATGGCGGTCGGTTGTCAAGGAGCTCGCTAATTTGTTTTGCAAATTGAGGGTGACGTTGTTTAAGGAAAGGGGTGATATTATACCTATCGAAGTAGATATAGGTCCATACATCTACCTTTTTACGGAGAGGTAAAGAGAATAACTAAAGGTATTGAAGGTAATTTAATATACCATTTATTGAAACCAAACACTTATAAAACACAATTAATATCAAAAACTAAATTAAAACTCTAACTGATTAAAATAAAACTAACTAAAAACTAAACTAGATCTAGGTAAATCAGCTGAACTCTTGGTGGAGGGAAAAGTGCCCATAATACTGGCTGCATTGCCCCGTTGTATAGAAATACTTATTTTCTGGGCAAAATACAAGCCAGCAATCCGGTCACCCGATGTCTCCACCAAACGTTTAGTTAAGTCTCTGTACAGCCGCGATGTTTTTAAGGTTTTCAGCTTTATCTATCTATATATTAATATTTAATATACTAGATGCGCCCTGCTGTTTTATCAGCGTAAGTCCCGATCTCGTGGGATTATCGAGATCAAATCCTATGTTAAGAGTAACATAGGATTTGATCTCGATAATCCCTTAATAGTTTAAGTAATGAAGAGTCATTACTTAAACTATCCCTATGCCAATTTCCATTCATATCGGTCGAACCGTTTGACCGTGAAGAGGGAATATACAAGTACAAACAAACTTTCCGATTTATAATATTAGTTAGGATTTGAATTGCCCTATTTCGTACTTCGGTTGACCGCTAAACAGTCGGTACCGGTTGTTATCTATACTATCTATATCTATAAAATGCTTTGTCCTGACTGACTGACTGAATGACTGATCAACGCACAGCCTAAACCGCTGAGGGTAGAGGGCTGAAATTTGGACAGATTTGTGTGAAGTAGGCATCTGAAAAGAAAGAATTTTTAAAAAATCCCACGGGATCAGGACTTATGCGGGTAAAACCGCGGGACACAGCTAGTAATACCTATAATAAAGCTGAAGAGTTTGTTTGTTTGTTCGTTTGAACGCGCTAATCTCAGGAACCGCTCGCTCCGCTCGCGCTGGTCCGGTTTCAAAAATTATTTTCGTGTTGGACAGTCCATTTATTAAGGAAGGCTATAGGCTATATTATATTTTCAAAAAAATTAAGCAAACGAATTCGCGGGCACTGCTATTCTCTGATAGCAGTCGTTAGGTCAAATTAGAGGCATTAGGGGACCTGACCCTTAAGGGCCCTATACCTGCTAAACTCAAAATCCATGTCGGGCGCATCGAAAATTGTTGATTATTTCATGACGGAATGTCGTAGAACTTTTTTTTGTGTATGGATTGTAGGCGACATCGATGAGCCCGACAGGGATTTTCAGTTTCAAGGTCGTTGGCGTTGTTATTCCTCTTAACACCAGGTAAGCCACACCACTAGGTATACGAAAAGAAGAAGAAAAATGCCAAGGCTACACGGCCAAAAGATCCATCAAGAATAGGGTTACCAGATCTCCGGATTTGTCCTGAGATCTCAGGATTTTTGGACATTTCTCAGGATTGCGGGCGGATTTCGCAAATCTCTTAAAATCTCAGGATTTTTAGAAATTTCAACAAAATACCAACTTAATTAAAGATTTTTTAGTAAAAAGTTAACAAACTAAAAATAATCATTCATTACCTTATCTAATTGGAAACCTACTACTGGTGCATTTTTTAGTGCTGCTATAGAGATACATACCTACTTAATCAGTTTTACCATACCTAATATTTAGTAACTTATCCTTTGGTAATAATTGTACAATTAAAATTAACCATTTGGTCAGAATCATTTGGTATCTTCTAATAATCATTCTTTGGTAATAATTGCATAAAATTAACATCTATTTATAACGCTGATTGTAAATAAGTATGGGAAAAATAAAACAAAGTGTGAAAAATCTCAGGATTTTTTGGTGGAAATCAGGACTTTTCTCAGGACTTTTGTTTTTTTTCATCTGGTAACCCTAATCAAGTAGGTACGTACAATGTTGTAAGATCCGACCTAATATAGATATACTTGTCTAGATATTACCGGCCATAATTTACGAATCGCGTGTCAAAGTTTCATATTACATTGGGGGCGCCTTGTGTTGTGAAGACACTTTTCTAATGTCTTTTTATTAGATTTCAAGATTGTTTTATATGGCAAACGTTATACTTAGGTAGGTTTATATAGAGTTAACTAGCAGCGCCCAGCGGTTTCACCCGTGAGTTATGACGACCTCTGTTGTGCGTCGGGCGAGTATCTAGTTGCAAAGGTGGTTGCGGGTCCCATTCCCGGAGACATGTATTTACGCTTAGATAAGATATTTGTTTCTGGTCTGTGCGATAGTTAGTAAGTGGTGCTGATAATGCGGTCAGAAATATGTTACTTCTTGCACCAAGTATAAAATTAAGTCCTACTCTTCTAGGACCTTTTCTTCTACAATTTAAATGATTACAGATTACCTTGACTTATAAATAAAATAAATAAATAAATAAATTCTGTGAACAACACACAGCGCCATCTAGCCCCGTGGTAAGCGACTAAGCTTGTGTTACGGTGACTAGACAACGGATATAATACTTATATTTATTTTTCTTTTGTAAATACATACATATTATACATAGAAGGACACCCAGACCAGACACAAATATTTATTTTAAGCATAAATACTTGCACCCGGCGGGAATCGAACCCGCAACCTCCTGCATTGCAGTCGCGCTCTCGCACGACGCGTCACAGAGGTCGTCTTATAGTTTTGAAACTTAAGGCTGCCCCTCACAGGTGCGGTATTGCATCCCGTTTTTTATTCAGTATTGCGTCCCGACTCCTTACACATAACTGCATTTTTACTTGGCGGTAATACAGCATGCCTTTTCGCGATATTGATTATCTATGGAAAAACTAATGCGATATTAAATGCATGAAAACGCAGCTGTGTGGAAAAGCCTTTAATCGTAACGTAACTAAGCAAATAACGCCGAGTTTACACGAATCTTTACCAAAATCGTGTTTAAATATTATCAAAGACACTGACGACACAATGTCAACAATCGTGACAATGCAATTGTTGTACGCACGACACAATCAACACAAAGGGACAAACGACATCAGTACCAAACGACAGCTTTAAACATTTTATTAGCGCGCCACGAAAAATAATGTGATAATACGGATAATGTTTTTGTCATTCGAGCGTTAAATAAATATGGATTTTTTCATAAGAATATGAGTCTTTTTTTAAGTTGTGTAAGGTTTAAATTTGAAAAAAGTTCCTTTACGATTGTTTTCAGTAGTAGATTTCTATTTATTTATTGTTAGCTATTGTTGTCAAATAGGTATGTGATGGAATAGTTAGCACGTCTTCTCAGTTCAACAACAAAGAATTATTTAATATATTTTATATATAGGTAGGTTTCCCTATTATTTTAGCTGGTCTTTACGTTTCGATGCCTTAATTATCTATATTCGTTACATTTTAGTATAAGGAATTATTATAAACCCATATAGAAGAAAATGCTTAACGTGTCTTCCGAAACAGGTGCTAGAGGAAAATATAATTTTGCCACACACATTATCAATCACCCATCCAAGTAATGACTGTACCAGGCGTTGCTTACGATTATTCAAGATGGATGGTACAGCTATATGCCAACAAGTCAAGCTCCTATATGGGTTACATTTCGATGATTGAATTTAAAGTGTCATAAACGACATGAGATGGGTTTTGGATTACAATTTTTACCGTCTATGAATCTGTAAAATTACACCATATATTCTATTATTTAAAATAGCCAGGTAATATTCACCAGAAGACGAAAAAGGGTAAGTTTCATTTTTTATTTTATGGACAGTGGTAAAATCCGGTGAATCACTTTGACGCATAAAACTTACGAATTAAAAGGGCCAACATACAGACAAAAGGTTATTTTGCGTTGTGGGCTTGGGGGTACTGCGACAATCTTCCTTGACGTGCCGCTTCTAGACTTTCAAATGTAGTAGAAGAGACAATGAGGAAATTATAAGCAGGTACTACAATCACTTTGACGATAAATAATGTTCCAATCGGTCTAGGCATCTTCGAGTACTACATAAAAAAACATGGAAAAAACCCCGACGAATTGAGAACCCCTCCTTTTTTGGAAGTCGGTTAAAAATAAGTGTAAGAAGGGGAAAACTGTTATTGTTTATGGGAAGGTAAAATTAGAAGCGAAAACGTAGTAGAGTACCTAGGTAATTGATAAGTTTGGCGCTAGAAGGAGGTAGTAATAGTGGAATGGGAGATTAAAATAAAAAACTTTTCGCGATGTTAGATTGTTGCAGAGATCTGTAAAGACTTCGAAACTTAGGGCATTTACAAAATGCTAAAAATAATAAAAACAACGCATTGAAACCCGAAAAAATTGTTTTAGAAAAATAACATAATTAAAGTATTTTGTATGGACTTTTACATACTACCTTATTTACTACCTACGTTACTAAGGTTGTCGCCTAATTTTCAAAATTTGCCTATGAACTCAAAATTAACAGATGGCGGTGACACTGCCAAGTCTACGAAGCTGTGCTGCTTGTATGTTAAGTGTAACACTTTCCAAATATTTATTTGTCACTTCTACAACATTCTAAGTGCACTAAAAATGCATCAAAGCCTTCTTTGTAGAGCGAGTGTAAATTTAGACCGTCAGTGTCGCCGCCGTCATTTTAACACTGCATCGCTAATTGGACACTTAAGACGACTTATAGAATAAGGCTCAAAGCTCATAACGTCAGAAACAGTTTAAAAGAAAAATATAAGTACCTACTTACAGTACTGCAACGTTCCAGATTGATCCAGGAAAAAATGTACCTACCAGTTTGTTGTATGGAAACCTTACTATTTTTTTTCTGTTTTTCGTATTTCTTGTTATAGCGCCAACAGAGATACATCAAGTGTGAAAATTTGAACTGCCTTGAAATCACGGTTTATGAGATACAGCCAGCTAGCTGATAACGTAACTATGTTGCTAACAAATCTCGATAGTAACAATTAAAATTGATTAAATTATTACATACACGTAATTTTTCACTTCATTCTTTAACAAATTTTCATTGCAATGAAAACTAGGGACTGTAACTATCTGTACTGGACTGGACAGTCTGGACTGTAAAATTGTATATCCATACACGAAAAAAAAATTAATTTCAATTGTTTTAATGGAGATTTGTTAGCAACAGAGTTACGTATTCAGCTAGCTTGTGACAGACAGTAAAGTCTTAGTAAAAGGGACACTTTTTTACCATTTGGATATGAAATCCAAAAAAGCCAAAAATTGTAAGCACTTATAAAGTCAACCCATGAATTCAACCAACGACGTATTGATAGTCGACACTAATAGTTTAAAACAGTTTTTATCCGGGCCTCTTAGAGACCGTCACGAAGATCATTTTATGCTTTGAGCGTTTTGTAGTTGCTTGAAAATTTTATTATTTTCCCATGAGTCTGATTATGTAGGTAATGTATATTATAGACTTTAGGTGTAGGTATTATTGCTCGGTAAACTATCTAATAATAATATATGTTTTTACCTACGACGGAACGGAGCAGCTAGTTTATTCCGTAAAAATGTTGCAAATGCCATTTGGATTAAATTTGGAAAAAATGCTTGCAAAACTTAAGTGCCTAGGTACCCGGCGGGATTCGAAAGCATTGAAAGCATTTTTTCAAAAAAGCAGTATTTCCTAAATATGATTTAACACTAAGAAATAATGTTTACAATAGAAATGTTTCATGTTTTATTATTTTCCGATTTTGTGTTCCCAATTTTACTGTATTATTCTAATCAACACCAGCTTTGAAACAGGTAAGATCAGCAACCATTTTACAAAATCACCCCACTGATGGCATTATTCTCGTATTTTTTAAAATCATTATCTGAATTTTAATTTTTCAATAGCAATACAGTCAATCAATAGTGTCTAATTTGACATTTGTTAAATAACATTTAACATAATTATATGAAATATAAATCCCGTTATCAATAAAAAAAAAACTACCTAAATCAATACTGCAGAAGGTTGTGCACAATGACAATGCAAACCATCCCCAAACATATAGATTAGGAGGGGGAAGTTGGTTATCTTACCTCATTAGTACCAAGTGGAGACTTATTATGGTGGAAAGAGTAGTAAAAGTTATGCTAAAAAAAATCGGTCAGCCTCGAATCAGCCTGGGCCCGTCTGAACTCAGCCCGTTTTTAGGGGATCAATCGGGGTAGGGACGGGCCCAGGCTGACTCGCGGCTGACCGAGTTTTTTAGGCATAACGTTTAGTCTACTTTCTACCATATTAGTCCCAACTTGGTACCTACTCGATGAGGTAAGTTCCCAGGCCCGATTGATCCCCTAAAAACGGGCTGAGTTCAGACGGACCCAGGCTGACTCGAGGCTGACCGACTTTTTTTAGCATAACTTTTACTACTCTTTCCACCATATAAGTCTCCACTTGGTACTAATGAGGTAAGATGACCAACTTCCCCCTCCTAGTCTAATAGGAACTCAGTTTGTACCAGACAATAAATTATGTTTCATATGACGTGCTTGTAACTAGTTCTCGTGTTTTAGAATGACAGTTTTACAACGGATACAAAAGATTTCAAGTATATTAAAGTGTATTAGGTAGGTATGTACCGCTACCGCCAGCCATCAAGATAATCATTCAATTTCCTAAACATGACGTTGAGAAAAAAATTTAAAAAGATTATTTTAATTAGAATACTTATACTGGATATATTATATAAGTAGTATTTAGGGAAGTATTTAGGATGGTATTAAGTTGTTACAATTATAACTTGATTAAACGGTAGGTATGTGCCTAGTTTTTTTTTGGAAGAGTGAACCGGCCAAGTGAGAGTTGAACTCGTGTATCTTCCGTACTATTATCACTAAAAATCACGTTTGATGTATGGAAGCCCCGTTTAAATATACCTAGGTATATTTTATTTTGTATTTGTCGTTATAGCAGCAACAAAAATACATATTCTATGAAAATTTCAACTGTCTAGATATCACGGTCCATTAGATACAGCTTGGTGACAGACACAGACATACGGACAGTGGAATCTTAGTTAGTAATGGGTCCCGTTTACATCCTTTGGGTGCGGAATCTTAAAAGAAAACTCTCATCATACCGCAACATCACGTTGACATCAAGAGACCAAAATTATTAATTTATATTTAAAGGCCTAAAAATGGCACACCCTTAAATATTGTTGTAAACTCGACTTTATCCTGTTGTCAATTTTTAACAAAAACAGGCAAACTAAAGAATGTTACACACTATTGCTAAAACGTTTTACCGCGCCGACAACCGCAATACAGATCGGTAATGCCGCGGTAAAAAAATCCGTCAAACTTTGTGTGTCGGGACATCTATTAGCAAGAACCGAGCAAACTGCTTAAAAGCTACCGGAGTTCGCTGCGTCAATGTTTGGTTTTTGATGTGGACACAAGAAATCGGAGGCACTAGAGTTGAGACAAAGTTTTGTTTACATTTCATGATGGTATACGGGTAATACTGCTGCTGAGTTCTACCTGCATATCTCTTGAATTACGTGCTCAATATTTGTGGGTATTTTGAGTATTAATATACAGAAAATATGTCTGAAATTATTAGTTGGTAGCGATCTGTTGGCAAGCTTTCTACTTAAAGTTTTTAATTTTAAAAAGATATGTAAATGAAGCGTTTTTTATGGGTTTGCATAAAAATTTATTCACTCTACCTACTCTATTTCAGAAATATAGATCAAAAATGTAAACAAAGAACTGTCAATTTTAAAGGGAAAAGTAAAATAAAGAGCTGTCACTTTTTTTGTTTAAATTTTTGATCTAAGTTTTTAAAACAGGGTATAGGTATATCATTGGCAAAATAGTTGTGGTTACACAAAGCCTTATGTTGCTTTCCTGGGGTTAAAAACCCAGGAAAGCAAAATAAGAGCCTACCTTCTTAAAAAAATATAGTGTGTTTCTGCTACTAGCTATATAACTGGGATGCGTGAATTTAAACCTGAGTTTCCTCACGTTGTTTTCCTTCACCGTAAGAGCGCAAATACATTTTACTTGAAGAAAAAGACATTATTGCGCGGTCGTAGGGATTCAAAACTACGATCTTCGGAATGAAACTCAGAGTACCTATCTACCACTAGACTTACACCGCTCTCAATAAATTATGTCCTTATTTTTTTTTAATCGAGTAAGTAGACAATATACAAATTGATTATTATTATTGTAAATATAATAGACGTAACTAGATAGGTATTATAAAATCAATAAATATTATTATAGATATATAATTGCGATATTTACGTATTTTCTCTCCACTAACTATATTACTACTTACCTAATACATTTTTAGTATCATTATTGTTACATCAAACACAACACAAGACAGGTAAGTATCCACATGTCTTTGTGACCGGTACAAAATAAATACGCGTTGTAAAAGCCACTAACATAGCGCCACACAGCGGAGGTCCCAGCCTCCTACTAATTAGTTCACCAAACCAACTTTACCGCGCCGATAGTGTGTACTCTCCTTTAAAACATTCTGACTTTTCCACTTCAAAACGGCGTAAGTAATTTTAAGTTCTAAGGCCCTTATGTCGTTTTAGTTTTACGGGTTTTCTTACAGGACTAATGTTGTTTAGTTAAAAGACCACCATCGGATGTTTGAGCGTCCGAACAGATTAGTGGTGTATGAAAGTTTAGAAAAATAACAATGTGTTGGTAATGTGTTTTCTTAAAGAAATATAGTTAATATTTTATTGCACGTTTTAAATTAGTTGAGAGGTTGAGTAGGTTTTAAGTGTGGACTGTGGACCACCTACTACGAGATGGAATAGGCTTACGAACTTTTTGAAAATGTCGCAGTTTTAAGTAAATTTCGCGCATCATTTAAAACGAGTATATTAACAAAATAAATAGATAGATTAATTATTTATTGAAACACAAAATATAAAATTACAATTTAAAGAAAAAACATAAACAACCTTAATCTAGGTGGCACAATAGGCGGCTTTATTGCTTAAAGCGATCTCTTTCAGGCCACTTCTGCATGGACGACAAAGCGAAGTATCAGAGAATATTTAGGTATTAAAAAACCATCAAAAATAAGTAGATGAATTCCCTGTACCTATATTAAAACATGTAGTATAGGTACCTACACATGAACTTAGTGGTAACTATATATTAACAGTCCACATGTCCATATACACAAATCAACCCTCAAAAATATATCACAAAAAAACGTCCCACCCTTTTAATCAGTTCGACCCCCGTAATGAAATCTGGGACGCCATTAAGGGATTAAAAATAATAACTACCCCTCCGGAGGGTGGTGATTGGACCGTCCGAGGGTCTGGACTTAATGAACTATTGACATGCCAAATATTGCCAAACAAGTTAGGTGGATGTTATTAAAAAACGCTGATTTCAAATTGGAAATTCGCTCATGCTATGGATTCATTGAGTCGAGAAGATTTGTGCTGCGTTCTTGTCGCGATAGTAACTTTGTGTTCGATCTACGACGAAGTGCTTGGCCGCATCGCGCTACGTCGATTAACTTAATACATCGCTTTTCTCAAAAACATCATGATAGGATGATTTCTATGGCCTTTTGTGGCGCGACAATCTGAATCTTCGATAATTTAGCCACAGGGTCATTGATTTACTATTTATATTGATATATAAGGTACTTACTAGTAACTTGAGGTGATGTATGAAACATAATTCCATGTTCCTTAAATATAAAAAGCCGCTGCAGCGCTGACAATACTGTTACGTACGTCTATCGTAAAACTAAAGTGAGTAGGTAATCGCTGTGGCCACTAAGTCGAAGTCGATAAATGACGATTAAAACGTCAAAAGTTTCATTAAGTTTGTGGTCACGTTACCTCAATGTTTGACGATGTATCGTTTGACCGTTTTCAATAACAAATCACTAGAATAAGTAAAACAATCCTAACGACAAAACTAGAGGCTGTTCTCATAAATATCTTCCAGGCTTCCGCGAGACACTGCTAGAATACGATAAAATTAACAAAACAGCAGACAAAAAATATCCCAATAATACACGCACAGTCTGCTGAATAGTGGAAACATAATAGTTAAATCTGCGTAGGGTGTCCCCCTACACGGCGGAAAGCTGGATAACAAACATTATGGGGTGTAATACTATCATTCCCATGACGCGGCCCAGTTTGGATTGGATTCATGGACATCGTTGTGTCATCGTGGATGTTTTTGCACTAGACGGCACAATTTGCAAATTTTCTTTAGAAACTTTGTTTATTAGCTATATACCTACTTAAGTATTGTATAGTAGTAGGTACTATTTGTGATTTACATAGTTACATTTTTCCGGGTCTTAATCGCGTATTATAATTTTTTTGTTGTTACATTGTCACATGGTTAGATGACCCGGGAGAATGTACCTAACTTTTTTAACAAATCGTATGAATTGAAAAAGATTATTTGTTATACAGGTATATAGAGTAACGTATTTCTCCTCAAAATATGACAGTAAACTTCAAAGAGTTGGCAACGCCAATCGGTAAAGGATTATTTCGTGATACTAACCGTCTATTTAGATTTTAATTTCGGCGAAAAGTTCTATTGCTAAAGGATTTTTCATAGAACCATCTATCGACTTAGAAGGAATCGGTCTATCGACAAAGGGTATTCCGATATAGCAATCTCAACTAACGCTTTTCACCATTTGTTTTTTTTTTATCTTAAAAATTTGTACCAATACAAATTAAAATGAAATTAGTGTATTAAATCTGTACTCTGCCAGTTTCAACCGCTATATCAAAATAGATTTGATCCAGAAACTCCCATCTAACATCTCTGATTTACCCAAAACCATCTAAATTACGATCCAAATGGATCATAAACTAAATCAATTTAATCGTTTCCGCATAACACCATCCTCACAACGTTGCATAACATAATCTGCTTGCTAAGTGCACTTGTCAATACTCATCTATGGAACATACTATATCACCCTATATACTTTCCATCTATTCAAATACAAGCACAAACTTTCACATCGAATTCAAGTTGATTTATTTCGTATTCTAAACTCTGTTCTATAGGAATATGGTTGAGGTTCCAGTGGTTCGTTTTTGGAAGTGGTAAAATTAAAATTGTTTTAATAGTTTGACGGTTTGAGTAGGTACAGGGCGCTGTTTTGCAATAGCCGTTTGAAATAGTTTTGTCAACATCAATGGGGAGGTACGTAATGTATGTAATTATCACGGCAGATGTATATCTGTAGAAAATATAGACGTTATTTTATGTACCTACCTATGACGCCTGCGAGCCCGCGATGCATAGCTAGTACGTATTCATTTCGAAAATAGAAAGTGTCTGAGATAAGAAGAGCATGTTTTTTATTAACAATTGAAAACCGACTTCAAAAAGGACAAAATAATGTCACCAACATACAGTACCACTGAAGTTTGACGTCAGATCTTCACCAACTTTTGATTGGACCAACTAGAAAATTATAACAGACTAGCTCCGTCCTGCAGTTTCATCCGAGTAAACCCGTGTGGAAATATCGGCATCAAAAGTAGCGTTACTACTCGATATGGCTCGATATACTCGCTTTCCATTGGTGAAAGAATTCGATACAGTAGTACAAATCTACCCCCTTTATAATATTAGTAATTAGTACAGAAATAAAATCATTTTGGTCGGAACTTAGACGGCGGAGATATCCGGTATAAATACCCACAAAAAAAAACATCCAAATTAATATCCTCCTCCTTTCTGGAAAGTCGGTAAAAACCCCCTCCAAAATCATAAAACGTTCAATTTATTTGCAAAAGTAGATTGCCTGTCAATGCCTCAATTAAGCACCTACTTACAGTTGAGACTTCTTAAAGTTAAACTCAAATAAGAGCGGGGAAAATTTGCACAACCATTACATTTTGTTTGGAAATTGTACCCTAAAATTGGGGACTGAGCAAATTAAATGGCAATCGATTTCAAGTAGGCTCTACGTTGGTTATTCTAAAGTAAGATGACTCTCGTTAAGGTAGTCATAATCAGAATATTTTGGCATTTTTAAAGTCGAGTATCTGTCACCAACTAAGCGAAGTTCTTTTTAAATTCACACGATTTGTTATCTATCATAGCATAGTTACATTTTCCCGGGTCTGAATCTCGTATTATTATTTATTTTCTTACCTCGACGTTTCAACCATGTTACAATGGTCGTGGTCAACACAAAGACCAAGTGTAACATGATTAAAACGGCGAGGTAAGAAAATAAATAATAATACGCGAATAAGGCAGGTGAAAATGTAACTAAGCCAAGTGCGTTTAGGTTAGCTCGCTAGTTTTTCGTACAAGTGAACAATTAAACATAACTGGCATATACCTATTCCATTCCACAGGAAAAGGATTCTAGACTAAACATTCCGAAAAGTTCCTATAAAAACACTTAAAAGTGGATAAGCGCTCGGATCGCTTAGGAATCCGAGCGCTTATGCACTATAAAGTATACTCTTCATCTTCATATCGTGTTTGTAGTTCGGATGCATGAAAGGTAGCCGCGGCCATTGACTAGAATGAATAAATTCTTTAATGTACACACCATATAAATTACAATAGGTACAATGAAAACATACATACCTACATAATTTTAAACTAGATGGCACAATGGGCGACCTTATCGCCTAAAGCGATCTCTTCCAGGCAACCTTTGGATAGACAAGAAGCTAAGAGAAGAACTACTAGAATAATAATGTAGTTAGCTACATCCGTAGTACCCATCGTACAAGCCTAATCGCTTAGTTTATTATGGGTATAGTCAGTAGTTAATTAAACTACTGACCATTTCCAGGCATTTGAGACTGGGCTGTTTGATTTGGGCTGAAACAAATAACGAATATTATATTTATTCCCATGTTTAAAATAAATGTTACTACCTAATTGGGTCTAATCTACTCACAATTACGGGAAACTCGTCTTCCGAAGAAGAAAACATCCTAATTAAATATGGATGCAGCTTAATGAGTTATGCAAATATTTCTGAGGATGGCTAACGATCGAGGGTGTTGCTGGCAACCCTGCCAGGGGGTGGCCTTTTGGTCTGCGTACCGTCGGAGTAAGAATGCGAATCAAAAATTAATTTTCACCAAGACGTTTTGGGTTAAGATTAAATTGAAAAGTGATTAATTTTTGATCGTCATAGCTGCAACAGTTCGAGATAAAGCTGCAAAGGTAGGTAATTTGTTTCTTATTATTATAAAATACAAAATAACAATGTACATAGATAGGTACTACAAAAAATACAAATACAAACTTAGGTAATGTTTATTTCCTTTAAACAGCAGTTACAGGAGTAGGATAACACTGCGATCCTCACACTAGACATGGGGTACCAGAAAACGATTTACAAAGATAGGTGATTAGATTACAGTCTTCGGCATTCTGTGTGTGTGAGTGACCGCAAACTATATTATGATTTATGATATACTAGCAAAGTCCCGCGGTAACACCCGCGTAAGTCCCGATCCTGTGAGATTTTTCAAAAACCCTTTCTTAGTGGATACACTACAAAGAGCAGACTCTCCTAGTTTCATGTCTCTAGGACCAGCGGTTTGGGTTTTGCTTTGATACTATATGTAAACGGGTTGCTTTTTACATATCAATGTCCGGAAATCGATTTAATAGTACTCAAAAATTTACCAAATAATATACGAATATGCATGATTTTTTCAGCTATAAATGCACAATTATGAACTGGTTTGACTAAGTGGCTAAAATTATATGACCGACCACGGTGTCACCCGCGTAAGTCCCGATCCCGGGAGAATATCAGGATCAAAAGTAGCCTATGTAACTTTCTGAAAATCTTGCTTTCTATTGGTAAAAGAATTTTTGAAATCGGTCTAGTGGTTTCGAAAATTACCCCCATTTTACATACTTACATTATACACGTTACCAACGTTACCTCTTTATAATATTGGTATAGATGAATCTGGTGTAGAAAGCTTTTTCAACTTCTACCTAGAATTCTACCTACCTTATTGCTACTGCTAAAATTATTTAGCAAACTGCCAATCTAGATGATTTAGAGTCAGCATCTTTAATCCATGCTATTGGCCTGTAACATAATATACCAGCTATATTTGAGTTTTTATCTTAACTTTTAGACGTTTTTCAGCAGAAATAGCTTTTCTGCTGCTAGTACCATAATGTACATCTTCAGTTCTGAAGAAAAAACGTTATGTTGTTAAGGCAAGTCATTATTATAATGAGCGTCGACAGTTGGTTGGGATCATCCCAAGTTTGTAGGCTGTAGAGATATACCTTCCGCTAACCCACTACTTAGGTATAGCAAAGCAGCTAGTATGCTGGAATACACTTGAATGCTTATTCTCTTCTAATTGTACACTTAATAAAATAAGAATACAACTAAGCGGACCTGCTCTCCAAACACAAATATTTGTGGAACCAAACTGGAAAAAGCCAGGAATAGCAACAATTTTTTTGCTGTCAAGCATTCAAACATTTTATTCATAAAATAAGTTTGGTCGTTTATTTCCACTTAGAACTTAAAACAAACTACCAACTGAGATTTTCCCTGAACAACTGAACAGTCCCTTTCCAGGCCAAGGTTGCCTGGAAGAAATCGATAAGGCCGCCTGTTTGCTCGACATTTGTTTAGTTTTAAAATAATTTATTTTATGTGTGTTTATTATGTAAAGTTTTATTGATGTTGATCAAATATAGTAGGTAGGTATATATCTAATTTATCGATCTGAGATTTCATGTTAATTTTCTTTGCATAAACTACTGCGACTAGGTAGTTCCTTTACTACGCATGAATCCAGCACATGCGTTAACGAACACGACATAAACAAATCGGCAAAGTACGGCATAATATACGAGTCTAGTTAAAGTTACTCTCCAATCATCCCTTCTCTCAGGCGAAGATAACAATATTAAATTCATTAAAACAAATGAAAATCACAGAGTAACTATTTACTCACTTAACCCCTAACGATGTTACATTTTAATAAAATTCTTCAATACATTAATGAAGTTTGGGCACCCGGCCCATTGTGGCCCTGCCGTCGCCATTATGATTTTAACCGAGATAATGTACGGGAAATGACGGCAAAAGAAATTTAATTCGCTGAACGATGAAAGGGTTATGGGGGTTCGGCTTTGATAAATAAAGCGGTGAGGACCTCGACGATATTACGGTCCCTTTTTTGCTCTACTTATATTGATGTAGGGGTTTAAAGCTTCCCGTACACGGTCCAATAACGCCAGCACTGATCAATATTAATCTCATTTCATCAAGTTACGTCGAATATGAAACTGTGAATTTTTCCCAGATAAAAAAATCGAGGCGGAGCGGAGGTAGGTTCCGAGTTCAGAGGTTATCAAGTCGCGAGTGAAAAGTATTTTAAAATAAGGTGTAGCTACTTTATCTTAGACCACATCACGTCACTCATGGTCGGTAAAGGCAGAAACCTTGGAACCTTTTTATTACTTTTAGCATTGTTACAACGCTCAACGTTTCGAGACCTTTCCAGGTCTCTTCTTCAGGATAGACTAAGATGTGATTTGTCATTCTAATGTATTAAAACTATTTATTTATCAGCAGCTACGTTTGTTGAAGAAGATTATTAGCTATTTAATGTGCTATTATTTGAAACATCATTGCTCTGTTGTCTACAGGACTTCATCGACAAAGTTCCAACCCTACACGCGCACAATCACGCGTAACATTTGTTTGTGTGAGGAACACTTTACTATCCCTTTTTTGCTCTACATATTGATATTAATGCTTGTAAAATTTTGACAAAATTGCGCAGGGCGTGGGCTATGCGTCGTTTCGGAGCATTTATGCTGAGTTCCTTATGAACAATGTAGGTATTATTTATTATTAAGTTGATTATGATGAGTGATGTTTTTTATTGTTACTTATTGCTTAAATTTAAGAGGTAGTTTTTCACACGCTCACTGGTAGCATTTGATTTTCTTTTGTTATTGTCACTTTGACTGATGATGAATGATGTCATATGAAATGAGCTTTTTCACTTCTACAAAGAAACTAGTAGTCAAGATGCTGGCGGGTGCTGCCAGTGTACCTACCTATATAATGCTGATCTTCTGCACTAAATAGAAGCTGTTACTTAGATTTACATATAATAGGTGAGTTTTGGTGTTAATTTGTTATTTTATTGTAAACGTTTTATTCTTCCTACAACTCCTAAACACATAGTTGCTTGTATTTTGATATGAATATCGAATAAGCAGTCTTTATTAACTTTCTATAATATTTATTATGTGTAACGAAAGTAGCAGATTTAAATGCAGGATTGATTTTCCAATCAGTCAAACAAAGATTTCACAGATATCTGTCCAATAAAAAGCAACACAAGTGACTATAACGTCACTATCCATAAAAAAAAACAATCAGATGATTTTTGTTTTGATTGTTTGGTTGTGTAAAAAAAATCGACACATATTATTTATCTTTAGAATAAAAATCAGCCCTAAATATTAAATACAGTAAATGTGAACTCCATCAAATAAAGTTTATTACAAATTCAACCCTAAATTACCGAAATACTAACCTCTATTGTCTACATCCCCTAATCCCTTACGATATCCTTAAATTAATAAAGCCAACATGTTTTCAGACATGGTGGCAAACTCCGTAACACCGTACATGTCCGTATCAGATACTTCATTAATATTTTACAGTCATCCCGCGTAATTATACGCGTCCCTCGACGGAGGAAGGGTTAGAATTCACTTTTGGAATTCCTTCGGTGTATTGATCTTTAAAAGGTTTCGAGTTTTGTTTTTTTTAGTTTAAATTAAATTTAATTCACTTTTATTGTTATGGTGGATTGCATAAGAAAATTTAAAAACATATTTAGCTAAATCAATTTAAAAAAATAGTGTACGGATCTTACTATCTGCCTACCACACAAACTTTACTGACCCTTTCCATTTAAAGGTTGCCTTTTAAGAAACCGCTTTTAGTGATAAGGTCCACCATTTTATTTTTAAGGTTTCCATATATAAACTAATTTGTAATTCTTGCAAATAAAGCACTAATCTATTTATCTATCTATTTCTAGTGCTACTTCATATTATACCTTCATCCATATTCGTAACTGCGATCTCGTAACCAGTTACAATAGAAGATTTTTTTTTTTGCTGTTTGGTACCTAACTAGTTGTGAAGAGAAGTATTATTATGCCGGCTTTCCACTGCGAGCGGAGCGGAGTTAAAATGTGTCAGTTTAACATATAAAGATCGTTTCCATAGCGCGTAAGAGTTCTAAATCTATATGAAAACAACCGTTATAATAATATTATAAGGGTTGTTTTAATTATAATTTTATAATTAAATTTTATAATTAAATTTTAATTATAAATTATTAAAATTATATATATTTTTTTATAACATATTATGTTGAACTGACACATTAATGACTCCGCTCCGGAGTGGAAAGCCGGCAATATTCCAATTTGGTAACTTTGCTTCTTTGCCAGTTTTAAGAGAAGAGTGATCCAATAAATAATTTACCTACTTCACCTCGCTCACTACACATTGACTGTTATTAGCAGCTACGAAACTATTAAAATGATCTTCAAAAACCCATCAAACTGCTACTTAATTTGGTAGTGTTTCATCATAAGTGACTCGTGATTAGAAAGTGTGTACTTTGAAATAATTAAAAACATTTGCCACACGACTGTGATCTGTATTGCTTATACATAATAATACATATGTAATGATCTCTTCACTGGATGGACATCGACTTTGATATTTCGGCAGCAAAGATAGCGTGAAATCAAAAGTAGAGATAGCAAAATGCTTCTGTTATTAGATCATTTTTTTGAGAGACATTCAATCATTATATACTACACTGGAATAAATGTCTATTATTTTCTAATTATTCCTAAATTAGAGAAACGAAAATGTAACTAATATCTTAAAAATATCATTGATAATTGTCACACAACTTAAGTTAAACTTTTTACTGGGTGCTTTTAAAAATCTTGTCCTTTAGATAAATATCCCTGTGACGGTCCAAAGGCCCAGTTAAAGGGCTAACTGGCCGTGCCGTGGGTTTCCTCCCGATGTTTTCCTACACCGTAAGAGCGATATTTAATAGCGGACAACATTTTTAGGGTTCCGTACCTAAAGGTAAAAACGGGACCCTATTACTGAGACTTCGCTGTGTCTGTCTGTCTGTCCGTCCGTCCGTCTGTCCGTCTGTCACCAGGCTGTATCTCATGAACCGTAATAGCTAGAAGGTTGAAATTTTCACAGAAGATGTATTTCGGTTGCCGCTACAACAACAAATACTAAAAACAAAAGAAAACAATTATTTAAAAGGGGCTCCCATACAACAAACGTGTTTCAAAAACTACAAGGGAATTCTACGATGTGAGGTCGCTTCTGATTGGTCAAGTCAAATCGAGTTGGTCATGGAATTCAAAATGGCTGCCCTATCTGTCAAATATACTAGTCTGCCTTCACTGTATAAAGAGTTTCTTATAAGTTTCAGATTTTCTTTGAATCAAAGTTGTTGTAAACCATTTTAGGGTTCCGTACCCAATTGTGATAGTGGTACGGAACCCTTCGTGCGCGAGTTTCGCACTTGGCCGGGTTTTTTAAAAAGATAAACACATTGGTGCTCATCAGTCGGCTGGGATTCGAAACCACCACCACCTTCTAAATGAAGGTGGCGGTATCTATCACAAGGCCAACGCTGGTCTAAGAAATGTTTTAATTTTTAGAATATTCCCAAGGGCAAAAGCCCTATTATATCAAGACTTCAACGGGATTGGAAAAAATAACAAAAACAGGAAATAATTATTCTGGCGCAGTAGTTAGCGCCCTCGCCCGGCAAGCGAGGGACACTGGTTTGAACCCAGTCATGGGAGAATGTTTGATAATCCATTACTCCTAGTAAATTTCTATTTAAATCTGATTTATACTTTTTTGCCACCTCTACCGTTACGCTGGTTACGACAAGCTAAAACATAATATTTCACTATCAAATTCACACGATCGCATCTCGGCATCTGTCACGATCTTCGACATACACTACTTGTCCAGTTAAGGCCATTGAATAGGCGATACGATAAGATAGCGTAAGTGATAGCGATTTAAGTAGCCTGTTAATATGCAATGTACCTACTTACTTATTCCTTAAGGCAAACCTTTAAATAAATTAATATTACACGACGTTACACACAGCGCAATCTAGCCCCAAACTAAGCACTAGGCTTGTAATATGGGTACCTACTAGACAACGCATATATACTAGACATTATACTTTTTCTTTTATTTTTGTAAATACACACACAAAAGACTCAAATGCAGGTGAAGTAATGCATGAACCTCACTGGCTTTTAGGGTGCCGTAGACAAAGGGTCAAAACGGGATACTTATACTTAGTTTCCACCGTCCGTCTCTAGCGTTTGGGGACACAATCAAGGCCCAGCGAAACTAACTAACTAATGGGAAAACTGATCATCAAACGTGTCTGTTTAACCTAACTAACCTAACCTAACCGCCAAGTTCATAACCACAAAATATATGGATATGGCCATCGTCGCATCAAAACACGCCCCAAATGTTTAACATGCTCATTATTTTTGAACATAATTTTGACATGTAGGTTTACACACGTTTCTATGATTTACGGCACTTTCCTTCTTTTGAAGATTGATTTATTGAAATATGTCTGTAGCTAATTATAGGAATGTATAATTGAGTGATTCGAAGCTAAAACTATTGGGTATCTATTACTTTTGAGACAGTCAAAAACGTATGACCGTAGACAAAAACTTATGACCTAGCCGTGTAGCCCCGGCATAGAATAGGGCTACCTCATCTCTTCCCGTGGGTGTCGTAAAAGGCGACTAAGGGATCTGAGGGAGACTAGCAAACCTTAAGTTCTCTCCGCGCGGTGGCGGATAAACTGCTTGGTCCCTAGGAGGGTTGGTGTCAGGCAGGCCGTAAAAATATTGCCAAATCTATTTGCAGAAAGTATAGTCAATGATAAATAACCTACTGCGCCGACCCCAAATTAATTTGGGGATTAGCGGACCCCGGGCTCCCGAAGGGGTGCAACCGGTAACATTTCTTAGATGAGAAGAAGACAAAAATTTATGACCGCAGACAAAAGCATTCCATTAAAATAAGTTATGTTACATTACCTATGTTTAAAAGTAGTGCAAACATGATAAAAAAATACTTTGATGACAAGACATAACCTCGAAATTTTCGCGTATCTACATGGGTTGTAGAACAACCCCCTTTCGACTAAGATTACCCTCGTGGAAACGTTTCAAACTAATAACTTTCGAATCCCATTACTTTCACCAAACACATTGCACCTATCATAATGTAAGATGGTAGGTAATACATTAGTATTATGTATATTGTATGTTTGTACTATTAAGTACAAACATACAATATAACTATAATAACATACCTATCCTACTTCCTAAAGTTTGTATGTAACTATGATATTTGTTGCTCCTTCAGGCAAAAACCACCAAACCGACTGTTGAAACTCGAAATGTATATACCTGGGTACCTACCTGGAGAAGTGAAAAATCACTTAAACTATACCTATTATCCCAATATTCACACGACATCGACTTACGCGGAAGAAACCGCAGAACCCAGCTAGTCTATACTTATTATTATAAAGAGAAAAGATTTGCAATTTTGTGTGTGTGTGTGTTTGTGTATGTTTGTAATGAATAAACTCAAAAACTCCTAAACCGATTTCAAAAATTCTTTTATCAATACCAATAGAAAGCTACATTATCGAGGAGTAACATAGGCTACTTTTGATCCCGATATTCCCACGGAATCGGGACTTACACGGAAGAAACCGCAGAACCCAGCTAGTGTAATAATAAAAATAGAATCAAAACCATTCACCTTCAAAATTACCAACAGTCGATACACTTAAAATAGAAATAGACAGTTCTATAGTGAGAAACGTGACAAAAAATATCTAATTAACCGTATGAATAGTGGTTCGGGTTCGTGCAATTACATAGTGAGAAGCAGTGAGCACTGCTTCAGACAATCACGACTGCTCCGCCCTCGATCCTCCGATTTGTACCTCTTTTGTTCAGTTACAAGGTATGAACTGGAGCGATTTGACCGGCCTCTGCTGGTGGGTCACTAATGCAGTGCATGGTGCAAGTATTTAGTTACCTTTGAATTCGTCTGAGTGTTTTTTATTTGACAGAGTATAATACACTCATTTTTCGGTTTTTGGTATTGCTTTATTATTTTCTTGTTGTAAGTAGGTATATAATATAATAGTCTACCCGTGATTAGGAGGTCTGAAAAGACTTCAAAACGTCGTACTATTAATATTAAAGCAACGCAATAAAAACTGAAAACAAAATAATATCATCATGTGAACTATGTTCCCAGTTGCATCTCTCTCGAGAGCCCAGGGTCCGCTTTCCTACTTTTACGTCTCCACTTCGAACGATCTTCGGCATCCCGCGTGGTGAGGCGTTATTTGCACGCATATCCGCTCTTACGACGAAAAGCCAGCCTTTCTTGGGTCTTCCCAATATACCGCGGCCGGGCCTAGGCGCCATAGCAAGATATTTCTTTCCCACTTAGCTTGGTAAAACGTGATCGTATCACCGTAAGCGGCATTTATTAAATGCAATTTATTTGCAATGTCTCGGACATAAAGGCTGCCCCTGATGCGGGAGCTTCTGACGCGGTCTTATAGCGTCGCTCCGCACACCCAGCGCAGCATCTTCATCTCCGTGATACGCAGCTCCTGTTTATGTCGCTCAAGGACTGGCCACGTCTCACTACCATACAAAGGGCAGGTCTAATTTGCTATGAGCTTGTAGTATTTTTTAACTTAGTAACTATCAATACTCCTCTAACTTAGTCCAAACATAAATCGGCACGCACAGAACACCTAATATCATCATTAATGATTACAGGCTAATGCCTAATGATTAATGATAGGTTTATTGTCTTTAACTAGAGATATTGGCCACGATTTCTTAATTCGTTAATTAGATCTGAAGCAACCGGAGCGGATTTTCGGATGAGTGATCGCTTTCGATATTGTTGATCGGATTTCGTTTTGATTGATTGAAAAAATCGGGTAAAATCATTTTATTTCATTAAGTTACGCCATCTAGCCATAGTTGGTACCTATTTCCAAAAATCATGGAACAAAAGTTGTTCGCTGAGACATCTAGAACAACCCCCCTTCGGCTTAATCCTCGGAACACTCTATAGAAAATATTTTTCCTCAAACGGCGGGCGGAGACAACCGGTAAAAAATTGCAAACTTCGTTTACCGAAGTCGGTAAAAAATGCACAGTAGGTAGGTACTAGGCAAAAACGTGTTAAAAATATTTTGACCAATCTTTTCATAAAGACATGTAATAATAATATAAGGCTATTACTTATTAATAAGCGTAAGGTCGGAGTAATTTGACTATTTTTTTGTTTCTGTGTGCCAACTTTGAAATTCATTGAAAAAAAGTAACAAAAGAAGACAAAGCATGTTCTGACTACTCCGACCTTACTCCACGTTTATTAATAAGGCTTTACAGCTTCAGGAGGGTTACTTCGGTTCGTTTCGATACGACAACGATACTGTCATAACGATGGTTCTATGTGACAGTAGAATCATCGTATAACAATATCGATGTCGTATCGAAACGAACCGCAGTAACCCTCCAGGTCTTTCAGCTTTTTAGTTATGTTTTATTATGGCGTTCTACGAACATTGTAACATGTTCGTAGTGGCCACCTATCCTATCTATCGGAAAGTATGTATGTATGTAGTAGCTATCACCCGGTCTGAGGGTAGGTCTGTCCGTCCGTCAACGCACCCACATCAAAATTTCAGCTGCTCAGCACCCACTCATAAATCAGGGAGAGTAATGACAGAATAGTACTGTCAGGGTCAAAAACATTTGTAAAATCATTTTTTTAAATGTTTACTTTTAGGTAATTTAAAATTAGTTGATTTTTTGTGAAGTTTTCAGATCAAAATCCAAACGCGTAGTTATTTCTAGACGCGTTAGAAGTAGGGAAGGCAGTGCTTCTTGAAAATTGTGTTTTGGCGCTTTACTTAGTTATAATCATAAACCAAACAATTTTAATATTTTTGCTCCCTTGTTTTGAATTTAACGCGCTGTTTCGTCAAAATTGGTTTAAAAATACAACCTACAGAGCAAAATTTTGCCAGACTTGAAACACTTCGCTTCGGGGACGCTTTGCTTGCTCGGTCAGCAAAGTTTGGACGGATGTAGTGACAACTATATACCATATACGAGAGTTTTATTCTTTCACTTTTATGAAACAAGGAAGTAGTTAGATCTTAATCTATAACCATGAAGCACACTGTAACTAATAATCATTATCATCACCATCGCTCGGATGATGATGGTGTCAATCACATGATCACTGCAAAAAAGCTCTATGAGTTTCTTGTGTCTTCTTCTCATTAGACACCGAAGACACACTAAATTGTTTACAGTAAGACTAATATTTAGACTTTGGCTTTGAACCAGTTGCTATCGAAATTCTTTTCTTTTCAGTAACATAACTTTTCAACACACGAAACGTTTTTTTCCCCGACAGTCTCCCAGGGACAATTCCACATCCCTCCACGAGATAATACAACACACATACGACCCAACGTGTGTGTGTAGCATACATGTGTGCACGCCCTACTGCCCTCGAACAAAACGTGACCTATTTGGGAAAGAACATGTATGTTCTGTTGCAAAACTTGCAAGTTGGCGAGCTTTTTCCGTTGTAATCAATTACTTATTGAACTAGTTTGGGATTGTTGCAAGGAAAAGTGCTTTGAGAAGAAATGTGAATATGTTACAATGATAACATGCGATCCAGTTACAATTTTGTATAAGTAATATATTTTATATCGATAATACCTACAGATTTATAATCTTCTTCTTCTAATATATAAAATTTCCATGTCACAATGTTAGTTACCGTACTCCTCCGAAACGGCGCGACCGATTTTTACCAAATTTTATATGCGTATTCAGTAGGTCTGAGAATCGGCTACTATCTATAATTTACTAGCTGACCCGGCAAATGTTGTTTTGCCTTATAAATTATAGATAGTTGGCGATTCTCAGACCTACTGAATACGCATATAAAATTTGGTAAAAATCGGTAAAGCCGTTTCGGAGGAGTACGGTAACTAACATTGTGACATGGAAATTTTATATATTAGAAGAAGATAAGGCAAAACAACGTTTGCCGGGTCAGCTAGTAATTATGTATACCTAGATTTATTTAATTTTAATTGATTTGTGAGTATCTCACAAAAATAGGTCTAAGTACTTTAATCAAGTTAAAAAAAAAAGTTTTTTTATTTAAGTTATCTAAGTCATTTCAGCATGTCATGTGTCATTTCTATGTCATTTTATAAACAAAACTAAAAAAAGGAAAAACTTGAGCCTAGTTAGCTAGCTAGGTAGTCCCAAACACCAGAATGGGACAAAGTAGTAGGTAAGAGTTTTTTTACTCTCTATATAGAGAAATTCGCATCGACTCGGCCCTCCTCTAAAATCAAAACATTCTAAAAAAATTACCTATTCTATAAAATGGACAAGCAATTTTGTAGTCGACTATACCTATAAAAAAAACAACGTTTACACGTCTAGGATACCATAACGTGCGACTATTCTCACACCTAATAACTGTCCGATAGTCACCGATAAAACACAGGAAAAATTAAACTTTACACAACTTACAACCAAATCATGTATTAAGATTGATATTAAGATTACCGTCACATGTAATTAACGCCGATATGGTGGTTAAAACGGCGTCACAACTACTAAAAGATATGTCTCGAATCTCGATTGTAGATTTCACTTGGTAGAGATATAATTCTAAATAAATGATAGAGCTAAAATACTGCGTTACTTTTTTTGTTCATTAGAAAACAACATCACGAAAACAGAAGAAGAATCTACATTTACCTACATTTACATTAGAAAACAACTAAACAAAAATTTCAATAATTTTTAAGTGGGATATTTTCATATAAATTCTATGAATAATACTTTGCTTTGTTAATATAAAACTTGATGTGTTAATAGCCAAAATGATGGAGTAGAAAGAAAATATGTGACGAAGCAATGTTTGTTTTTTTTCTATCTTCGCGATGTTGGATTAAAATTAAACTCATCTTCCGGTTTTAACCGTATTGCTTTTATAGTTTAAGGATTCAATTAATTATAAAAAAGGTTTTTGATAAAAAAATGTTATTTCGTCATACCTACTTGTAACTTGCAAGTATAAGTGATCAGGTTGTTCGTCTTATAGTCGGATCAACGAGATTGTTATCCCATTAGTCAGATTTAAATAATAGCTGTACCGTAGCTGTATCTACCGAGGCAACCTATGCAAAACTATAGTCTGGCTATAGTTTTGCATAGGAATTGAAATTAAACTATTTTTTTGCGTTGTTTGGACTAAAGTCAAATCCATGCCGTACTATCTATACAACTATAGTCTGCTCCAAATTCAATTATCTATAAATTATTTTATCTCTCCCTATACTTAGCTTAGCTAGCACTTTTATAAAGCTAAACTACATTAATTTTAGTACACTCACAATCACTCATAACCACTTCACCGTAGGGCACTAAGAACACATCTGCCGTGTCCCTTCTTGCCTTAAAAATATTATGAATACTTACCTCTTTTATAAAAAAGATTATTCAATGGCGGATAAAGCAAAAGCAAAAACAAAATGGCGGCTGGGTGCCTTACTTTTATGTCGGGGTGATATTAAAAGGTAATAATATTGTGAGCAAGCGTAATGGGCATAGCTTAAGGGTGTTGCGATGATCGCTTTAGTCTATTTCAAAACTAGAGAGAAAACTGGACATTGAATGGTAAGTGCGAGTGACACCGAATGAGAACGTTAATTTAAATTTCTCTATTGTTAGATAAATGTACGAAATGTATGATAGAGCATATTATACTCCTAAATGTTATTATTAATACTGCATTTCATCTTTTCTGATAAATGGAAAGACCGCAGCGATCACTACTATCATTGGGTGAGAGATATTACCTAGGTATATTGTATTGGAAATAAAGGACTTTTTAAATTATTTGCGAAAATAAATAGGATTGCAAATATTTAGGTTGTAATGGGTTTAGGTAACTATTTGAATGCTTTTTATTTTTTTTAATTTCGGTAACTTATAGAGTAATAATGTGATTTGTGCATAAAGGTAGTTAGATTTTGATTTTTTTCTCTCTGATTTTGGAAAAGACTATACATCTTTTTACACCTAGGCCATATTGAATTAATGACAATAATCTAGGCGACTTTCTCCTCGTAAGTAGGTAAGATCTAAGTACTAACTTATTTTTATTTTGTCCCTTTACTAATAGAAGATTATAATATTAACACGAGTGTCCGACGGCATGCGGCACCTTATAAGTAAAAGCATTACCATAAGTAATTTAACCTTATTCGAAATAGGTTGTGACAACATGAGCTTTAACTGAGAGGTATTAAATATATTACAAGCAAACACTTAACATGTTGACTGCGTTATGGAAAGTTTTAATAGGTAATAACTTCCTGCTAATTATCATACAAATTATGTTTTTGAATTTGCTTGCAATTTTTATTCCTATTATATATCTTGGCATCGCTCGCACTAAGGATACCTACCTACTTAGTCCGATTTTTTTTAAACGGCTTCAAAAAAGGATGAGGTTATTAATTCGTCTGGATATTTTTGGATAACAAACGTAACTATTATGCTTACGTTTACGTTACTTTAGCTTAAGCTAATACACGTTACAAAACATTTTTATTCGATCTCGATTTAACATCGTCAAATGTATGAAGAAGTGTTCTTCTTTTTTTCCTTTTCTTATGGTGTGGCTCGTCTGGAGTGAATAAATAAAATAAGTGTTAAAACTAAACAATGACGAAATCGAACGATTCTCTTTTATTATACTTACACGATTCGGTTTGCTTGATTCACCCAAATTAATCGACTTGAAGTCTTAAAAAAAGGAAGTTAAAAAAACCCTAGTGGATGTTATGACAGCTTTGATTCGTATACTCGAAGCCAAGTCTGACATTTACTAAAACTCTAACTACGGGTGCATAACTTTCGCGGATGTCAATTCCAAACGCATCTACTTTTTAATACCAAGTTGAAATATTATAAGCTCATGATAAATACATCTAAAAACAACAGGGGTCACTCGATGAAAGCTGTAACAAAACCAATTTTGTTAGCACACATTGTAGTAGGAGAGCGGGAGGCGCGTCTGTCCCGGTGACCGCTAAAAGGGTCCAACAAACACCGTACACCTTAAAAAACACATATTTTTTACCCTCCGGTCGAGCCAGCTGCCTTTTGTATAACAATGTTTCAGCCATGTTACCACCAGCGGCAATCGGTAATCCGACCGAATCGAACTTATGAGTAGTTATAGGACTACAAAAATGATTTGCGTGGTAGTTCGTTTAACGAAGTCATTTTCGGTGACACTGCGACACGATATTATGGCCAAGTAATTAGTTTAGATTAAATAGGCTTCTAAAAAATAGATAGATGTTCGCTTTATTTGCACAAAAAAATAAACAGATACATAATATATACCTAAGTAAGACAAATACACAGAAAGCTTAAAACTAAAACGTTGCACAAATGAGTCCTATCGCTGGAAGCGATTTCTTCCAGGCAACCTTTGGAAAATTGTAATATTTGTATTGGATAATGTAGTAAGATACACAACTATAACTACAGAAATGTATACACACTAAAAAACAAAATTTCACATTACTAGTACCTATTAGTACTACTACTGTTACTAGGTGTACCATATTAGTAGGACTAAGCCATTGAAAAAGTTACGCCGTGCGAAACTTCTTTTGTGAAACCAACTCTATATCCACACTCATTCTCTCCAAAAGCCACCTTTTGAATTCGGTCGGGTTATAACCGATCACACAGACAATATGCCATGCCCTTTGTTAAAAGTCACGCTTGATTTTGGGGGCGAAATTTTGTCCTTTTTGTTGTACTGTAATATTGATAAGTGTAAATAAGAGAATGCTGTGCAAGTATTGTGCATTTTATTTAAGTAGGTCGGGATGAAATTAAAAATTTTACGCGTATCATTTTATTGTGCGTCTGTCAATATGTTAAAATTGTTTATAATGACCTGTTTTTTTTTAAATACTATCAAAATATTATTAGATTGACTGCCTCTCTCTCTTTCTTCCTTAGAGGATAGGGACAATAACAGCTGACTATCAAACGTATCGATTTTTAATTGTTACTACTTTTGTAATACATATTTAGTGGATTCAAAATTGTAAAGTTGCATTACCTGCCTATTTATCAATGTGTCAGTTAGTATGTATTTACTAATTATGTATGAATGTTTGTTACTTTTTCTTTAAAAAAAACTACTAAATCGATTGTATGACATATATTTTTTTAAAAGACGCGATTTGTACTCATGGTAATATATTTTGCGATAAACACATAAATCGTCCCTCGCATTACTAACTATCCCATCTCACTTTTTTGGTGATTTGAGTTAAGACTACCAATGTCTTCCTGGATTAATTATCTATGATTCTCACTTACTCACGTGTCTGTATGTACATTGGTTCTCGACTTATAGACACTGGTGTTGCTATCGTATCTAAATAATAACTTGAAAAAAATTTGACTAAATGTCGTAACTCATTTAGGGTTTATGTATTTCATCGTTTGTAGCGAGCCAGGGGGCGTTGCACAGTGTTCTTAGTATATAGTTCTGCATACGTTGTATAATCAGTATGTTAGAATTGCTGGCACTGCCCCACAGCTGAATGTCATACATCCAGATTTGTTTGAGGAGGCTCCAGTATAATCAGCAGTTTGTTTTCAAGGGAGAGACGACTATTTCTGCCTAGTATCCAAGTCAGGCTTTTATATTTTACGTTAATTTCATGCCTTTTCATGTCTCAGTCTCATGTGCAGCGCGCAACGATGTAGACGTGACACAATACCTAATAATTAATTTACGTAGGTATTTGTGACAAATAGCGCAGCGTAAGCTGTCGTTCGTAATTCTTCACAATGAGTAACAACATTGTGGTGAACGAGTTGCTGGCGTTCCTGCAGCAGAAGCTGGACGTGATGGACGAGTTGTCTGCACTTCAGATCTGCGTCACGAACTTCAGTGAAGATGACATAGCGGCGGGCAAGCTGCTGCTGTACGAGGTGCTCAACAAGCGCGACAAAATGGTCTCTCGCCGCCGCGACGGGACGAAGAAAAGCGTACAGGACATTATAACGCTGTTCAAGGAGACAGATCCGGACGACGTGCCTACGTTTGTGGCGAGGGACTTAAACAAGCTCCCTCCCGTCACCTTTGACCACGTCGATGCCACGAGCCTTTTGAAGGACATTGTCCTTCTTAAGAAGAGCCTGAAGGAAGTACACGAGAAGCTGGATGTATCTCAAAATGCCGTTTCCGAACTACGTAAGGAACTCGATGATTTGCGCAAGATCGGAACGGTAATGAGGTCACTAGTGTCAGTGACACACGTCAACTCGCCGCGCGGAGCTGCCCTGGATAGTAGCTTCGCGTCAGCAGTTTTGTCGCCGTCGCCGTCGCCTCGTGCGCCGCTTGTAGACAGCGCGCCTCGCGCGTCCCGCTCCCCCGCGGCTCCTCCGCCTGCCGCCGCACGACCTACGCTCCCCGTCCCGCTGCACGTGCCTGCAGCCCCGGTGAAACTAAGTTTCGTCAACGTCACCGCGAGCTCCACAGTCGCTTCTAAAATGAAGCCTAAAGATCAAAACCAGGATGCTGATGGTTTTATTACGGTAAATAGGAGGAAGAACCGAATAAGACCTGTCAAGAACCGCAGCGGTACAGCTTCACCAGATTCAACTCTGGGAGTTCGTGCTGCGATGCCGAACACTCCGGTGTACATCTCCCGCCTGCACTACACCGTCGGGGAGAAGAACATCGTTGAGTACGTGCGCCAGAAGTTGGGCTATACGCTGAGGGTGCATATGCTGGAGTCGCATCGGAACGTCAATTTCAAGGCGTTTGTGGTGCGAGTTCCTACATGCTACCTGCCTCGCGTCATGACCGAAGACTTCTGGCCGAACGGCGTGGTGTTCCGTCGCTTCCGCGGACAAATACCAGAAGTGTGCACTAAGACTAAGTAGTGTAGTATTAAGGAAGTGCTACTAACATAGTTTTAAGCTACTATTAATAACACATTTCTCTTTTTATAAAATATGTATGTTAGTTTATAAGGTATGTATCTATGGGCCTTAGTAGCCTGAAATAAATGATTTATTTATTATTATTTATTATTTTCTTTTTTACGTGCTGATTCCATGTTAGGCGTCGATCTAGGTGCAGGCCGAAGTAGCGGACACATTCCTCGTGTGGTAATACTACATCTTCTAGCTGTACAGGAGCTTCGTTTACGTAGGGTAAAGGTAACCGGTACTGACTAAGGTGCACTCGCCTTAATTCTCCACTGGTTCATGCACCTTGATACATCATCATACCTCATCACTCCTTGAAGTTTAATTGAGGCTATGGCAGGGTCAGCATCGCAGGCACAGCTGTGTCATCAGCAAATGTGGCGGTAGTTATGTTATCTCCTACGGGCATATCTGAAGTGTAGATTGTGTACAGTACAGGACCGAGCACTGAACCTTGGGGTAAACCTGCTTTTATGTCGAAAAAGTCGGAAGTCTTCTCGCCCTCTGCTGCCTGGAAAATTCTTTGCGCCAGGTATGATTCAAGGAGTAAGTAGAAGCTGTGTGTGTGCCAAGCTGTTTTTGATCTTACAGAGTAGCCCTCTGTGCCGTACCCATGTCAAAGGCCTGTTGGACGTCTAAGAAGGCTGACGAGCAATATTCTTTCTCCATCAGTGTCTTTCTGATTCTATCGACGACTCTGTGAACTTGCTCTACTGTCAAGTGAGTATGTCTGAACCCAAACTGGTGGTTTGGTATGATCTTGTTCTCCTCCAAGAATGGGAGGATTCTTTACAGCAACAGCTTCTGAAACAGTTTGGACAGTATCGGCAGTAGGCTGATGGGTCTGTACGACGTTACTTCATGAGCTGGTTTTCCGGGTTTGGCAAAAACATCTGCTTTATCCTGGATTGTGCGTGCCCAGCCGTTCTCCTTTTCTTTCTTTCTAAGTACAGGACTATGTTCTGTCCTGTACTCGGGCATAAAATGGTGTCTGATTGATTTCCTGGCGATGACTGCCGTTCCAGCATGGCATGTTACATCTGGATGGGTGGTCACCTAGCAATCAAAGTCTTTGAATTTGGTTTTTGATGAGGGTCTACAGTGTGCTTCGAATATTAATAGGACATCTAAATTATGATGTATCATTAATAGTTCTGCCTCCTTCTTATTAGGTGCCAAGCCATTGATTGTCCACGTAGCTATTCTAAACGAGATCATTTTGACATCTTATCGACGAGTTTAGTTATGAGCATCATTAACATACTCATTTGTTGTAGGATAAGGTCATATTCCTCTGATTGTTTCAAAAGTATTTGTTCTATTGCGGAATAGGATACCGGTTCCGGATTGCCGGTATTGTTGTGTGGGCAGGCAGGAACAGGTATGTTAGCGTTCACTATGTGTTCTGTATTTGTCGGTCGTGTAGCTTCTGCATACGATTTATTTTTGATCTCTTGCGTTAGTATTTTCACTCTGTAGCTCCTTTCATCTTTTCTTGTGAATGTGTGGCCGATCAGTCCCTTTTCTCTAACAATGTTCATGATCTTCTTATACGATTCAACACTAGCATTACTGATTCCGAGTTGGTCTCTGTTCGTTATTTTATATGTGAACTTTTCCTTACTAGCCACTGATTTCAGCATTTCGCTGATTTGTTACGTGATGACACTTATTGCATGTGAAACTTGTTTATATTTTCATAATTAAACTTTAGTAAACGATTGATTTTAAGTGTTTAATTTCATACCTAGTGTAAGCCTTAAGCTCGTAAGTGGAAAAAATATAACGAATTTTGAGAAACAAAGTTATCACAAAGTCTCCTATCTGTTTTGGAATACCAAAATATATATAAATAATGCATTTATAAAAGTATGTAGTACATAGAATGATACTGATAACTTTACTCTATATGTATACACCTAAATTTTCTGCCGTGAGGTTCATAAAGTTTAAATTGAATCTAAATTTGAAAATGTCAAACTGTAATACCGTGGTTTCTCAAAACTATCAAAACTGAGATAGGATAGTTAGTAATGCGAGGGACGAAATAAGGTAGGTATAATCCATTTAATCAGGTAATAATACAACTACCTATGTCTGCTTTATATAAATTTCATAAATACATACCTATCAAATAAAGTACCTTTTGTACAACAAGTCTTCTAAAGTTAACAATGAAACATCACACCCAATTGAACCCACAAACCGCTGAACACAAAAGCCATTCAGCAAATTACACGGTGACATTTTCAATTCAGTTCCATTATCAAAATACGCACCGTGATTGGTCCGCGGGTTGGTGACAAATGGGCGACAAATTTCCCTGTCAACCAATGGGAAGCGAGGAAGCGGTTTGATGTCAACTGAATGGAATAATGCGTAAATAATTGTATATGTCATTTCAGTGGCAGTCGTAGTATTAAAATGTCGGCAGATGTTTTAGTTAATGTAGTTAGTTAAGTGTTTACTTAAGACATTAAAATGTATTATATTTTAAGTGTTTTGACTATGCATATTTGGTCGACATTTATTTTTAAATAATATTTTTTGCCGCAGATAATTTTTGTACCATTGTAGGCTTGCTGTATTTGTCTTGATATTTCTATTTAAGAAAATATATATATTTAGATTTGTATATTTTATGTCTATACCTATATTTTGAGAAAGATTTTATTTTTGTAACGAATAGGCTCTAATCTGAAACTACTGGGCCGATTTTAAAAATTCTTTCACCAATTCAAAGCTATATTATCGAGGAGCAACATAGGCTACTTATGGCCCCGATATTTCTATAGGATCGGGTTTTACGCGGGCGAAACTGCGGGACGCAGCTAGTCATTTATATTTTTTAATTAAGACATTTTAAAACTGAATATAACTGAGTAACATTGTAGGGCATAGTAAATGTTTTTTTAAGCACAAAACCACCAAGATTTTCCCTAATACGTAATCATACGATTATAACATGCAAACGACCTACTGCGACAAAATTGTCTGCCAACATGTATCTAAGCCTTGATCACCACGACATCACTCGCAAACTCTACCGACCGGTATACTTTACGAGCGAATATCAGGCTATAAACAAGTGCACAGGGTTGGGTTGTACGGGGCAGGGAATGGCGTGTAATTGTTCCGATAAAATGGGGATAATCTGGTACGTTTCCTGGTTTGAACACGCTATGTTGGGGTTACTGAGATTTGAATAGCTTATTAATTACTAGCTGTGTCTCTCCTGTAGGTGTTTTGAAAAACCTTTTCTTTTTGGATGCCTACGTCGTCGTATAAAGAATACACTGTCCAAATTTCAGCTCTCTACTATCAGCGGTTTAAGCTGTGCTGTGTGCATTGATACAGTTAGTGAGGACAAAGTATTTTATAGATATACTAGCTGACCCGGCAAACGTTGTTTTGCCTTATAAATTATAGATAGTAGCCGATTCTCAGACCTACTGAATACGCATATAAAATTTGGTTAAAATCGGTCGCGCCGTTTCGGAGGAGTACGGTAACTAACATTGTGATATGGAAATTTTATATATTAGACTAGAATATGGTAAGGTGATATCGTTAGTGGAAAGGTAAAATGACTAACACGCCATTTTGACCAAAATAAGTTTTATATACAGTTCGATTGCATTGTGTTCTTTATAATGATTTAGTCATCTAAAACGAACACAGTCTCCAAATTCTCTCTTCTCTCTAATATCAGCCGTTTAGACTGTGCGTCGATACATCAGTCAGTCAGGAAAGAGTATTTTATAGATATGGACTGGGAGGTTTTATATTTTAACTTCTTCTGTAATTGATAGGTTAGTTGCACACTATTTCACAACATAATTGACGAAAGTGGTCTAAGATGTAGCTCGGAACACGTATCAGAACACAAACCAATGCCTTTATTTATATCGTGCAATTACAAAAAAGAATTAAATGTAGTGGGCACGTTCCATTTATTTCTCTCCAAGACAACTGATGTGTACAACAGTTGTCTTGTACCCATAATACAAGCCTAGTAGCTTAGTTTTTGTTTTGTCACAATGCTATTTTAATCCTGTAATTTTTTAACCACACCCTGGCTGAGAAGACGCACTAAAAATAAAATAGGTACCTCTAATCATAAATACATAACCAACTAAAGTAGGTACCTACCTAACCAAATTAACAGCACCATTCACCTACTTACAAGCTGTTATTTTCATATTTTCAAGAGGCAATTTACAATGGTTATCATACACGATCAGGCGGTAATGACGGCAATCACCACGTTTTCGTGTCAACACACCGCACTAGAAAAATATAACAAATGACATACGGGTTATCGTGGAATCTTTACGGTTCAACGTTTGAGGGGCGGGGTTAGGAGGTTTGGTTGGAGTTTTTTTTATGGTTAGAAGTTGTTGTTTCTTTGATTTTTGCGATTCAAATCTCTAATGCCGCATACCCACTGCGAGCGGAGCAGAGTCATTTTATATGTCAGTTTAAAATCATCGTTTCCATAGCGCGAAAAAGTCGTAGGTATGACATTGAAAACAACCGTTGTATGTTAAACTGACACAATAATGACTCCGTTCCACTCGCAGTGGAAATCCGGCATAAAGCTGCGTTCTCACCGCGAGCGTAGCGGAGTCCGGGAAGACCAGACTGGGTTAAAATTTAACTCTCAGGATTATACGTCTCTTAGGATTCAGGATTGTTCTCAGGAACGTAGGATACGTAAGCAACCAAACAAGCTTTTTGCAAACATTTGATACATCTATTAAACCGAAGGTTAAAAACTGACTCTGGCTGCCGTAGGTATATACTACCTACTACAAATCATACAATGTTTTTATTATGTTTATTTTATACCTTAAAAGTCTGGTCAAATAAAACAGAACAAAAGTCCAGGAGGCAAAACAGGCTAAACTGAACAGGCTAATCTGTTGAAGACTTTTAATCCAGTCACGCCATGGAGTTTAATAAAGTGTGGGAACTTTATTAAACCCCATGGAGTCATTGGAGGATTTCTTACAAAGGTAACTATTTCGGGAGGCTGAAAAAAGGTGGATCGCCAGCGTCGAAGACGACCTGAGGGCCATGGGACAATTTACCAACTGGCGGAGGAGGGCCAAGGACCGGCCCTCCTCCGTGGCGCAAAAATGTAAAGGAGGCCAAAGGGTTGTAGCGCCGCAGAAGTCGGCAGAAGTACGAAGTACGTGAATTAAATACTAACTAAACAGTACTAATTTAATAACATGCATCATACCCTTTAATCATTCTCACAGGAACCTACGGAAGAGTACGTAAGTAGGTATAATCTTTCTCACAAGAGTTATGATTCCAAAATCTTAACAAACGCCGATATGGAGTAAGAACAGTCGCTAAACACAGCCAAACATGTATTTCCGTGAGACTGTCAAAATATAGAACCCATACCCACTAGTGATGTGCGTGTTTATTTCTTATATTTTTAGTGACGACAAGTTATAGTAACTTTTAAGGGTGGGTTATGGGTTTATTCAAATTAATACCTTACCCATCCTATTCTTTAAGTCTTGTCCATTCACTGGTTGCCTGGAAGAGATCGCCCTTAGGCGATAAGGTCGTCCATTGTTTCTTTATGGTACAATAAAACGTTGATCAATCAATCAATCAAGGGTTCCGTAATTCAGAAGGTTACAAAAAAGGAACCCATGTAAAGTCACTAGCTTGTCTGTCTATTTGTCCGTCTGTTTAGGATATTTTTTTTAGAACATGTTGTGTCTAGGGCATGAATCCCGGAATCCCGGGATATCGTAATCCCGGGATCTCGGACGCAAAAGTTCGGTATTATAATCCCGGGATTGAGTGATCCGATATCGAGATTTGAGCAATTTACTATTTGGGTTCAAATTAATGTTTTTAGCTATATTTTTCCTCATTAAATGATTGAATAGAACTATTAAAATTAAACCCAAATTAGTCTACCCCTGAGGAAGAGATATGTAAAGATTTAGAAGCGTAGGGAATTGGTCAAATGTTTAAAACAATAAAAGTAACGTGATTCATTGCAATTTTTAAAACAAGTATTTTTTATACAATGCATGCGAGCAAAAATTTTCTGCTAACATAATTTTAGTAGTGCGCCTAGAATTTGGCGCGAAAGTTTAGACACTTTCGGGTTTAGGCTATTTGTCCGCCATATTTCTAAAATGATGGGGTGGACGGCCCTCGGGGTAACTCGGGGGATATCGTTAAAAAGGCGAATTTAATACAATAAAAATGTGTTAAATCTAAAATATTTAATATATTTAAGACTCTAGTGGTTTCATTACGTAAATATAATGAAACCACTAGAGTCTTAAATATATTAAATATTTTAGATTTAACACATTTTTATTGTATTAAATTCGCCTTTTTAACGATATCTAAAATCCCAGTATCAATCCCGGGATCCCGGGATTGAGCTCTTAATATCGATATCATCCCGATATTGCATGCCCTAGTTGTGTCCCACTGCTGAGCAATGGTCTCCTTTACTTTCTTCCATGACTTCCTATTCTGTGCCAGGTCCGGTCATTTAACCTGAAAGGCATAGAAACGTGTGTCGGGAATTCAAAAATGCTAAACATAACGAAAAGCATTATTTCAGAAACTTTTTTTTCCCAAAGAATATTAATCTATCCATTGTTTCTTACAGTGTTTACCACACTTATAAAATTCTACTTAAAAAAAAAACTACTCCAACTCTAACTTCTTTTTTTGATTTTGCTGGTTCGAGTACCGCCAAGTACAAAAATTTTTGAAAGCAATTTTTTTTCTTTTCACTTTTCCGCTCGGGGTCGCATTTACTTGGTGCAAAGGTTGACCTTTGCCATACAGAGAGGCAATGCTGCTGGCATCCTCGGCTCCTTTGCGCCAAGTACGATCAAGGGCGGTTTATTTAATTGACTTTATATTTTTATTTATTTGTTTATACATTTGTTTGTGTTTATTTTAAATACCTAAAATTAAATAAAGCAAGAATAGTAATATCAACTCAACCCCATCACTAAAAACTACAACAGAAAATCTAAACCCATCACTAGCACTTGAACAACGTTTGTTTGCACACACATTACAACACTTAGTGAGCACATGATGTCCGATCATTAGCGGAGCACACACAGACGGACAGACATGGCCCATTTAATTATAGGTTCGTGATGGAAACGATCGTTCTGATTTGTTTAGAGCATGCCTTGTATCAATCATTGAGACAATACCGCTCTAACGAATCATTGGGTCGAGTTACCTTGGTTGTGGTAAATTATTGTAGTTGCTAATTTGTGGTAAGGTTGTTGTTTTTCATGCGTGAGTTACTATTTGACATTAGAGTCGATTGTCCAATGATAGTTAACCTAATAAGATAAGACCTAAACTTAACTTAATATGATCTTAACTGAAAATCCCTGTCGGATTCATCGAAAATTGTTGATTATTTTCAGACGCAATGTTTTAAAATATTGTTTGATTGTTTTCTTTGTTTTGGTGTAGTTTTAAGACAAACATTTTATTTTTTCGAATCCTTAAGCTCAAAATACACAATGACACTTACACTGATATTTTATACCTTAAACAGACCATACCTACAGCACACATATTAAGAAAGTGTTGTAGGTAAAGTGTCAGTGTAAGTGTCATCGTGTATTATGAGCTTTAATTAGCACACTTTACGCATAAAATATATTTAAAATATTTGTCTAAAGTTCGTTTTTTCTCCCTAAAATGTGCTACTAAAGCATCGAAACAATACCAGTAATGTGTTAATTACATCCAATCAATAATGTTTGGACATTTGTTTATCCTATTAGCTAGACTCATTAAAAAGAAAAAAATATACAATTTTCTGTCTGTATCTTCCACAATTTCGTTACATATAGTAACTACCTACAATTAACTCTTCGATACAACAACTAAAACACAATAACACTAACTTAACACATCTGCTATGTAACTGTAAATAAATAAATAAAACATTGTTTATTGTGTCACAATCTTATCTTCAGTGTCACCATTTTAAAAAGACCTATCCCTGCGGCAGAAATAAATAATACAGTCAAAGGAATTAACTTGCATCTTATCACTCTACAGTTCAATAGTTAGTTAAATTTTAATGTAACTTTTCACATGGGTCGTTTATATTTTAGATAAGGTAATAAGCTATTTTCTACTTCGAAACCTCAAAAGAAAAATGGGTAAAACAGCAATATGGAGGTAGTTACTTTAAAATTTTCAGAGGTCTATTTAAAATGGTCTCGACTCAACCTTGTCACTGGCTGTCGCGTCATGTGGGACCCATTTGTTTGGATAAATAAAGTTGTATTCACAATGGGCCCGCCATATGTTGGGTTAATAACTGGGTGTAAAGAGTCTTTAGACTTGGCAATGCTATTCGTTGGATAAAATAATTGGTAGGTATGGGACTGAGAAGGATTGGTGACAATCTTACTGGGACTCCTTTCAAATACCTACTGTAACACATTGTGGCTATGTACGTAATGTTATGTAGGTTATATGGTATTTAAAGGTACCTACCGTAGTACTTTACCTCTTATTCTATTTGATTTTATAAACTTAGGAGTTTTAGAAGATGATTGTTACTCTTTCACGCAAAAAGGTAGGCACCTACCTACTACTAAACCGATAATGGTGAAAATGATTTATAAAAACGATATAACCATGATTTAATTATTTTACGGAGCTCGACATTTCACTACTAAACAAGCTAGTCAGTCTGGCCAGGGGCCAGTCTTGGGAACAAGCCAGTTGCAATAACTGGCGAAATATGGAGCTCTGTATAAAATAAAAACTAATTAATACACATGTACCTACATAGTAAATACCTTGTTTTTAATAATATTTTTAGTGAAGCAAGCATGGTAAATTAAAATCGTTTATTAAGTTTAAATTTAGATCCCAATATTTATTGTGTTTTATAAGTTGGTGAGGTAAGTTTTCTTTCAAAAAAATGTTTAAAGAATTAAAAACAGCAACTTAGTAAAAAAATTACTAAGTAAAATAAAACTGTACTCATTGAAGACAAAAAAAACAACTTTAAGAAAAGTTACTACACTACTCAAAAAGCACTACCAAAGTTTTTACATAAAACACCACCCATTTAAAAACTTTCCTCCACGCCTATTATAATAAAGTGCTTTGAAATTTTTACCACTTAGGCACCTTAGTATTTATATTATTTATTTTTTTCAGTAAGAGGCACTCGGTCATGCAATCTGCACATATATTATTTGAACCAGGCAACGACAAACTGTAGGGTCTTTACTACGTAAAACGTTCAAAGCGATAGCAACAGAATTGCTATCGCTTTGAAATAAATCGTCTTGTGTTTTTTATTGCATTCCGAAACTAAATATTTAGTTGAGCTGAGTCCCGCGGTTTCACCCGCGTAAATCTGTATCCCATGGAAATTCTGAAAACCTCTTGGTCATCGGATACAGTGGTTTAGGCTGTACGCTTATCTATCAGTCAGAACAACAAATACAAAAATAAAAAATCATTTATTTCAGCAAAAATAATAAGTAGGTACTTACTTACTAGCCAAAAGAAAATTGCACAATTTATAATTAAAGGACAGCCTGTCAGTCAATCAGATAGCAACTTTTTATTTTGGGCAAATCAATATTAGTCCAAATAAATGTTATCTTTCTTTCCTTCAAAACTAGTATCAATTTATCACATAAAGTACATTCATTTAAATTCATTCACCTACCTAATAAATCTTCAAAACAATGTCTCCGAACTTCGAAGTAACAATTTCTTTGAAACCGATTGCAATAGAAAATAATTAACATTTTAGGTGGTAGATTCTGTGATAACAATCTACGCTTTAAATGGGCGGGTGCAGTTAAATACTGTGGTGTTGTGAATTGACCCCGATTTTATCGCAGGCAAGGGTTAAGGAGAGGACGTCTTATAGCGATTTACGGGTTGAAATACTACTACAGGGTTAATTTAAGACGTAGAAAAATTATAACGATAGATTGAGTATCGATAAACATTTTAAGGTGAAGCATTGTAAAAAAGAAAACTTGGATTTTATTTTTCTCAGTAATTAGAAAACGTACCCCCTTATTATTTAAAACCGCTGATTGACAGCTACATAAACTATGTATCGTTTGTCTTTTACTGTGATTTGAAGTTTCCAATTTGACAGACAGTGACAAACGTTACATACATTTAGTCATATGTTATTCATCGTTTATCAGTTTGTAAGTTTTTATACAAAAGGTATTGATAATGTTTATTATTTTTAACGTAAAATACTGTTTTTTTAACTATCTTAATCTAAATTTCTAAAGAAAATTATTTATTAACAAGGGCGATATAATGTTGGGCCAAAATTTACATTAAATGGCAAATTTAATTAAGGGGAAGCTTTGACAATAAAGAATAGTTCCACTTAACATTTAGCCAGCCTCGAGCCAACTTTACCTAATCTAGAAGGTTACGAACTGTATCCTTGTTCGGTAGTACAAGTTTTGATACGGATCTGGGAAATTACGTTTCTATTTGTACTTTCACATGTACAGTAAATCTTTTTACTTTTTTAGTAAAACATATGACAAATTGGATGTTAAAACTGTAGCCCTAATGATTGAATTTAGAGATCTTTTTAATGTTTAGGTTTTAATCAAAACTCAAACTAAAAAATATTTTGATTCAATAAGATATGCACATGATCATTTCAAATCGTCAGTAATCTAGTAGCTATATCTTAGGAACGTGACCTCGAATTGAGAAGAAGACACAAGAAACTCAGGGGCTTGTTTATCCTCTCACGTTCTTTTATTATTTCGGCATTTTTAAACGTCCGACGACGGTTCAAGGATAACAGTACCTACATCCTGATCACGAATATACTGGCTGGTTAGAGGACTGCTTGCGTAGGACTTTAGGGTCAAAATATAATGTTTCTTAAATCTATTAGGTACTAGCAGATTCCCGCGGTTTCACCCGCGTAAGTCCCGATCCCGTGGGCATATCGGGATCAAAAGTAGCCTATGTCACTCAGGGTGAATGTAGCTTTCTAATGGTGAAAGAATTTTTGAAATCGGTCTAGTAGTTTCGGAGATTACCCCCAATATACATACATACATACATGTTACCAACGTTACCTCTTTATAATATTAGTATAGATAGATAGATAGAAGTAAGTATAGATATATAAAATTCAAAGTCCTGACTGATCTATACATCTGATCTATCCATGTCAACGCAGAGCCCAACCGCTGGTTTTATATAAATTAATTTTGGGAGTGTGTTTTTTGTGATGTGTAGGCATCCACTAAGAAACGATTTTTGAAAAATCCTGCGGGATCGAGACTAGCGCGGGTGACTTAAATAAATAAAAAAATTCTGTGAACAACACACAGCGCCATCTAACCCCGTGGTAAGCGACTAAGCTTGTGTTGCGGTGACTAGACAACGGATATACTACATATATTTATTTTTCTTTTGTAAATAAGTACATACATATTGTACATAGAGGGACACCCAGACCAGACACAAATATTTATTTTTTAAGCATAAATACTTGCACCCGGCGAGAATCGAACCCGCAACCTTCTGCATTGCAATCGCGCTTTCGCACGACGCGCCACATAGGTCGCCATAGGACTTACTTATATAGCGAACATACTTACCTAACAATTTTGACTATGTATTTCATTTAGATCACCCATAAATCGTGCCTTACTTAAATTTCACCCCGTCCGGCGATGGTATCCGTCCCGTCACGCGAAGGCTCGCACTTTGTTTACAACTTCCGCTCGGCCGGAGTTTCCGGACACTTCCGGTCCGGACGAATCCGGAAAATGACCGTATCGTGTCACCTTAACTACGTGTTTTACGATTTATGGATTTTATGAAGCTTATTATGTAGTTATCGCGTAATTAGAGGGTAGGGGTGTTTCTGGAGAGCCAATTGTTAACGATTTAATTGCATGACTTCGCCTTAAGCGGTTATAAGTACTGAATAACAATTGTTATAGTGAAATTATGTAAAATTACATGTAATTACCAGGGGTTTTACGTTTTTTTAATAAAATATCTCACTTGCAAGTACTACGTCTCTTTATTTAATAAATATTTCGATCTCTATTTCACTGTCGTCGTAAATGATGTTGATAATGTAATCTAAGATAAAGCATGCTTAACTTAAAAATGCTTGATATCCTACTAATACCTATTATAAATGTGAAAGTTTGCGTGTAAGTAAATGTGTAGGTAAGTAAGTAATCAAGTACGTTTTACTTACTTACATAGGTTCTAGTTACTCATCCGATTGTGATAAAACGTGGTATGCAGATAGCTGGAAATCTGAATTAACACATAATAGGTAGCTTATGGGATAAACCGATCTATCGACCAATCGGCCGATTTTAGATCAATATTTGTCTTGAAAACCTGATCTGAAATCAGTCGTTTTGATCGACAGACCGGTTGTGAATTTTCAGAGACAAATGATTTTTTTTGGCACGCTCGGAATTAAGCCTTTAGAAACAAGACTCGTGACTCGTGACTTCTTGGTCACGAATCAAACAAAAATCTACGACAAAACTACAATGTTACTGATTATTTTGTTAAGAATTCCACCGTTAAATAACATATTCAAAGATCACATTCTCACATTAAACATATTTCACCGAGCCTTCGACCTCTTATTCATAACAGAATGTCCTCACGATCTCTTACTTCCCAACAACCATCAGAAATCACAAAAGCAAGCAATACTAACTCTTAACTCCAACGATCTAAGACTGTGTGCAGTATTTCTCAACTGTAAATTAAGCTGGTATTTGGAGACGGTTATGTTTATAATATAAACAAATGTCGATCGAAAATAGATATTGTCGTTGTCACTGTGAGGCGTTAAACAAACGGACCCAAGTACCGCTTTAGCCGAGAGTGCTTGAGATATGGCACTGTTAGGCCGGATACGGATTTGCGACTGTATGCTAAGATATGGCATTAGGGGCAATTATGGTATTATAAACTTTTAACTGTAGTTCTATCGAAAATAGATACCTACTGACCTGGGCGGGCATGTTTTGAGAAAGTGACGTTTTGCGAAAAAGACATTTTGGGAAAATGACTTTTTGTAAAAGTTACTTTCTGAGAAAATTACATTATGTGAAAGTGACCAATTTTCCTCAGTCATATTTTTGTGACAGTGACTTTCTGTGCCAAGACTTTCTTAAAAGGATTTGAAAATGATTCATTATTGGTAGAGTTTTCCCGAAAACGGTTTAGCAATTATTGACTTCAATACCACCTATTTCATGAATAAATGATTGAATTGGTAATTAACCAAGTTTTTTTTAATTAGCGAAACTTACCTCAATTTCCAGAAAATGTTTAACCGTTTTCGCGAAAAATCGCAAAAACAATTAAAATTGTTTATTTTTGCATTTACGGACTAAACAATTTGATAGTTACAGTCGCTAGTTTTAATCGCAATGGCAATTCGTTAGCAACTGAAGACGTGTAATCTACTATTTAAATTGTTTCAATCGAGATTTTTTTGCAACAAACTTACATAATCAGGCGTCAGGCTCCGCAAACTTCAGTAAGTACATTTTTTTTAGTAGGTGGACTCTAGGGTTCGATAAAAAACCATGCGACAAAACGCATGTCTACAGCATCCAGCGACATAATAATTAGATGCTTATCACGAATCCCACACACAGCGCCAACGCGACAAGCTTGCGACAGAGTGTGACTCACGCGACTTTCGGCCTGCGTAGGCGATGCGACATCCATGCTGTGTCGCAAGTCTTGAGGATTGGTACCTAATTGATATTTATTTGGGACTCGATTTTAGATAAGGTGTTTTGTAATTCTTAGTAGATAGGTAGATACCTTCTTTAGTTAGAATCTTCAAATTGTTTTGGTTGGAAAGCATCTTCTTTTTCTAATCTTTAAGATGTGCGTGCTACGTCCTAGACCGTTAATATCACTAACAATTAAATTGGATAGTGGCCAAAGGTTAGTCCAACGTTCTATAAAAAATCGTACAGTGTAGCCCCAGGTGTAGCCCCAGCGGGTGCCGTGTAGCCGCAGCATAGAATAGGGTTACCCCATCACTTCCCGTGGGTGTCGTAAAAGGCGACTAAGGGATTTAGAGAGGACTAGCAAAACTAAAGTTCTCCCCGCGCGGTGGCGGATAAACTGCTTGATCCCTAGAAGGGTTGGTGTCAGGCAGACAGCCGGCCGTAAAAATATTGCCAAATCTATTAGCAGAAGGTTTGGTCAATGATGACTTAACTACTGCGCCAACCCCAAATATTTAAGGGTTTAGCGGACCCCGGGCTCCCGAGAGGGATGCAACCGGGAACATCGCTCGGATGAGAGAGACTATATAAAAGTTTCAGTCCAACACTCACGGTTCTAAGGGACCACCCACACTGCATCAATAAACGCAGCGTTTTATGACGTCGATAATAAACGCCTGTTTACATTGACGGTCGCAGTGCTGGCTTGTCAACCGCGGACACTACTGTTCTAAGCGGCAACTGCTATTTCTGTAATGTTTGAACAATGGATTATGGGCATCTGTTGATGTTAAACATTAATTGCTTGGAATATTAACGTGTATACAGGCCTTTATGAATGGGAAGATTCATTTTCACTGGAGAACGTTTTGCCACAGTTTACTTCGGTTTTTAACCGACTTCAAAAAAGGAGGAGGTTCTCAATATATTATACCCATATATTGTTTGTTTGTTTGTAGGTATGTTCACGGCCCGTATTCCGGCATATATAAAATCCGACTATGATTTGACATATGTTCCGTAATACAAATACCCAAAAAGTCAGATCGTAACCGAAATCGAAATTATCGAAATTAAAAACGAAGTAAAGTAGTTGGCTCCTCGTTTTCATAATACTGGCAAGGTTGGATATTATGCAAAACCTTGAATTCAAATTCTGTCTGGCTAGCATATAGTCAGTCAGAGGGTTTACTAGCTTCTTACCGACTTTTTCAAAATGCTCCATGTTTCCTACAATTTCCTACAACTTATCCGGACCGATCCGGTCACCTGAGTTGTAGGAAAGGTCACTCCTACAACTTAGGTGCCCTGACTCGGTAAACAAAGTATGGAAGATGGGTCACTGTAAAGGTGCGTACAGACTATATAACAAAACATGCTTTATAACAATGTTTTACAATATTATTCATCCATTATTATCTAAAATATTTTGTAATATAGCATGTTATGTTATATAGTCTGTACGCACCTTAAGAGAGAGGCTGCGAGGTACCAACCTGGAGGGGTACTTTCAATCTAGGAACGTACGAACGAAAGAAAGAAAATCTGTCATCCGTCCTTCACAACAGACAGATGACAGATTTTCTTCTTGAATTATCATTTGTAGAATTAAAGTAGAGGCCCTGTAATTTTACGCCATACGATTTTCCATTAGTATTTTCCTACTGTATAATGGACGAAGACATTAATCCCCAATGAGGTGTTCTCGTTTCAAATAAAAGTAATTCTCAAGATCAGATTACGAAACAATGTGGCCTCAAGCTTCGTAATTACATCCAAATTAATGTCTAAATAAGTATCACGAGACGAATGAACAATGAACAGGATCATTAATCATAGTCTACAGTCTAGAGCATAGAAGATACTCGATGTTTTCATGGTTTTTTAAGGCTGGAGGATAATTGCGTAATCGAATTGATTGAAAACCAAAGGAATATTAATTTGATATATATTTTTTAAATCGTCCTACTTTGCTCCCCTATACTTTGCTCGTATTAAATTAAATTTAAGTCTTAAAAATCAAATATTTCGGATACGTTCACGATAAAATGAAATGTTAGGCGATCAAACATTTTATATAATAGGAGCATAGTTACCCATAGGAGTTATAGGAGAGCAAAGTAGGAACATTTTTACTAGGAAATCACGGTAGATGGTGCCACCACAAATCTAACTTGAAAGTTAAGGATAATCCCTGTCGCATGAGCTCGTTTGGCGCAGATGATAAGCGTGCCTCACTAGAAAAAGGGAGATCGTGGATTCAAATCCCACGTGGAGCATTGAATTTTGGAAACAAAGCACTTTTTTTAAACAAACGAATCTATACTAATATAATAAAGCTGAAGAGTTAATTTGTTTGTTTGATTAAACGCGCTAAGCTCAGGAACCGCTGCCGCTGGTCCAATTTGAAAAAATCTTTCAGTGTTGGATATTCCATTTATTGAGGAAGGCTATAGGTAATATTATATTTCAAAAAAAATTGGCGGAAGAAGTCGCGGGCACTGCTAGTATAATATACAAGACAAATCTGTCTGTCTATTGGTATAGGATTTAGCGGACTCCGGGCTCCCAAGAGGGATGAAACCAGGAACATCGCTCGCATGAGGAGGACTGATAAATATGTACATATGTGACAAAACTTGGACTTGATTTATCTATTTGGCGAGTGTTTAACCGCGGTTTAATTTATTAATTAATTTACTGTTCACTTGCGTCTCTAGTATCTGTATCTGTCGAAAAGCGCATCTGTCACAATGCGTTTTCTTTCAAAATACATATCTGACCACTTGCATTTCTGACGACATGCTGGTACCTAATCCTTCACTACAATGGATGGTACTATCAATTATCGTTCTCGCCACAGAAATACATTAATTTAACTTGCAAGACGAGCGTTCGTTTTAAAAACCCTACGAAGTTATTTTCAAGAACCTTGATACACTTTAATTTAACCAATTTCCTAGCCAGCAATAGCGTGCAGTTAACTGTTGCCTTGATAAACTATATTAGATGGCTCGTCGGCCATTTTAAATGCTCTAATTATCTACCTCCAGTTACGTATCATTGACGTGTGTAGTTTACTATGGTGGGTCTATTAGAGCTTTGAACAGTTCTGAACATACTTGTGCACTGTAAGTACACTTACATATATGCGTTGTATTTTTTAGTATATGGAATGAGAACGAATAAGAATATAGAGACAGTAATTCCGGACAACTTTGGACCACATAAAAATGATCTTGTTTTGTTATGATAGAAATACCAATTAGGTACATTATGAAAACTTACAAAATGATGTGTACTTTTTTTCTAGTTCCAACTTAGAAATTAAGGACCTAAATCCTAAGTTAGACATAGAAATAGACATGGTCTAAAGTTATATTGATTTTGGGATAACATTGGACCAAAGTTTTTCCTCACCTTAAAGACTCATTTCATCACAATATTTAACTATCTGGGTAATTTTGGACCGTAGGTAATTTTTTAATTGGTCATTCATTCATTGAAATTCACAATAATGAAAAGTATTTTCTCTGTGATTTCCAATGTTCCACCGCTGGTCTAATTTTACCCGGAATTATTGTAGATAGATAATTAAAAATTGATGCACAACTAAGACTCGAACCTACGAATAAAAAACCAAAGCGACGTAATCTCCCTAGGCCGACACTGTTCAATCAATCAAACGAATCCCAGAATCAGTGTTTATTATTACAAGTAGACAGGACAGAAATAGAAAAGTGTTTGTATTTGGCATTACTGAGAGTATTGAACTCATGAATTCTTCGGACGTACGGCATTCCTCTCAAAATAAATGGTGTCTTTGTTAATTGCTTACCTACCTATGTGAAGATTTCGTGATGTGCTTGGAAATTTTTGTACTTTTTTTTTTATTTAAGGTTGCGTATATAGCGGCAACAGAAATAGGTACTTCATCTGTGAAAAATTCAATTGAAAAACTACTACAGTTCATGAGATACAGTTTGGTGTAGGAAAGACAGACGGATAGCGAAGTCTTAGTAAAAGGGTCCTGTTTTTACCCTTTGGGTACGGAACCCTAAAAAGCAACGATTGAAAAATGCACTAATACCAAGACAATAAAGGTAGAGGAACGTAATCAAATTGGCCAATAACCTTTCTCATAAAATCTATGGTCAATAAATAGTTAACCAACTTTAGCAATGAGACATTAAATTAAATCACAAAACATTAAAAAGATCCAAATAGGCAAACGATAATTGATTCGTTCCCGCTAAAGCGAATTGTAAGTTTCCAGTTTAATTCTAGCATAAAAAGTTATTGCCGGCTTCTAAGCCACTAGCCAGTAGCCGAGAAATACAACCTTATCAATAACAATCGAAAATTAAAGCCGCGGATCACCTCTGATCTCTATCCTGTCATTCTAACGAATCCTACCTATCTTAAATTCACACGGACATTTTCAATGGATTTCAAACCTTAACGCATTCAGAATAGAGGCTACGAAACCTGTCGTGTATTAAAATATTGATGCCTTTAACTTCAAACTGGAGTTCCAAAGGATTTTCACCGTTAAGGTTTAAGGAATAGAAGTGGCGGTGTTTGTAGTTTATTATAATATTGACGGTGATAAATATTCGTCTCAGTTTTACGATCACAATTGAGACTTTTATGATTTTATTGCGGTTGCGCTGTCAACTTCTGGGAACTTCTCGCGATGGTGGATTGTCATTAGTGATTGTAAAATGAGATGACAGTGGGGTAACGAGCCGGTTAATTAGCCGGGTTTATGATGATGCACCGTTTCTGATTAATAGCTGACGGTCTGATGGTATAATGAAGGCCCATACCTGCGCTTGTTACTGGTAACTTGATGGAACAATGTTGCATCCAGTTACCATTCTTGTCGCGTTGGTTGTTGTTATCTTAAAGAGGGTTTGTATCCATTGGTCCTTAGTTACCCCGTGTAAGAACTTTGGGTAACTCGTTGTGAAGCTTTCATCGCAGATGTTACTTACAAAGCTAAGGCTGTATGACACTCGATGCAAATGTCGTGTGTCGGTAGCATAGACAGTACCTAGCAACATCAACACTGCGATATCTGCAACTAGGTGTTGCAAGGTCCCGAGATGGCGGCGGCATGTCCTGCGCCGCCTCTCGTGAGGGATTTTCCCTGTTAATAGGGTTTGCAGCCAGAGGAGAAGAGGTCTCTCAGCCAGACCTGTCACCCCGGCTTCAGCGGGGAAGTTGTATGTGGAAACAGTGCCTGCCACCCCCGGAAACGGCGAAGAAAGGGACACCGAGGAGTTTTAGTGGGTAAACCTCTGGCCGCCTACCATCTTAGGCCAGTAGACCCCACACATCCCCACTGCTTCCCCCGGAGCGGTGGGACAGTCCATAAGGTAAGATTTCTCCTCGATTAAAAAGAAAAATAAATAAAAGGGGTTGCAATGTGTAAAGGTAAGTGATGACATGGTCTAAGATGCAATACGATCGTCTAGAGGTCTTGCCAGATTTTGATAAAAGTACAAATTAAGTAGGCAAAATCACGGAGTTTATTATAGTCTGCACATAGTTGCATAAAACCGTACTTAAATGATTATAAAATTACATTTAAATATTTCAAAACTTGCATAAATCATAAGTGCGAATCGAAAACACCTCAAGGCGCGGAGATCGCTTTACGGATACGATGACATGCGTAGGCGAAACTTTTTACCAACCTTTCTTTACATCCCCTACCCCTTTATTATAAAGGAATAAAGTTGAAATTTACATAGCAAGTTCACATAGAGCATTGTAAACGGATGCAATGATTTTCTAATGCATCTAGAAATGATCGCTATCACCTTTGTAATAAAGACAGTTTCGCAATAATATTATTATATTATTATTTTAAGTCAAATCTTGGACTTGGAAACCACTATTTTTAGTTCTGTGTTATGCACTCTTAAATTTAAGAGTTAAGGTTAATATTTCGGTGCATGAAAACTTTTAAAATTGTCTGAAATCCACAATATTTTGTTTTAGATATTGAAAGAGGTAAGTAAGTATAATAATATAACTTAGTTGCAGACATGGCAATGTTAAGAAGACATTATCAGGTTTAAAAGACCTCCATGGCATTATAGGAAGTACAAGCATAATTATGTACTACAAATATTATTTGAGAAGTCCCATCGCTCCATAGCCAATCATTATAAGTCATCATTGACCTTACCTTCTGGAAATCGATTTGGCAATATTTTTACGGCCGGCCTGACACCAACCCTCCTAAGAACCAAGCAGTTTATCCGTCACCGCGCGGGGAGAACTTAAGTTTTGCTAGTTTCCCTCAGATCCCTAAGTCGCGTTTTACGAAACCCACAGAAAGAGATGGGTGTAACCCTATTTTAAGCCGTGGATACACCATAGAGCCTCTAGATTACTACAATATCTACGATGTTTTATACAAATCGTAATATTAATATTATCCTGTACCAAATCGGTCTAACTCCAAAAACGAATCGCTCTAAATAAATCAAAACTGGCTAACACCAACCAATTTGTCTCATCCATAGTCAAACACCCTACTAATTGCGACAAGCCACTCTCTACCTCGTAAATAAGAAACAAATATTTCAATAAATAAAGCATAGTTAAAAGATATTCAAAATTTAAAGAAAGAACATCCACAAATCAAGATCGAATTCCACGTCAACATTTTTACTCGATTAGATATTCACAAGATCGTTTTAAAACGTCTTATAACACAACTAGGTATACTGGTCTTTTTAGGGTTCCGTACCTAAAGGTAAAAACGGGACCCTATTACTGAGACTTCGCTGTCTGTCTGTCTGTCTGTCCGTCCGTCCGTCCGTCCGTCCGTCCGTCCGTCCGTCCGTCCGTCCGTCCGTCCGTCCGTCCGTCCGTCCGTCCGTCTGTCCGTCTGTCACCAGGCTGTATCTCATGAACCGTAATAGCTAGGAGGTTGAAATTTTCACAGAAGATGTATTTCGGTTGCCGCTGCAACAACAAATACTAAAAACGAAATAAAACAATTATTTAAAAGGGGCTCCCATACAACAAACGTGTTTCAAAAATAACAAGGAGTTGAGTCAGGACAGGAAGAAGGACAGGAGGACAAATCGAGTTGGTCATGGAATTCAAAATGGCTGCCCTATCTGTCAAATATACTAGTCTGCCTTACTTACCAAAGAGTTTATTTTATGTTTCAGATTTTCTTTGTGCCAAGGTTTTTTTTTTCAGTGATTCGGTCGTTTGATGGGAGTAAGAATCGAAGATAAATATTTCATATTTTCCTATAAAATTTAAAAATTGGTTGTTGTAAACCATTTTAGGGTTCCATATCCAATTGTGATAGTGGTACGGAACCCTTTATGCGCGAGTGTCGCACTTGCCCCGTTTTTTTTGCCCGTGGTTCGGTTAAATGTAATTATAAGGAGAAATATTTGACGTAATTTTTGTAGATGCCTTTTTCCCTAAAATATTTCTAGTTTATGTTATCTTTATACCAATACAATTTTAAATATCTCCGACCCTACTCAGTATACGCAGAGGACATAAATAAAGCATAGTGTGGGCGAACACGGTAGCAATCTGCAAGTGTCATATAGTTCTAATAGAATGTCTGGATTTGATTGTTAGAAATGTTAGACTACGCCTTTTTGTCGTGACTGAAATGAAGGCTTTTATTTTGCTTTCTTAAGAGTCTACCTACTCATTTCTCCATACAAACTTCACAAACGTAGTCGACTGTTTCCTCCCTGGATAAAGTTTTTTACAGCCATGACCATACCCCTACGTTTTGATTTTTTTTCTTTTTTTTAAGTTTTCTGAATTTAACATGGTCATGGCAGATATTGGTGTTATGGCATAAATAAACAAATTTAATATCCTTATCCAAGGAGGAAACAGTCGACTACGTTTGTATGGAAACAGAGTAGGTAGACGGTCCTCAATGTCCACATATTTCGTTACAGATAGACACCGAAATCGTAGATTTTTGTCAAAATAAGCAATAAAAACGACATTAACACCAATACGCCACAGATACACATCAGTAACAATAAAAAAATCTTGAATTACAGTTTTAAGTAGTAAATTATAGCAAAGGATATACCGACCTTTCTGATAAACAGACCGAAACGCAAACCACTGCTCATGGCACGCGAATTTAACCACCAAACTACGAAGGCCCGTCAAATTCCTTCCGTTAACACCGCTTCTTAGAGAACTGTTAGGGATTAAAGTAGCAGTTGTAAGTGGACAGATCTTGTTAGACTGGACGGGATGTTACGTAAATTTTGAGTGAACGTTGTTTATTAGTTTGATACTCAACAAATTGCTTCACGACATGAGGCGGTAGATGATACTGCGGTTGTGAAAGCATAGTTATTTTTTGACATGAATGTAGTTTTTCGTAACAGTCGGTAGGTACTTAATAACTAACTTGACCGAATTGTCGTTGTCGAGTCAAAGGTAGGTACTGTTTTGACTCGACAACTACAGTACGTTTTACATTTTAGTTTTGAAACTTTTTATTGATATTTGTTCTTCAGGAAGAGGGTCATAGTCTACAATAAACTAGATGGCAGCACTGGTAAAAATGAATCGCGATATGGTTGTCATACTTAAAAATCACTTTTATTGTATGGGATATTGATAATTTTATTAAGGTACCCCTTAATAAAATTATTTGTTTTATTTTATTTTTAGTATTTGTTGTAATAGCGGCTTCAGAAATACATCATCCGTAAAAATGTCAATTATCTAGCTATCACGGTTCATGAGATAGAGTCTGGTGACAGACAGACATCGGGGTCTCAGTGATTTTTACCCTTGAGTAGGGAACTCTAAAAACTAAAAACATAACCCTCCTTCGGCAGACGGGTAAAAACGGACAAACAAAACAGCCTCTTTGTTTTATACCTACCTACTAGCAGCGCCCCGTGGCTTCACCCGCGTAGAACCCTCACCTAATTAAAACCTAACTTATCAAAAGTTTATGACAATTGATGTAAAACTGAGCAAATTATTGTTCTTCTTCCCCTAATAGAGAAGGTTGTTATAAAAAGCGCAATCCTCCGGGAGCAACGATAAAAGATTTTAACGCGAGGGGAGACCGGGGATTAGGCGTGTGATACTTTGTCTTTTTAAACTGCTTTTTTGCAGTAAAGATGTTATTATGAGTTTGTGAAGAAATTTTAAACGGTTTGACTTTAGTTTTACGAGCTGGCTGCAGTTTGCAACTAGATGTACATCATGTCATTATTTGAAATGGATTCATCTATCTATTACTATTATAAAGCGGAAGAGTTTGTTTGTTTTTTTGTTTGTTTGTTTGTTTGAACGCGCTAATCTCAGGTCCGATTTGAAAAATTCTTTCTGTGTTGGATAGTCCATTTATTGAGGAAGGCTATAGGCTACTTTTGATCCCTATATTCCCACGGGATCGGGACTTATGCGGGTGAAACCGCGGGGAGCTGCTAGTGATGCAATAATTTGAACAGAATACAAAAACTGATGATTATTATTATTGTTTGTAACGTTACCGTTTCACGGGGCTATGGGAGCCCCGGACCTTTGGTAGGCGTGCGTGGGGCCGAAGCCAACACGTAGAGGCCCGTTTTAGTTACAATTTTAATTGCAAAGTATGAAAAGGACACCAAACCGGCGATTATCCCTGTCTACACTATAAAATGCAGCCAAGGACATTATTATTATTATATTAGTCTCCACTTAGTACTCGATGAGGTATGGTTGCCAACAATCGGCTCTAAATCCAACTTACACCATCAACTAAGTATGTTTAGCTTAGCTCGCCATCTTAACTTAAGTATCTAAGCATGATATCCCAGCTAATTTGAATGTAAACAATTTGACTAAAATACAATTCCACTAATATCAATCCGGCTAAAACTGTATCTGGGTGATATAAAACAGACGGACAGACGGACAGACGGACGGACGGACAGACAGCGAAGTCTCAGTAATAGGGTCCCGTTTTTACCCTTTGGGTACGGAACCCTAAAAAAGAACTTCGAGAATGTAAAGACAAGAGCTCGTTTCGCTCGCTCATGCCCTTACCTTCTCGCACCTATCACCCCGATGTCGTTTCTGTGACAGAAAAGAATTCAGGGTTGTGAAATGTGTCGAATTTTTTTAGGCGATTTTTTAAATAGACGTAGTTAGTTAGATACGAAAAAACTTTACTGTCAAACTTTGTCTCCCAGCCACCCATGGAAATATGACTCATATAATCTATGCTCCCAGCTCAAATCTTCAAAAAAGCGCACGTTCGTAGGTAATTCAATTAATCAAAACTGCACAGTCTAAAGAGCAAACCAAAACAATAACAGTCAAACCCAACATCCGCGACCCTTTCATATTGTCCTATCCTATGATCACTGAGACGTAAAATCCGCTACACTAATATTTAGATCGAGCGACGCTCCAGGCACGTCAGTCTCTTTTAATCATTGGATACAACGTCCAAAATTTTGCATATTGAGAAGTCTTGTGCAATTGCATTAGGGGTAACTGGTTGGTGAATCCACGCGTCACTGAATCCCAAATAGGGCACGGTCGGGTGAACTGGTATGTCACTAAATTTAATCCAAGGGTATGCTGTATCCTTTGTTGTTTCCGTTTGTAATTAATTTTGATTATTTGCATTCGATTTTGTGCCTACCTGTTTTGTGGCTGAGTTTAGGCCGGGTTTTGTCTTCCCTTACAAACTCTGTACCTATCTTTGATCTCGATTTATATCGATTTTAGGGATGTTCAGCGCGCTTTGGTCTGAAACCGAAGATCGACTTGACACGTCTGTCATTGTCTATTGAGTCGCGCTGAGCGAGACGGAGTATTTTTGTTTGAAGATGTCACGTTGTCTTTTACTATCGGTGCAAGAGACTCATGGTAAGTGACATTGAGTTTAATTTGATACAATCTCACAAAATTTCTTATTAGGCCATTTTACGATTTAAATTTTTTTACAAAAGAAAAAGAAAATCACCCAAAACCGGAAACAACGGATGCAATGTGGATGATTATTTCACAGCGGGATTTGAACCGGCAGCCTTGTGCTTCGGAGGCGGGTGGTCGCCCACCATTACGCTCATCAATAAAGTATTATTAAAAGCCAAATACAATGGATAATATGCATTGATATTTTGTTATAATAAGGAATGCCCGTGAGTGATAATTGTGAATAACTCGCAAAGCATATAATCGATCTTTCGCTCGCAGTACGACCAGTCACTGAAAAACTACAAATAGTGTACCTATTCTCAACTTAATCGTTCGCACAGGTAAATCACTGGAAAGTGATTCCTGTATAGATGCGTTCAAAGGAGCCTAAGTCGATAACAAACATATTATATTTCAAAAAACCCGACGTATTGAGAACCTCCTCCTTTTTTGGAAGTCGGTTAAAAATAGTAAACAAGAGAAACATACAAAGTCATCGCTCGGAGTGGGAACTCGTGTGGTAACTCGTATGGTCTAGTTCGTTAAGACGCTCGGGTACAGACACGCGAGACGCGAGTTCAAGGCTCGCCGCGAGTAAACTTTTATAAAACGTGGAGTAAGGTCGGAGTAATTTTACCACTTTTTGTTTCTGTCTGTTAACTTTGAAACTCCTAGTCACGGAAAAAGACAAAGCATGTTCTCACTACTCTCCGACCTTACCCACTTTTATTGCTAAGGTTATTAAAGATGTATTTTTCCTTACATATACGTCTAGTTTATCTTCGTTGAAACTCTTCAATGTACCTACTATTGCGTTTAGTAGATTAAAACGTTTAATACAGTTGATGTCCAAAGGTGACCATTACCCTACACATCTGCCGCTCGCCCGATGCATCACCCTATTGTTAGGTATTCACAGGAACATTGATCGCAAGCGCAAATGCACATTGTTTAACGTAATGTTGCAACTGGCTGCAATTTTACTAGGTATAATATAATTATGATGTTAGTATGATTTAAAACTTTTAAACTTAGGTAGGTGTTTAATGACTTATTGCGTGTCATGGTTTTATTCGCGTAGTCCGAATCCCTCATCCTTCATTCCTAATTATTTTTTAAAGTGATATATTATTGATATGCGATATGTTTCTATTTGGAAAAATAATATTTACTTTATTTTTATTTGAATTTTATGCCATTGGCTCGTGTGTTATATACTACTACATAGTATCAGAAGTATAATACCACTTGTCAAAGTTGACAGACAGTGACAAACTTTACATTAACTTAGTCATCGTTTATAAGTAAGGGGTAAATCTATAAAATGCTTTTTGTCCTGACTGACTTTCAAGTAAAGAACATAGGCGGTCTTGATATCACCCAACAAAAACGTCTAAAAATGAGTGTATAACGAATGAATTTCAATATTTTTTTTGTGATTTTTGACACTATTAGTTTATTCAAAAGGACGAACGTTTTTAAAATAAAAAAATAAGTTATTATTACTATTACTTCAACTTCCGATGCACCATATTTAGACTGAAACTTTTTTTTTTTTCTTTTTTGGCCCCGGACTCTCGAGATGCCATTTGTCGAGATACTGAAACTTAATGTCAAAACAACTTAATTATGTAATGCTGTTATTGTAATTGCGTGTAACGTCTATATTTTAATCACGTATGTATTTTATTTTCTAATATCAAAAAACACGCAACTGTTTTTTTAATTCCTCATTAATCCAACATGGCGACAACGGCCGAGAAGGCTATTTTAAAATACTCTTATCTTTTTAACTTCGGTGATTTACGGTGTTTTAGTTAGTTTTATGTATTCTGGGACTTCTGTAGATTCTTCTAGTATTTTTTTTATATCTAGACGCCTAAGTTTTAAATTGATAAAAACGTTGTTTGGCGACCTGCCATTGTTCTTTCATACTTAACGTTTTCAAAAACTGCTTCGAATTTCAAGTCGTAAAAGAAAAGTCATTCGCCTTAACCTCTAAAACAACGCCCTTTCGCTTAAATTACAGTCCCCAAAAGACACCATAATACTTGACCTTAAGAGCGGTGTTGGTCTAGTGGTAGATACCGCGACTTTTATTCCGAAGGTCGTGGTTTCGAATCCAGGCCGACCGCGCACCAATGTCTTTTTCATTAAGAAAAATTTAAGTGCGCTATTAACATCGCTCGTACGGTGAAGGAAAACATCGTGAGGAAACCGACATGTCCTAGGATGAACCACGGTCCGAAGGCATGGGATATTCGCCAATGCGGGGTAGGCTCCCGTGGCGTCTTAAGCCCTCTAAGAAATCACGTACAATGGCCCAATTGTGAGGCTAAGTGCGGAAAAGGCTCAGCGAAACTAAACTAACTAAGACCTATCTAAAACTGACTTTTCTAAAAAGCGAGCAGTATCAAACATGATTCTTCAGCTTCTTACAAACCGGTCCCGAACGGTAATCTACTATATAAAAATAAGTCGGGTTTTCCTTCCTGACGCTATAACTCCAGAACGCACGAACCGATTTCCACGGTTTTGCATTCGTTGGAAAGGTCTCGGGCTCCGTGAGGTTTATAGCAAAGAAAATTCAGGAAAAATTTAATTATCTATAATTTATAAGGCAAAACAACGTTTGCCGGGTCAGCTAGTCTACTATATAAAAATAAGTCGGGTTTTCCTTCCTGACGCTATAACTCTAGAACGCACGAACCGATTTCCACGGTTTTGCATTCGTTGGAAAGGTCTCGGGCTCCGTGAGGTTTATAGCAAAAAATTCAGGAAAAATTTAAAAAGAAAAGCTGGAAAATCAAAATCAAACTTAGCGATGACGTATGACGATGACGTATTATTTAACGAGCAGGACAACGTCTGCGGGGTCAGCTAGTATTTAATAATTATAGATTTTTTATTAATGTTTACGGAGATCGTTTTAAAACAATGAGGGTACAAAATAAAACGTATTATACGTCGCGCCGCCGCCGTCAATGTTTTACAATATTTCTCCTAAAATCCCGATACAAAACAGTGACTGTTAACTTGCCAAAAAAATGAGGGGAAAAGAAAAAAGATTTTTCCTTTTCCTCTCGAGATATCAATTTAAAGAATATTACCTACTAATCTGTCACATTTAGAGGAGCTCGGGGCGGTTCCTCCCCTATATTTTTCTGCGAAAAAAAAGAGCACCGAAGGGGACAAGTACCTCGAGAATCTTGTTAACCTATCAATTTGATTGTTAAGTGGATGTTGGGAGGGAAATGAATTTTAACTTCCTATTGAAAGATCTTGTCAGTTTTGTTAAATCTTTTATCTATAGGGAGAGGACGTTTAAAGGAAAATTTACCTACTCTTTCTGCATACAAACGTAGTCGACTGTTTCCTTCAATTATTAGAATAGAAATCAAATTTATTTCAATTTTTTTGGCATTGCTTATCAATGTGGATTTCTATGTATTTGTTGACATTATCACATATTAATTAGTTTCAATGGTTAATTAATTATGCATTTAAGTTCTTGTGTATGTATGAATTTTATTAACATGTAAGTAATTTGACTAATTTGTTTTCTGAACCTATATGATTTCATCATTCAACTGGCCAATATAGAGGAACTAATATTTATTGTTTTAACCTACCACCACCTGTACACCAAACCTATATTAAATAAATAATAAAAAATAAAATCATTTATTTCCACTAGTAACACTATCTCTCCACACTAGGCGAATAAATATGAATTATGAATAAATGATTGAATTGAATTGAACATTTTGGGTTTTTTTTCAGGCAGGTGTGTCAAACCATAGCCTACAATAAAAAAAGGAAGTATTTCCTCTAATGTCTTTATCCAGGGTGGAAACAGTCGACTCCGTTTGTAAAGTTGTTATCGAGAAGTATGAAGAGTAGGTAGACTTCCCCTTGAATTGGCACAATTCAATTATCTATTTACCCCCTTATACTTATAAACGATTACTAACTTTATGTAACGTTTGTCTCTATAATATGTTAACTTCGAAACTTCATGTCACAGTAAAAGACAAACGTTAAATAAAGTTAGTCATCGTTTATAAGTAATCGGGCTAATTGACTGTACGATCGACTAAACTAACTTGGCTATAAGCAGCTACAGTGGTTCACTTCACAGCTAGTATTACATCTATAATGTACCTAATAATTACCTAAGCTTATATCGGTTCTTTATATGGAATATTTATTAAGAGGCAAGTCTATAATAACATCATTACATCGCCTAAGCCAGTCGTATCTATAGTGTAAGTCGAAACATCTGCCTAGTCTAAGTACCATCTGCCGCCTCTGTAGCGAGCCTCGAGAGGTAAATGCTACACAATGGTGGTCCAATCTAAATAAAATGAATGTCTGTCGATTTTTGATTAATGTTACCTATCTACCTACCTACATCTTTTATATTATTATCTTTGTTGGTGACGTGTGATTAGCTGTATGTTTATGTTATTACTAGCAGTGCCCCGCAGTTTCGCCCGCGTAAGTTCCGATCCCTCAAGAATATCGAGATAAAAAGTAGCCTATTTGTGTTATTCTAGGTCTCCAGATATTTATTTTCCAAGTTTAATCGGAATCGGTTTAGTAGTTTTTTCGTGAAGGAGTAACAAAGGCATATACTTACATTGTGACTTTGTTATATGTATGAATGTATAATATGTTGTATGTATGCATGTCATGCATACATATAACATACTAGAATCGCCCCGCAGTTTCACCCGCGTATGTCCTGATCCCGCGGGAATATCGGGATAAAAAGTAGCGTGTATGTTATTGCAGGTCTCCAGCTATCTATATTCCAAGTTTCATCGCAATCAGTTCCATAGTTACCTAATACGTAAAGTAGTTACAAAGTCACATACGCACATACAGACATACAAACTGTCGCGTTTATAATAGTAAGTAGGATTGACGTTTATAATATTAAATAGGATTCATCAACCTTACGATTTAGGGGTTAATCTAACACCTAATCCGTGGGAGCATAGCCTAATCTTGCGATCGTCCTTTGTTTATACTCTGCTTTTCATTTGTTTTCATTTCGATCGTCTTTTGTTTCTACGCTGCTCTTCTTTTGTTTCCATTTCGATCGTCTTTTGTTCCTACTTCGATCTTCTATTGTTTTTGTTTCGATCGGGTTTGTTTACGCTTTGATCTTATTTTGTTTTAGACAAAGTTTTGAAATATTATATATAGATAGATATTTCAAACGCTTACCAATGTAGGTATAAAAACAAGTGAACAAACGAAGTAATCTTACAAGGGTTCCTTTTTAGGGTTCCGTAGCTAAATGGCAAAAAAACAGAACCCTTATGGATTCGTCATGTCTGTCTGTCCATCCGTATGTCACAGCCAATTTTTTACCTGCATGTTTGTTGCATGTTAGGACGCCCTAATATGAAATGCTCATTCTTGCTTGAACATATTCTTGCATTCAACAGATACATTTACTCCACTAAAATTAACCATAATACATCAATCTGCAATCTCATCTCGTTCCAATCACACACAATATCTGGATTCTTAAGACAGTAGCGCACAATCCTCAATTTGTCCATAGATTTGCTCACGTACAGTCGAGTCCTACGTTTTGTCATTAGCGGTACAATTGCGTAGACAAGTGGCGTGTTTGTGCACGTTTGTGGGAGACGCGGTGGACGGCTGCACGTACGCAATGTCATTACATCGACATTTTGTGTCTTGTATCTACTGGTGGATACAAAAGTTTTAGGGACGGTTTTTGTATCTGTCTGATAAAACTGTCCAATAAAGTGTAACACTACCGAATAAAAACGTCACTATCGTTTAAAAAGCTTTCAAAGTTTAGAAGGCTTTTCAATTTGGTTGGGTTCGATTTTATTCGACAGAGAATTTAGTTTGTGAAATGAAAAATCAGCTCTTAAAAAAATGCAGTAAGTACCTCGTAGTTTCACACGCTGACTCTGCGAAGTTGTTCGTAAATCCTGTCTTATTCTTTTCCTTTATCTTGTTTTCAATACCCGAAAAATCAAATAACAACACTATCAACTGAACAAGCTATATACCTAATACGCGGAAGCAAATGTTACTTTACGCTTTCTACCAATTCAGTTCCTTCGTAAACCTCGAATACTTTAATTTCAATATTTGTCTAGACATTCTTAAATAAATAAATAAATGATAAATAATTCTGAAAATGGTTTAAGACAAAAACTGGCGAAATCAACTTCTTACCATTAAATTGATTTCACGTGCAAATTCACAAATCATTTTGATTCCCACGCGTCGTGATGTTGTGATGAGTGTAGCCATGTTGGTACGATTTGGGTGAAGCGTGAATCGTAGAGGTTTGTAGGTTGTCATGAGCCTTTGCCTAACTCCTACTTTGTAGTTTTGGTGCTTTTCTTCAGTTAAAGTATTATTAAGATGGAGAGCGGCTAGCTAGTTTTCAGTTTACTTATACTGTGTTTCAGTTCTTTGGCGGGCTTGCAATGGGATATGGTTGGTATATAATCTATATACTAATATTATAAAGAGGTAACGTTGGTAACATCTATGTATGTTATGTATGCATGTATGTATTTTCCGGGTAATCTCTGAAATAAGTATATGAAATAATATTTCAAAAAAAACTTTCACCAATAGAAAGCTACATTATCCAGGAGTAATATAGGGTACTTTTGATCCCGATATTCCCACGTGATCGGGACTTACGCGTATGAAATTATTAATACAGAAGTGTGGAAGCAGAGACATGGCACGAAATTCCTTAGTTTACTACAATAAGGCATTTTCTATGGATGTACAAAGGAATTGTTTGTTCTGTAAAAAAGTACTCCAAAATAGAAAATATTTTTAAAGGTATTCCTCGCTACGACTATTTTGTGAGCGAGCTTTCCTAAAAGCGCGCACTAGGTACTACGAAGTATTTTGTTCGACCGAGCAAAATGGCAGGATGCAGCTTGTAAGGTGACAGTTGAAATTGTGTGCTTGACTGTACTCACGTTTTTCATTGACTTCCATGCAGTTGTGTTTTACGTCGCTACGACAAAACAAAAGCTACCGATAATTTTGTATCGTTTATTTTTGTTTCAACTCTGATCATTGTCCAAGTCTGATACTTAGTATTGTATTTTTACAATTACAAAACAAAAAAAATGTTTAAATTATTTTGAAAATAATATACCTTGAGCTTCTTGGCATCTGGTTCTTATAACATAGTCAAACATAGCCAACTAACATAGAACTTGACTGGTTGATGTCTGGTTTCCATTTCAAACTGGTCTCTGACGGACGAGCTTCAAAAATTTCAAAATCAAACTGTTCAGGAAATTACTCACACAGACGCTAAAGACATTAGAGCAAATATGTTTATGCCATAAAACCTATATCTGCCATGACAATGCATCTACCTTTTGTTTTTTATTTTTTTTTCTAATTAAAAAAATAATAAAAAATAAAAAGGTAGATGCATAGTCATGACAGGTATAAGTTTTATGGCATAAACATATTTGTTCTAATGTCTTTATCCAGGGAGGAAAATGTAAACTACGTTTGTATGGAGAAAGAGAATGGAGACTATCCTCTTAAAAAAAATGAATCAAAATTCGAACGTCGTTGTTAGAATACCCAACATCTAGGTAATCTAAGCCTACAATGTACATACATAGTCCTACTACATGACCAATGCTCAACAAGTATTTAGGAAGCTCGGGAATTTACCTAACCTGCTGGGTTATTCATTGCTTTTACTTGTACTATTTATGTATTCTGTGCTTTCGATTTTGAATAACCCATCAGATTAAGGAACGCCTAAGGACCTAAGGCATTCCTGGCTAAAGTTAGAATAGCGGCATATTTTATTGCAACTTCATGGGAGCAATTAATGTTAGTAACGCGCTAAATGTCAAATAGCAAGAGACGGAACCCTTATTGATTCCGTCATGTCTGTCTGTCTATCTGTCCGTCCGTATGTCACAGCCTTTTTTATCCGAAACTATAAGAACTATATACCTAGTGTTGAAACTTATTTAATTATTTTTAATACACTTTAGCGTCACCGAAATCAAACAATTTACACTCAACGTAAGTAACCACGTTCCTTCAACGCGTTTCAAAGAAAAGTCCCTATGTCTTTCCAAAATAACCTGAAGATCTATTTCAAAATTAAAGTACCAACCAATTGGTGGCCTATGTCATTTAAATTATCATTCCAGAGAATTTTCCAAGTAAAATTAGTTCGTTTTCAATTCAGAATATCAATTCTAACAAACAATTACCCACCACCATCAGCGAGCCTAACCGACGCATGTTCCGCATAATTCTGTCCAATAAATGAGACAAACGTAATTCAGTTGTGGATTATTTTCCATAATCAGCAAAAGAGAAGACAAGACAATCAGGAAGAACCTACACTGAAGACTAAACTGTTGGTCGATTGTTGATTTCCCATAAAGCCCTTGAAAAGAGACAAAAAATCAGTACCTGCTAAAATAGTTGACGTTGCTATAACATATGCAAACTAAAGCTTGATACTGATAGTGATAATTACTGAGTATTTTTGTAAGTTTATGGTTAAACAGATAAACTCTAAATGAACGTACTACATCTTGGACTGCAGCTTACTATCTGACGAGGAAGTGTACAATCGCTCACTTCGGAAAAAAATGCAATGACAAATATTAAAATCCGAAATTAGAACATTTTATTGAAAATCCAAGGATAGTTCATGAAGCGGTCGAGATAATAAAACATCACAATTTCAACCGGGAAAGTGATTACAGGCTCTCATCTACGTGGAATCCGGTAATTAAAATGTGTAAGTGTCGCGATAAATCTCAGCAAAAAACTTCGGATGTTGTGAGTGTAGTGTGTCGCCGCCCTTAGACTATAGCGAACTTTAAAAATGTGGGTACTTCTCCATCAAAATGTGGGTAGTCCACCTACCCACAAGTTTCAACAATAGCCGGTACACGATGGCTATAAATAGAGGACGACACCCGCCGCAGCTCCAGTCCCCTCGCGACCAAGACCGTTGCAACACGGTCGAAACGTCGAGGTAAGAGAATTAAAAAGTAAAAATCACGCGATTAAGACCCGGGAAAATATAAAATTATGAGTTCCAATCGTGTTAGTTTAAAAAGTTTATTTTATTGAAATTTGTGTAGGTAACAAATACACAACACCATATTAGGTCCACCAACTAAATTACATGGTGGGGCGACTTGGCATCGGAAAACCAGTGATAGACCTTTGTGGAAGGAGCTTTTAGAGGCATATGCCCTGCAGTGGGCAAATACAGGCTGCTGAAGAGAGAGAGAACACCATAGGTCCATATTATAACATTAGTCTATGGTAACACCAAAAAAAATCTAAGAAGAAAAGAAGTAAAAAATAACCTCAGTGGCCGGCCGAACTACAGATTTTCAAGTCTCTAGTCTGATTTGCCCATCACAATGATTACATATACGCAATCAACTCTGGAATGTGGCACAAAGGATGCGCGAGTACATTCCCATTTTTCCACAATAGTAAAGTAAAATTGACACTTGGATCTTTCCTCACGACCTGGGTGGGAATAGACTACGAAATTTTCTATCGGGCGATAGTTTTATATTCCTACATTTTCGGCTTTTCTATGGTTTCCTTAAAGAGATCGCCCATAGGCGATAAGGCCGCCCGTTATGCCACTTTAGCTTTCAGCTTTTCTTTGTATGATTTGATTTTGTGTTTTTAAAGCTATCTAATAGCTCACTGACTTTTTTAACCCCCGACGGGAAAGGGTGTTATAAGTTTGAGGTGTACCTAGCTTTTAAAATTTAAAGTGAATTTCATAGGTATAGTTTTATTGTTTTTATTATTGATTGATTGATTGATTGATTGATTAACGCTTTATTGTACCATAAAGAAACAAAATAACATTTTATACAGAGAATATTTTAATATAAGGTGGCACAATGGGCGGCCTTATCGCCTAAGGGCGATCTCTTCCAGGCAACCAGTGAATGGACAAAACTTAAAGAATAGGATGGGTAAGATGTTTATTTGATTTGATAGGAAAGATTGGACAGAAAATAACTATTTTTGAATAATGATTGCTATTATTTTTGAATGCAATCAAGCAAAAAATATACCCCTTAAATTGCTTAAGGTTGAAAGCGTATATGAGCGAAGAAAAGATGCGCACTTTTTGTCACAATCAATAGGTGTTGGACCAATATTTCACCATTATCGTTATCTTAGACCACATCATCGAAAATGATAAAGTGATCTTAAATGTGTCACGTTTGTTTTAAAGATAGAAAAACAGCAATGGGACCAGTGACATTTTTTATATTATTAGTAATCCTTACATTTTATTTACTCTAAAATAGTCGCAGATCTATCGTTCGATTGAAAAAATTCGCAGTCCATTTTCAATTTTCATTCTAAAATTGACACTAGATAGGTACTTGTATCTAATTTTTAGATCCCATTATTATTCTATCTCCTTTTGGCGTTAAAGGAGAGAGGGGGACGGAGTCAAGTGTGCATTACAAGGCTCGATTCAATTTCGAAATCATGATACAATCGAGATTTTACACGCTACCAATATGAGAAGCGAAAATTGGTTGTTTCTGTGATAGTTTGACCGGGGCTATACTTATCTACACACAGATCTATAGAAAGTTTTTTATTATTGTTTATACTAGCTGCATCCCGCGGATTTTACCGCGTAAGTCCCGATTTCGTGGAAATATCGGAAAGATAACAAAACAAACTTATATTTAGTTTGTCTTTTGTTTACATTTTGATCGTCCTTTGTTTCTATTTCGAAAGTATTTTGTTTAATATCGATACATAAAAAGTATTTTTGTGTAGGGTTTGTATAAAAAAAATTGTTTTATCATTTGTTTCTATTTCGATCCTCTCTTGTTTCCGTTTCAAACGTCTTTCGTTTCTTTTGTAAGGTAGACAATAATCACCTAATGGCTATTAATTTTTGTAAATGAAAGATGAGCCTTAGACCACTGTCTCACCAGTTGACAAGTTATAATATGATCTAAGATGTAGCACGCTCGTGTAGAAGAAGGAAGACGGCAGTGGAAGAAGATCCGACCCATCTTCCTTAGTGGATGCACTGGTCTACGTATTCCTATACGGTTCCAGTTGCGACTGGAAGAGTCCGCTTGGAGGTAGATTAGTATCATTAAGAAATCTGTCTGGTTGTTTATTATCTTTTATAAAGTCAATAATAGCACAATTTACCTAGTAGATGGCGCCTTGGCGCTTTATACAGTTGCCCAGCTGTCATACAAATATTGCACAAAAGTAACATAAGTTGTAGGTAGGTACCGGACAAGTCATGTGACCGGATACAAACTTGGACTAGTCAAAGCCCTTTTTAAGAAAACAGGCAAGCTTGCATACTATTACTTCTCTCTACTATGATAATAGATACCAAAGGCAAAAGTGTAGTGAGTGCGAATTTAAAAACTTGACCAATCCTTCTAACCCGTATGTCTTCAATCCACACCTCAAGGTACTTGAGAATCGATATCGCCATACCATCATGCAGCACCCAGTTATTTGCTTTCTGTTCGTGTGTGAAAAACGTTACAAAGCCCCCGAACCTACAATTTGGAGTCTCGAGCTCGGAATGTCAAATGTTGAGAAACCCGTAGACGCGTTGTGTACGTGACTGTCTTTTGTTTGATTACCATGTTTGTGTTTGTTGCCCATCGATAATTTGAAGTCGAAAGTGTTGTCTATTATATTATTATCTTAGATCGTTAATGATAACTAGCATTGCACGATTGCTTCGGCCGGTGGTGTTTTTTAAAAGTTTGGAACTCTCAAAATTGATTTAAACCTCAACCTTAAAATCATCAGTAGATATGACATCAGAAGGAAGAAAGTTGTAAACAGCCACTGCAGTAAAGCTACTCTTAATACTTTTGACGTATATTATACGTGATTTAGATTATGTTTTAATCGAAATTACACGAATTTCAATATGGTGAAGTTGAGTCGCCAGTAGTCACTTTCGCTTTTACGATAAATCTAAAATAAATTCAATTAAACCTATGACATTCGATTTACGATCGACTTCGTATGACATTTATCCGAAGATATTAATTAACTATACGACATGTAATAAAGTGTTATCTCAAAAATACTGATTTATTTTTCCTGTTCATTACAAAGATATTCAATACCTAATCTAAAACTTTTATTGGCTACTGTTAGAGGTAACATCCTTGAAGTCTTCAAGTCTAGAGTGATGTTTATTCTAGGCAAGCATGCTACATCGTGGACACCATCGCATCTTTCCATCAGATGTGATACTCAATTCGTAAGCAATATGCTTACAAAAAGCCTGTGTCTAAAAGAATTTAAATTCCAATAAAATTAGGAAATAGTTTTGATAATGTAATCGGAAAATATAAAAACTTTACTCTCATAGTCGATAAATAGGATACCAGGTTTGCCGTATAGCCCTGGCATAAAATAGGACTACCCATCCCATCCCGTTGATGTCGTAAAAGGCGACTAAGGAACCTAGGAGGAAACTAGCCAACCTGGAGTTCCCGCCGCGAGGCCCGAAAATATTGCCAAATCTTTTCGCAGAAGTTATGGTCATATAATTGGTCTCTGAAGACATACCTACTGTCCTGATACCAAATAATTGGAGGAAGGGCATGAAAAATAAGAGTTAATAAAATAGGATCAATAGAACAGGATTTTCCTCTATACCTATTTAATTTAAATATGTCAGTTTGATTATAATCCGATGCGACGAACCAGTTCGGCGTATAAAGAGCATTAAATAAACCAACATCAACATTATCATGTCACTTACTAAAACATACTTGCTAACAAGAAGCCACACTTGACTGCTTGAAGCATTTTGACGCCGTCAGTTTGATCCCTTGTCTTGAACCACGGCACCTTTACAAATAAAACTTATTAATATAACCCTTATCATCAATGAATAGGGTACAACAAAACTGAAAACGAAGGTTGGTAATAGTATTTTACAATACCGTGACGGATAGTCACTTGACGAATACCTTCATGCTATTATATCAACTGAAAACTTCAAATAATATTAAACCTTAATTTAACGTTAATAAAATTGATAGTTCGGAATAGTGAAAATAGTAACTTGTGACGTTTTATCAGATAGGAATGATCATGAAGATGTCAGACGATGTATCGAATGACACACGCTTCGAAATTTGAATATATCGTGCTGAGAAGAAATTTCACTATTTTTGACAGGTTTGACGGGAACCATGTAGGTCTCTGGCAAACGTCACACAGGCGACGGATAGACAGACAACGACACGGTTTTTGTTAGTGTACCCACTTGAATAGAGACACCTACCTACAGTTACGGTATTTTGTGATGTGATAGATGAATTTCTTAGTTAAATCGGACGTGAAAAAGAAATTAAAAGCGTAGTTCACACACAACATTATCCACGGCGACAGCTATGTACTGCCGTGTCTAAATCTAAAACAAATGAATATCGCGTAAAGTTAATTTAGATTAGAAATTTCATTAAAACGATAAACGAAGTTACGAAACTTATAAATAAGTAATATTGCAGGACGTTGCACACAGCGCAATCTAGTCCCAAACTCAGCACCAGGCCTTCTTAGGAAATAACCTTCTTAGAAACCTAAATGCTTTACATATTGTACTATTTTTGAGACACTGCCTTTTTTTAGTCCTGTAGAAGGTGGGTCAGCGCATCCTTAGGGACAATATTTTTGTTATTAAACTTCCTCACAGTGAGATCGCACAATACCTAATATTGAACACCCATACGTTCTTAGAATAGTACCATTAGTTAAGGAAAATATGAATTGAATTTACCTGCTATTTTTCTTAGAATTCACATAAAGAAACTACTTATGAATATTAATCAATCAATGGGACATTCCGGAAAAATAAAAATATCTTTCAGCTACATGGCCTTTTATGATAGCGTATTTGTTTCTACAAGCTTCAGCTTTGTTTCAGTATCGATCACTTTTTGACAATTTTCGAAAGCCGTCATGAAGGGCTTTTGTTTTTGTTTCAATTTAGATCAGTTTATTTTAGGATTTTTAAGAGCCATCATGAAGTACTTTTTGTGTAGACCGAGCATTACGATTAGACAGAAAATAAGTATTTTAGAGAAATAATACTTCGGCAAAAACACAACGCTCGATACACACAGGGCGGGATTCGAACCAAGAACGCATCTTTACTCAATCCGGGAGCACTGACTTGACCAATAAGTCTACCGGCGTCGGTGACTCATACGCTGTATTTTTGCATCAGTATTGTTCCATCTATCACAACTTAGGCATGTTTGCGCCCCAGTGCTTAAGCATTTAAAAATAGAATATTAGATAGAAAAGGCCAAAAAAGTAGAATATCTAAATTTTGACTTAGAATTTGGAGTTAAAGAGTTAAAATACAAAACTTGATGTTTTTATAAACTTAGTCTGCCACATTATTACCACAGTTTACCTAGCAGATGCGGCCCTAGTCACGTATTACTACTGAGAAAAAAGTTATCCAAGTACAAACAGCAAATATTGCAATTTACAAATATTATTTCAACTGATTCGGTCACAAATCGTTTCGAGTCGTCCCTCGTGTGGACACGACTATTACTGCAATCATCCCGTTGAGACCACGTTCAAACCTTATCATTACGGGGACATGATCCTCATTGATGATCATTTGAAACTGCTCACGTATTGGATTGAAAATTTGTTTTAGTGCTTAGATGATGAAAGCACACATAGTTATGGGTTTTATAAATTACTGTATCTAAATATTTTTATTTCAGTCACTTCAATGTTTAATGCGAACTTGTAGGTACGTTTTTTTATGTGGCTTTTCTGTCGAGGGACTCTAAGATTTTTAGAGTAAAAACCCTTTTATTAAGACTCCATTGTAAGTCTGCTAGTTTGTCAGTTTGTCACTAGGCTGTATCTCATGAACCGTGATAACTGGATTAGCTAGCTAGCTCTCATATACTTAAGTATAAATACAAATGGTATTTATTACCATTTGTATACTACAAATACAAATGGTAATTAGGGTGACTTTGGCCGCGGCTTATCACTACCCACCAGCTTATGCCATAACACCAAACAGGCTCGTCCGTTTTCCGATAAGTATGACATGTGCCAAGTGGCATAAGGTAGGCGACAATGGCGTCTCTTGGTGTCGGAGGCCAAGATCCACTTCGGGTCGTTGATCCAGCGAAAGTAAGTAAGTATCGTATATTCCGTACGTATAATCCACATTTTGGCGGCCCCTGTGGCGCATCAGGCGAAGCCCCGTCTGCAATGCGGAAGGTAGCATCAAGAGTTCGATTTCCGATATTTGTTCCTCGTCTGGGTGTTTTCTATTTATCATAATGTATAATTTATAATGTTTTTTTTAACAATTATGTAGTACCTATATCCATGGTCTATATTACCTGTAGTACAAGCCTAGTGCTTAGTTTGGGACTAGATTGCGCTGTGTGTAATGTCTTGCAATATTTTTATTATACGTCCGATCTTTAATTCAAACCAAGTCTTTTACCGGATGTCGTTTAACCTACGCAACACTAAAAACAAATTCTCATAAACTTTGACATTTCGATTTAATGATAGCTCTAAATACCACAATATTAATTAAATGCGACGACATCGGCAGTCAAAGTGTCAACATGTAATAAATTATTTGGGACAAACTAGTAATGCCATCTGATTTCACCCGAATAGCTTCTGAATATCGGCATATCAAATAGTTTCTTTTAAATTATTGTTCAACTCCCGATATGCCTAGGACTTTACAGTGCCTCTAGGTCACTAACCACGTCCCCAATAGGGGACAAATTCCGAGCGATACGTGTCTTTGGAGACATTGGATAACATCACGCGACGTCGCCAGACCTCGCCGGACATTGGTTCGATTGCTGATTATTGATTAACCATGTCTGACGAGGTCTGGTTTGATTAACTATGTCTGGCGAGGTCTGGCGAAGTCGCCCGATGTCTCCAAAGACACATATCGCTCGAGATTTGACCCCTAGTGGGTACGAGCCTCCACGAGTAAATAATAAAAGCAACGCGAATGAAGCCGAAGAATAACTAAACTCTTAAGCCGGCTTTCCAGTGCGAGCGGAGCGGAGTCATTAATGTGTCATTTCAACATACAACGGTTGTTTTCATAGTCATACAACTCTTTTGCGCTATGGAAACAATCGTTGGATGTTAAACTGACACATACTCCACATTAACTTCGCTCCGCTCGCATTGGAAAGCTGGCATTATTTTCTTACTTAGTAAATATAGGTAGATAAAAGTCGTGTTAGTTACACTATTTATATCTCATTGATCTAACTCAAGAACGGCTGAACAGATTTGGCTGAAAATTGGTGGGGAGGTAGCTTAGAATCAGGAGATGGACATAGGACTTTTTTTCCTCTGAGGCGGAACAAATTTGCCGGGTCAGCTATTTAGATATTTAAAAATTAGAAAACTCATAGGCCAAGACTAAAATTAAAGGTCAATGTAAAAACGCAATTTTAAAATAGGAACTAGTTAAGTAAGTATGTACATACCTACGTACGTGATTGCATGATCGTGCGTGCAAACGCATCATCGCGTGTAAATCTATGTCACGACAGAGCCGGACCCTGATGTCTCGTTAGATGGATGCCATTCATCATCAGAACAGGTCCTAAAGGTGGAAGGTTAGGATTACAGATATCTTGGGGTTAGAAAATTGAGATTTTTTAACTATTTTGGTCATAAACAAAACAAATTACCAATTTCTCACACTCCCTTGTAGGTATTTTGAACGTCTGTAAAATGTTACAAAGATTTTACTTAGCCAGAGTAATTAGTAATTAAAATTACTCTGGCTGATTAAAATCTCTGTCCCATTTTCGCAGACGTTCAAAATCACTGACAAGAGCGAGACGAATGCAATTCCTACATAGTCAAAGTAATTAAATTACTCGACTTCTCTATAAAGACAGGGGTAAACCATAAGTGTCATCCAAAGAAATGTTATTTAAAAAAACCGGTCAAGCGCGAATCGGACTCACACAAGAAGGGCTCCGTACCTACTATTATCACAAAAAAACACGTTTGTTGTATAGGAGCAGCAGTTAAACTTAAATATTAATTGTACCTATTCTATTTTTAGTATTTGCTGCTATAGCGGCAACAAAAATACATCATCTGTGAAATTTACGACTGTCTAGCTATTACAGGTTCAGTCTGGTAACAGACAGACAGACATACGGCCAGTGGAGTCTTGTTAAAAGAGTCCCGTTTCAACCCTTGCGTACGGAATCCTAAAAAAGTATGTTCATATTAAAACAGCACTGGTATTTAACCAGTCTTTAAACGTCGCTGTCCGAGGTTACATTATCTACGAAGTCAGGTGCTTGGGATGGTCCGGTCACGATTCTTTGACCGAACGTCTAGCTTCAACTCTCGCGCCATTCTTTCACACCCAACCCAATTTAAACCCTACCAGCCACGCTTTAGAACACAAATTAGCTTACCATCTAAATTGACATCCGAATCTGCGGACGTCTACGGAGTAATGAAATTTGTACTTTGTGTCTTAAATTATAGGGTTTGTTTTACTATGGTTTAGTGTTGCAGAACTATGCGTTAGTTAATGCTCTACCTATGATCGTAATAAGTAGATGGTGTGTTGAAAAATTATCGGCGCGATCGGAGGCGCAATGGACGCGTGACTTTTTTGCCTGTTTATTATTGAGTTTTTGTTTGGAGGTAAGGATCAATAGAATAGACTTTTGCTTTACAGATATAGCATTATTAAAGCACCGAAAAGACTTTTATCATACGAAAGTTTTTAGTTTAGTTTGGTTCGTACTAGGCTATTTTCAAATTACCCTCATAATTTTCATTTATAAGTGATTTATAATTCCCTTAATCTTTACTCCAACCATCCTTGACTGTCCCAGAAAGCCAAATCTGCTAAGACTTCCGGAAGAGTATTTCTGATTTGCAGATACCGTGCATTGGTCTGCTATATTTACATTGCTTATCAGAGAAGTTCTGTTTTTTTACATTAGATAGGCTTGTATTTGACCTCGCCTCACCTGATGAACCTAAAAATATTGCTAAATGTAGACTCAGAAGGTATAGTCAATTATGTTAAAGACTTACCTACTGCGCTGACCCTAAACAATATTGGGATTTAGCGGACCCCGGGATCTCGAGAGGGATGCAACCGGGAACATCGCTCAGATGAGAAGAAGATTCTGGCCGAGTGGAGGCTTACTTAATAAATGAAACAACATGAATACGACATACGTATCTAGGCTTGTACTGCCTACAGTACAAGCCTAGTTTCTGAAATAGAGTATAGTACCTATACTATACTCTATTTCAGAAACTTAGATCAAAAATGTGAACAGAAATGCCATACATTTATTTGAACGTGACAGTTCTTTATTTACTTTTTCTTTTAAAATTGACAGTTCTTTGCTTACATTGCTTTGCTTTTCACCAAATCTAATTCACTTCCATACAACTTTAATCTTTGTAAATTACAAGTTCTTAATACCCGCTGCGAAGTAATAAATGTAAACCAAATGCATGGACTCCATCAAAATGTCATCAATGTTTTTGGTAAACGTGACAGCGTACCTTGTAGCGTAATGTTGAACAATTTTGATTAAACGGACCTTTGGGCGGACTGAACTTATTGATTTTGACAGTTAGTGCCACAGGTTACTGGGCAGTTAGTAGTAATGGTTATATGGTGTTATTTGAAATGTTTTGCAATATATTTAAGTAACTACAAAAATGTTTTGATGATCGCGATGGTACGACCATTATGAGTTAAGAGGAGACAAGAGGACCACATGATACTGAAAGTCCTGGCAATAGCAAAAGCCCCGAGGAAACGTGGAAGGCCACGCTTCACGTGGATGAGCACAATTAAAAATGACTTAAAAATGAACAAGATTGACCCAACGGATCCAGAACCGAAAAATTCTGGAGAGACATGATAAAGAGAACCGACCCCAAATAAAAATTAGAATGGTCCAGGCGAAGAAGAAGAAAACCACCTGAAAAGATAGCCCTATGAGATTCATTATTAGGTAGAAACCTATGTCCACCTGTATGTAGTACCTACATCCTAAAACTAAAACAAAAGACGATCGAAACCAAAAAGATTAAAGAAATGAAAACAAATGAAAAATATCAGCCCTTAAAATGTAAGACACGTGATCAATAAGTAGTGTTATAAAAGCAATTACTCGGTGGGATAATGTACTGGACCGTAGACCTGGGACATGACTTAGTTGGAGGTATCAAGAGTTGGTCCATCTCGGACGTACAATGTTGTAGAGTCACTTAATTTAAGGTACCAACTGGGTGAAATAAAATAAAATAACAACCTTTTCTACGAAATTTTTGTTTTAAAAGACAGTAGGTATTTCCTTAAATGATAATGAAGTTAAAATATTAATTGTATGTAAATAAAAGTAAACATCTAAATATTGTTGAGACTAGGTAGATATGAGATATGAGCTTCAGAGAATTTTCTAATTTTCGACGAAAAAGTGAAAGCCCTGAAATCCGTAAGACGCCAAGATCTGTAAGACAAAGAGTATGCATGAGTAGGTATGTTAGGTATCTAACAAATGGGAACTAAATTACCATTTTTCCCAAGCCAATAAAACTGATCTAACAGCAATATAGTATTAAATACCTAATCTCCATAGTTAAGGTACGATCACGTCACCAAATTATAACTATTTATAACTATGCGAAGACATAAAGCGTTATTAGTACTAAAATATTTATAACTATTATTAAGCGTGGCGTAAAAACGACATTCGATATTGTAAAATATTGATGGAAAGATAAATATTAATATTGGTTACAAATAATGAGAAGATACATTGTTGTTCATACTCGTACTCGTACGCACATATTTAAGCTACACATTTTTTAATTATCATCTTCATCCGAGCTGAGGAGCTCATTGGCCTAGCTGTACCTGTCGATAATGAACGGTCGTGCCAGTTAAGCAACGCTTGGCGTGGTCATTACTTGGATGGGTGACTGATAATTTGTGTGGCAAAAATTCATTTTCTCGAGCTCCTCCGTGCTTCGGAAGGCACGTTAAGTAGTTGGTCCCGGTTATTATCGTTAGGTCAAGTTAGAGACCTTAGGGCGACCCGAAAACTCTAACACCAGGTGAGCCACACCACTACACGAAAAGAAGAAGATCATCCGAGCGATGTTCCCGGTTACATCCCTGTCGGGTTCGCTTTTCTATTTTTACGTCTCCACTTCGCTCGATCTTTAGCAGCTTACAAGATTGCTGTCTATTATTTTCATAAGAACTACGGGTCTAGATCGCGTTTGTAGATCATTTTGGAGTAAAGTTATCTAATTATATTAGGTGGGTACTTTTTTTTTCTGAAAATATGACTATAACATTTCTCAGTCTTACTGAAAAAATATTCACTTGCCATCTTATGACCTAGGTAGTGGTCAAATGCGCATATACCTATCGTGAGTAAAAAAAATAACGCGTATTGCCTTAGTAAAATTATGCAAATGATGTTGTGATGTAAAATGATTCGCGATATTCCTAGAATTTCCACAAAAAAACGATTTATCCAAATTATCCTACGACATAATGTATAGAAAGGAATATCTGTAGCTCATGCAAAAAATTATACCACGTCGGGAATTGAACCAGTGACCTATGCGACAAAATAACAAAATGCCTCAAGCATCGTACATACGGTTGACGTTTTGTAATATGCGCCAGCGCAGCTTCGGCGTCGCTCCACCCAAAGCGAGCCATACCATATTAACTTGTCCTACGCGACAAAATAAACTAGATACCTTATCGCGAACTATTTCATCCGAACACGGTCTCAAGTTAACTTTGCATAACCTTTTAAAAGTATGTGCTTTGTCCACATTTCCCCGTACCTATAATAACATAAGTACCACCGACTTCTTTCATAATAACATGCACAATTTTTTTCATAATGCACGTTTGTCGTGACCGGCCCTTGACAGCTACTTTTTATCCTCTCTTCTAAAGCTTCCAAAGAGGTTTAGGTTACAGAGAATTTGAGTGCACACTTGCAGAGGTAAAAAGGTTTTGCTGGCCGTTTTCCGTACGTAGGCACATACCATTGCCTACGTACGGAAAACGGAGGAAAAGGCTTAACAAATTTAACACTAGGGCTTTTTTAGTACAAAATATTTTTATCCAAATACGAACAATATTTTAAGGTAGGAAACTTAACTCAGCGTACCAGATAGCATATTCGCGTAATAACATTATCCAAAATATAATTACGAGATCATTTAAATATCACTGCAGTCAGTCTTTTACATGTCTTTTATTAAAATTTGACTTTTTCGATAAAATGTTCTCTGGAGAATACCGTTTTCTATACATTTTTAAGTCAATAAACTTTTGATTACAGTCCAGAAAGTTGTAAGTTTAAGTTTTGCTTTGCGTATATCTATTGTTTGAAATTGTTATAATGTAGAATTGAAGTTTAGAATAATTTAAATATAGGAATAACCCCGGAAGTCTTTGTTAACTGCAGCACAGAGGTTCAAGCTTCAAAGATGCTTTCTAAAATTATTTATATCTCCTTTGAGGTTATTAAAATTTTAATGATCTCTCTTTAGTTTTACAATTTAAACATCTTTGGTCTCTTTTCTGTTCTTTTTGCGTAGATTGCTCTCATTGTCTACTTTTATTTACGTGCTCGACGCGCCCCCATATTCGCAGATATCGCGTAATCACTGAGTAAGTATGTAACGATACAGAAAGTACACTTGACTAAAAGTTAATGATAAATATTGGTTAGAATGAAATACATATTATTATTATAACCTCAAGTTAAATTTTATTATTTTGGTTCAAATGCCGTCCCGAGATTTCCTGATATTTAGCTAATTATTTCTTTATTTGTCCATAGGGTTAGTACAATTTTTTATTATGAAGTGAACTCCATGTGGCGATTATTTCTGCTTGCACTATAAAATGCAGCAAAGGATAAGGATTGAGTAGAACTAAACATTTTTAGTTCTAACTATTCCAAAATTTTGGCAAAATAAAATAGTGTGGTTCGAAATCGTTACTCAAATTAAGTTGCCATGAAATAGTGCGCTACACCATATTTGTTTTTATTATAAAGTCTCGTAGTTATATACGATGACAGCGCGTAGCAACCCCTGAAACAACTGATCTACATACATATATGTATGTTATAGCGAGCGTCCCCAAACATAGTCAACATTTAGACAGCAAGAGAGGTCCGCTGTACCATCAGGCCACTATCAAGAGCACTTTCCGGGATCTGTTATTCGGATCCCGATTCGGTTCTCTTAAGGAGGGCTGTGACACTACCTGTACCGTGCTTAGCAATGGAGCAGCGTTACCTTCAGTTTGATCTACAGTGTCGACTCTACTCAACGAATCTTTGCAAACAATCACGTCTTGTCGCCCGCCGCCGTGTCCAAGGAATGCTATGGGAACGGGTAGCGCTCTCTTCTCCCGACTGCATCGTACCTACTTGTACATGACACGAAATTATTGACGACTACACAACTCACTACACGGACTGTGTTTAACGTCTTGCCTGATGTCGCAAAAACCGAACGATTTTCTTTAAACTTTGCTCGGAACTAGTAGGTTTAAATGAGGATAGTTGTTGTTGGAATAAGGACTTTTTTGGTCTAGGTTCGTTAAGTAGGTGGTTGTTAGACGGCGCCAACTGTTGATGGTGAACAAGTTTTTATGGTGCCTCTATAAATGTTTGTTTTTGGTTGGTTCTGGGTCTGTATGCATTATAATCATTACGTAAGTAATGTAATTTACGAGCGAAAAAAGGGTTAGCACAGTAAAGTTTTTCACTCGCTGCACGCACCGTGGGAGCAGTGCAGAGAGTATTACGCTTTCTCTCCCACTCATAGAGTTTTTTTTTGCGGACGCACGCGCTTTATGCTATCGAAAAGCAATATTACTCACCGCCTAACCTTAGGTGCTATGATTGTGGCTATGATTGTGACTTTAAAAAATATCTTGTCACCATAATGTTCGCATGCTGAAAATCAAAACATAGAATCGCTATTAAAAATGTAACAACTTTTACTCTCCTACTCGATTTCAGAAACTTAGATCAAAAATGTAAATAAAGAACTGTCAACTTTAAAGGAAAAAGTAAATAAAGAGCTCTCGCTTACAAATAAATGTATTGGGTTTCTGTTTACATTTTTGATCAGTTTCTGAAAAAGGGTATAGTTACTTACAAACTTTTTAAACTAACACGATTGGAACTCATAATTTAGTTGGTTTTAGTTACTTACGTTTAGGCTAAACGGCCGGGCGTAGCGATTTTTTTTTAAATTGAAATATAACATACTGAGTTCCTATGCTCTAGGTTGAGAAATATTCTATAAATCATGCAATACGAGTACAGTTACGGCTCAAAGACGGGCTGTGAGGAAGTGCAGCCGAGAAGGGACACCGGCACGTGAAATTAATTAGCGAGGCACAGAGGGCCTCTGTAGCGGACAACGGAGCCTTGTGCAGGAGGAGACTGGGGAATGTGGTGTCAAATGTTGTACCTATGTTGTTCTTTCTCATTTAAGAATTGAACGTTCGAAGTAGAACCACAAAATGCATTAGTAAATATATAATAAATAACTATTTGTTTCTGGTCTGGGATTCTCTTTATGTAAATAAATAATAATAATAAATAAATAAATAATTTCTCCGAACAACACACAGCGCCATCTAGCCCCGTGGTAAGCGACTAAGCTTGTGTTACGGTGACTAGACAACGGATATAATACTTATATTTATTTTTCTTTTGTAAATACATACATATTATACATAGAGGGACACCCAGACCAGACACAAATATTTTTTTTAAGCATAAATACTTGCACCCGGCGGGAATCGAACCCGCAACCTCCTGCATTGCAGTCGCGCTTTCGCACGACGCGCCACCGAGGTCGTCAAAACCTACCTACTAGCTGCGTCCCGCGGTTTCACCCGCGTAATATCGGGATAAAAAGGGCCTCGATAATGTAGGTAGCTTTCTTTTGGTGAAAGTTTTTTTTAAATTGGTCTAGTAGTTTATGAGTTTATTAATTACAAACATACGACACACACACAAAAATAAAATAAAAAACCCTCTTTATAATATTAGTGTAGATACTAATATTATAGATACATGCGAGCGGTTATATTTTTTTATTTAAACATCTCAACAAAATGGTAACTGGTAACTATACTTTTTATATTGTTGTTCTTCCTTTTTGTGGGTTTTGGTGTCAATAAAATTTCTATTAGTTTTCTTTTTTCTTTAATTTTTTGCGGATTATTTTTCTAAATCACTTTACCCGACCCTCCCCAAAAACAGTACTGATGTCGCGAACGATCGAATTTCAGCCCACAACGCTTCTTTGTCCTTCAATTACAGAACAAAAACAAAACGTATTAGCGGCACTTGGCGGTGCAATTCGTCCGCCTCCTGCTAATTATCCGCTTTTCAACACCAAATTATAAAGACCTCTAAACCAATACCTGTGCTAACGAGAGCTGAGATCTCGCAATACTGGTCGCTGGTGAATGCCAAAATTTCTGAAACCACTGGTAATTGTAAGACAATACGAAACCAGTCATAAATGCTTGCTGGTGCTATGTGAATGTGTGAAGGGACATTGAGGTCACCATTTTGTCAGAATGATTCTGACTATACTCAATACTTACTTACATATTTTTATTCAGTCATGAAGAAGGAGTACCTATACAAACACAGGGCTTGCACTATGTACGGTTGACATGCGTGCAAATGACCTCACTACAAGAGATGCTGAAGAGGTATATAGCCGCTAAATTCAGAATCCCTGTCGGGTTAATCGAAACTTGTTGAATATTTCATGACGGAAAGTTCAAAATAGCCAAAATAGTCATTTTTGTCTAAAATGTGGATAGGCTTCAACACCCTTCGACATATTTGTCTGGAAACTGCACAAAAATGTAAGAATCAATGTCACCATACACCTTAGGCCATATACAAAACAGACAGACAGACAGACAGCGAAGTCTCAGTAATAGGGTCCCGTTTTTACCTTTAGGTACGGAACCCTAAAAAACAACAATATCTGTCATGAAATAATCAACAATTTTCGATTAACCCGACATGGATTTTGAATTTAGCAGTTAGATACCCCTGAAGATCATGCGAAGTGGAGACGTAAGAGCTAGAAAACGGACCCCGGGCTCCCAAGAGGGATGAAACCGGGAACATCGCTCAGATGATGATCACATGGCTTATACTATTCAATGCTTTTACACTTACCAATACAAAAGCATGGAACACACCGGAAATGATTACATGTTACAATATATTGACCACAACTTTAGGCTTCTATTACTAACATTATAAAACCACTCAAATTGGCCAATTATTCTGAAGATACAACAATAAAAGTATTCGTTCTTAATGCCAAATATTAGAGTACCTATATCGGTTAGTCCAATTTGCTTTGAAGGAGGCTAATTTTTATTCAAATCTACCTATCTGCAAAACAGGAAACAAATTCCCAATATTTTGTACAAATATTAGGAGCCACTTCACTTGAGGACCAATTCAATAAGAACGAAATCTAAACAGCGAATTTTCCAAAACGACCCTCGAAAAAAAGTCGAACAAAAACCCTCTCTCAAATGCTTTAACGGAGCGTAAAATATGGAAAAAAATTACGCAAGTGAACAACTGCGTTTATTGAATGCATCATAAAAATATGATTGACGTATTTCTTAATATGACATCTTTTCCGACCGGTGATATTTTTTTGTCGCCCGTTTGTGCCCAAAATTCTCAACCACTCCCAAACGCTCCATATACCGTCACGCTGCCAATACATTCCCAACCTTCCCCTCCTTATTGCAAGATTGAATTCAGCTTGTTTAAAATTGAAATTAATGTCAAATTTAATTTTGAAACCATTAGAAAGAAGATATTAAATGCTCTGGTAATTCAATTACGTTCTTTGTCAATGTAGGATGTGGATTATGTTTCTATTGAGCCTGTATGCTTTACCCCGAATACATGATTATGTACAAAGGGATATCTAAAGGTAGTATTGTCCTTTTGTCTGTTGTTATTATGTAGTTTGTCGAAAAGACACCGCATTCGGATGTTTTCTTTTTCTATTCACTTAGTTTTGTATTCGTAATGTAATTTTCGAGAGATATTGTTATATTTTGTTGTGATTTGTACAACTTTTCTGTGTAAATTTCAATAATAAATTTAGAAAGGGACTCAGTTATGTGGGCTTACTGCCGTTTCGTTCAAAAAAAAATTGCCATTTTGGTCGAAACGTCACTTTCTTTGTTTTTTACTGAATGACGTTTCGACCACTTTTGTATTATTGTCCACGGCAGGAATCGAGCTCGCAACCTTCTACTTCACAGTCGAGGGTTTGCCCTAAGCATCATAGAGGCCGTCAATCATTACAATATGGTTAAAATTATTCGAAGACAATAGAAGGTTTATTTATTAAAATATAAAATAAAATGTCTATTGATTTATTAGAATAATAATTTCAGTTTCTATAAGAATAGAAATAAAATTTAGAAAAATGACAATGAAAATAATCAAAACGTAGAGGCGGCATGGTCATGGTAGATTGTGGCATAAATATATTTGCTCTAATGTCTTTACCCAAGAAGAAATAGTCGACTACGTTTGTGTGGAGAAAGAGTAGGTATCCTTCCTTCTTAAACGGTTCAAAGACAACTAAATCTAAAACAACGCACTACACAATCACCGACAATGTTTTAGATCACAGCCATTAATATCAATTTCCTAGTAAAACTGGACATTTATTACAATTAGCGTCGATAATAGACCGGAATATTCATAGTTATCGTGACAGGTCCACAGTGTGTCTTTGGGTCAATATTTGATCGATATAATGGGGTTATCTTATGCGAGCTTTTGCGTACCACGGATTTTCTGTCGGCGGACTTTTTTTTTAAAAGACTTCCCAAAAAAGAAAGGGGGTTATCAATTCGTCACGTAGCTAGGTATGTATTAACTAATAGACCAACACCGCAGTTTTTTTCTTTTCGTAGTGGCCTACCTTATTATTAGAGTTTTCACGTCGCCCTAAGGACTTTCTGTTACACGACTTATTTAACCAGACTTCTAGGCATATAACTAGTACTATTTTATTATAGACTAATTACAAATTAGTCACTCTTGCTTCGTAGTTAATTTGATTTTCAGGCAACATGATCAGGAAAGCTATTTTTCACATAGAACGTTCACGTTACATGAAAATTTTCATTTATTCCTTGTACCTTTATCAAAATTCATCAAGTTCAGTACCTAGTTAAGACGCGAAAACGTAACAAACAGATTCACTTATTTTGAGTAACTTGATTATAATTTACTATCTGCGCTGCGCGGTTTCACCTGCATAAATCCGCGTAAACTAATGCATGAATTCAGATCTCCAGCTCATCGCAATTGGTTCAATAGTTTTTGCACGAAGGAGTATCAAACATACCTACTCGTTATCCTACTTATTAACTTTCACATCTATAATATTAGTAGGATAGATAAATCCACAAAGTATCTGCAGTCTGCTGGACCCAATTTAAACTAAAATGTCAAATCGAACAATATCTCACTATTATAAATAGTCCTATGATATTTACCGGCAGTAGCAAACTTAATTCTTCGCAGCACAATAATGAGATCTATTCTCAAAGGAATAAGGTTTAATTGAAACTGCAACAAACTGCCTTAAGATTGCATTAAATTGAACCCAGTTCGCAATTAAAGTCCGAATATGTCACGATAAAATGCTACTGAAGTGTTAAGTTGATACAATAGTTTGAGAACATTGTATTTTGTGAGTAATGTGGTCGAAAGGCCAACATTATTGACTGAGCGGACGAAGCGTCTCTGCTATTGTATTTATCAATATAATATGTATGAAAAAACTTATAATTTTGTGTTTTTTAGTACTTTTAGTATGTGTGACACTATTATTATAATATTTTCAAGTACCTTTTCTCCTGTCCAAACACCCTACATTTAAACTTTTTTCGCTTCTTGTCCATCCAAAGGTTGCTTGGAAGAGATCGCTTTAAGCGATAAGGCCGCCCTTTGTGCCACCTAGATTTAAGTTGTTTGTATTTTTTTGTTTTTGGTGTTGCAATAAAGAATTAATCTATCTATCTGGGTCATTCTCAATTTGAAGTTTTTTGTGTGACTATGTATTTTTAGCGAAATTAATAACATAATATTGTTGAAAAAAAATTAGGTGATGTATCATCATGGGTTTAGTATTGTCAAGCATAATTTTCAGCTGAAAACATAACTGGTTTTTTTGTAAATAAAGAAAAAAGACCGAAATGTCACGCAACGTGGCGTGTGAAAAATCACTTTTTTTACTTTACTCATTCATGATCACTTCATCTCTTTCATAAATGGGGATTTCAATAATAATTCATAATTATTGATTATATTTCTTACAAAAAATCGATATTACGACTATATTCTAATGAAACATTTCAAATTATCTCATGTTCTATCATGTGAGAAAAAAATGTGTCACAAACGTGGGTCCGTATATTTTTGGTTATAGCTTTTGTCAGAATTGATTAACAGGCACTGGCAATACTAAGATTTAAAAAAAAACCCGGCCTTTTGCTTTTTCGGCGCGGCGTGGAAGCAGACGCGATCGTTTAAAAAGGTATGATATTTTTTTGTTCACTAATTCGATTTTGTAAAGCATAACACGTCAAGCACGTGGCTTCGATAAATATTGTAATTACTGTGGTATTCACTCGCACATCATTTATTTGATAGATAATACTGTGATTTTGATTTCGTATTGATGACGGTCGAATGCTACAATTTTTAAGTTATGTTTTAGCATCACGTTCGAAAAATGTCACAAACGTGGTTTGAAATTTCTGTCACAAACGTGAAACTTCTTAGGCACGTCTGTGACACGTCACCACGTTTGTGACTTTTGTACACCTTTTAACACAAAATACGCTGCAATAACATCCATAAATTCTTTAAAACAGGTTCACGCAGGGCACGCATCACGCTATAAGCTTAGCATGTAACTATAGTCGGGATTTGAAACATTTTCGCTGTTGCCTGTATTGCGCTTTGCTTATAATTTAACTTTCGCAGATGGGAAGAAAAAGAAGACCGAAGAGCAAATTCAGGCCGCTAAAAGAGAAGCTGAAAGGAAAAGACGAGCTCGTACAAAAGCAGATAAGGACAGATATGCGCTACATAAAGTTAAAGAGCAGGAGAGGCGTGAAAGAAGGAATCAAGATAAAAAGACAAAGACCATAGCTGATTTGACGCCCAGACAACAGCGAATACAGCGATTAATACACGCCATAAAAGAATGGCGTGAATGGACGAGAAAAACTAGATTGATAAAAAAAAACAATGAACGTTTGTTGCAACGACTTCGAGAAGACTCTCCTCCGACGGACAGCGACATAAATAGTATTGATGATTTAGGCAATAATGTGGTTAAGCAACCAGCTTCGCCCTCTATATTAGATTTTACTGAACCAGTTCTCTCACCAGCCACACTGTGTGCGTCATCCTCTACGCATGGTTTTGGTAACCAAGTTCCATCGCCATCCACATCATTTGCGTCGCACTCTACGTTTACCATTGCTGACCGAGTGCTATCGCCATCTGCATCGTGCGGACATTGTACTCCAACCAGACAAAGAATAGCTGGTATGAAATTAGCTAGACAAAATAGAAACTCTAAAGATGCCATCATAAAAGAACAAATGATCTGGTGGGCGCTGCGGTCCAAAGTGGTGCCAGAAACTTATAAGAACGGCGGTTTGCAACTCAACGTAGCGAAGACCGAATATTTGGCTAGTAATACCACAGCTCCCACACCTGTCTGCGTGGACGGTCACATGGTCGAGCGGACAGACTAGTTTAAGTACTTGGGATCTGTGCTTGACGAGCACGAGTCCGGCGACATCGATTGCGACGTCAAGTCCCGCATTTCGGCAGCTTGGGCTAAGTAGCGAGAGGTAACTGGTGTCATCTGTGACCCCAAAATGCTGGTTAAACTGAAGGGACAGGTCTATAAAACGATCATTAGACCTGTCCTTTTGTATGGTAGTGAGGCGTGGCAAGTGCTTGAGCGACATAAGCAGGTGCTGCATGACACGATGAAGATGCTGCGCTGGATGTGTGGAGTGACGCGAAAAGACCGCTTCAGAAACTCCCGCATCAGGGGCAGCCTTCATGTTGCAGATTTTGAGACATTGCAGATAAATTGCAAGAATGCCGCTTACAACAAACACAAACAAAAAATTAAAATTCAATAGGAACCTAAAAACTACAACTATAATCAAACACAAACAATTAGTCAGCTGCTGAGGCAGCTGCCGCTGTACGGCCCAAGTGACATGCCGCAAAGGTACTGACGCAGGTGCCATCCCAGATAAGGCATCTCTCCCTCTCCCAGGGTACCAACGTCAGCCCATCCGGCCTCTTCTCTTCGTACGACTAAGGACAGGCGGCTCCATGACACAAGGGATATTCGCCGAAACAAGGGCCCTCCAAATTACGTAATTAAGTGCGTGTTGACAAGGAAATATCCCAGCACATCGACAACAACTTAAAGCATGGTGGCCACTAGCCTCCACTATAGAAACACAAACGCATAAATGAGGCTCACATACGTCGAAGATCCCAGGCGAAGAGCCACAGCCACACGCAGTGAACTTTCATTTAACAGAGTGCCAAGATGAGGCGATGGTAGTGCAACCACGCACCCGAATCTGGCCTCGACACAATCCTTGTTCACGCCAAGTCTACCCCCACCGCACGGTCTGAATGTGTTAACATTGTAATGTATACCTAATTGGTAATAAAAAAACGAATCATATATAATTTGTTTCATTAAAATAAATCTTAGTGTCATAAACGTGGATAGGTTGTCACAAACGTGGACGCTGAATTGTTTCAAATAAATCTTAGTGTCACAAACGTGGATAGGTTGTCACAAACGTGGAAGCTGAAATTTTTCAGTTGCATTTTTTCAGGCATCTAAGCATATTTAAGCTCAGCGAGTAATAATAGCTTACTTCTCTAGCTTACATCTACCTATTAAGACAAAAAAAATCGAGATTTATGAGACAAAGGCCAATAACGCACAAATTGAGAATGACCCATCTATCTATCTTCCAGTCTGGCTAAATTTTCTTTTGTCTGTCAGTTATGTTGCTTCTGAGCTTCTGTTGCAGCAAAAATAGTTATCTTCGGCGAGAATTGAGCCTGCAACCTTCTGATTTGCAGCCGACGACGAACGGTCCGTAGAGGCTCAGATAGAGTATTTTGACTAGGATTCTGTTGTAATCTAGGAATGTATTAATAGACTAGTTCACAAGTTTGAAAACGTGTTAAATAGAAGTAAAGCTCCTAAAAATATGTGCGATAGCTCTTTCGATTCGAAATGACGTCTAGAAAAATTTTTTTTAAGCATATATTAGCACATAAAAAATTGCGATTGTTATTAACAAAATAAGATTTAAAAAAAAGGTATTTAGGTTTTCGTTAATAATTTCTAAAATAATGATATTTAAGGAATTTTGTTGTTAATTTTAAAATATTATATTTTACAAAATAATAAACTTTAATAAAAAAAATTTTCATTACTTTATAAAGTACCTTAGTGAGAAGAGCTCCACGAAGTGAAAAATTTATAGGCCAATTATTTAAACTTTTATGCCGTAATTTATAAAAACAGAGATTGGAGAAAAATTAGTTAATTAACAATGGTCTAACTGTTTGAAAAACCGACGCAAACATTTTTTTTCACCAAGGTTTTTTTCGTTCAAGTGTCTAGATTACACCATAATTTATTCAAATTTTTAAATTGTTATTTAATACTATAAAAAAAATATTTGAGATAATATACCGATTTATGCCTATGCCGTAACGACCTCGCGGAGACCTATTTTCAACGTTTTTTTTTTAATATAAATAATAGAGATAGAGTTCCGGGAGTTAGGACTTTATTATTGGAAATATCCTCTTCTTTCAGGATCTTTTTTCAAAATTTCTTAAATATCATTATTTTAGAAATTATTAACGAAAACCTAAATACCTTTTTTTTTAAATCTTATTTTGTTAATAACAATCGCAATTTTTTATGTGCTAATATATGCTTAAAACACATTTTTCTAGACGTCATTCCGAATCGAATGAGCTATCGCACATATTTTTAGGAGCTTTACTTCTATTTACACGTTTTTAAACTTGTGAACTAGTCTATAAGTTTGGTTTTTATTCTAGTTCAGTTATTTTAATTGCATAGAGAGATAATAGAGAGAGATATATTATGACTTTTTCTTTCTTTCAGCTCTTCATTTTGTCTGCAGAGCCTGCACCCGTCAAGAAATAACTTTTTAGGATTCTGTGCTCAAAAAACGAGATCCGTTTACTAAAACTTCACTAACCGTATGTCTGTCTGTCTGTCATCATAAACAATGTTTTTTTTTAATGAAAATGGTATGGAACCCTTCACACTCGCACTTGGCCATTTTTTTACCTTTTCTCTTTATAAATTACAAGTAAAACTGCAGCTTCCATGAACTCCTTCAGAGAACAAATCTTAAAACAAAAGAGAAAAAGATCAACACAATACTTACATAGTCGTTTTATTTGTTAAAACATTAATTACATAAAATACATTAAACTTGGCACATTTACGAGAGCATTAACGGTTTTACAACTTTGAATCTGAGCTTTAACCGATAGACCCAATCACCATTTTAATAATAAATCTAAATTGTCATTCCCAATGGAATTGCACTATCATAATTAGCAAATTGGTCACAGACTTGTTTACGACTGAATCTCTGTGCAAAGGTTTGTAAGCAGTAGGCTGACTTCAGTGGAGTGGAGTCAGCATACTATCACGAACTTAATGTGTGGGTTTTTTTGATTTATATATTTTATTCGCGGTGGTGAATTTTTAATTGGTGCTAAAGAACTAAAGTAGCGAAGTTCTCGCGAAGTCTACTGTTCTCAGAACTGCTAGTAATTATATAAATAAAATAACTGCGTTTAAAACATGAAAAATTTCTTACCAATTTCTGAATCTCAATAAAACACTTAAATTAATTAATTAATTTAATTTGTAACTCCTGCAACAACTGACCTACATACATAGTTACATACATATAGCGCCCCTAACTATGGCCAACATTTTGGCACAAATGGAGAAAAATGGAGGTAATTTAGGGGGCACGGGGCAGTAGGCTGACTGCACTCCACTGGAGTCAGCCTACTACCCCTTGCCCATAAAAGAGGTCTAAAAAGGGCAAAAAAATGGCCTAGGTAGAGCATTTCTACCCTTTAAGTACGGAACTCTTAAAAGTACATAGCTAATTGCGTTCTACATTGTGAACATCCAACCCTTTAGTAGGTATCCACATGCAACTACTGATCCTAAATTCAAAGTACCTATACCTACTCCTTGCACATGCCGACTGTGCTGAGATTTAGAGACACGCGGTTTCTACAAAGTCAGCCTACTAGGGGTAACACCCCGCCAATATTTAAGCTGTGACTCAATGGATAAAACAAAATTATAATTACCCATAAATCGGACCGTGGCGACTAAAGATCGATTCTCGATTCTCTCGATACTCGGTTCTCGATTATGAGTATCGATTAGAGAGGATGTGTGCGTGTGATCACGATGCGGACGTGTGTGCGTGTGTAGGAACAACAGATTTATTGTTAATGGTGTCCTGAACATAATTAAAATGGTTGATGTTTCGCCCGACCCGCGCCGCCGCGGCCGGCCGACGTCCTTCGTTGGACTGTAGACTTAGGAAATGTTAAGAGGTTACATTTTTACTTACAGCTTAGTCTAAAAAGGTGCCTTGAAAATATTATTTTATTCGTTTTTTTTTCAAATACTTAAAAATGAGGCCGATGTCCTTTTTGTTAGACTGTAGATTTACATACAAAATTTTTAGAGGTTTAGATCTTTAACTTACAGCTTAGTCAAATTAAAAAAAAAAAAATTTGCTAATTTATAACAAATATTTAAAAATAATAATATTGTAAACACCAAAAATCATTCAGATTTTTTGGCGCTTTTTGTTGGTATTATTAATAAGTTATGCATTTCTATCATGAACAATCTCTAAAGCCAAACAATTCAAAGGCAGAACTTAGCTAATAAACAAGTTTCTTAATTTTAATATTTTGTAGATGAACATTTTAACAACTCCCACACCTTATGGTAAGTAACAATGGTAGCTTTTGCTTGTTCTCATGGAATATCCAGCGTTAGCGGAGATTAGACTTAAAACTATTAGAGACGCATAAAACAACACATTTTCGTCAAAAACACATCTTGTTGTAACATTTTCGTAAGAGAGCCCGGCTCCTCCATAAATTTTACCAATAACAAAAATAACTATTACGCAAATACATTAAAAAAAAAAAAATATCCCGACGAATTGAGAACCTCCTCCTTTTTTTGGAAGTCGGTTAAAAAGGACCCAATTTGAGGAAGAGTATTTGTGAAAAAAATTACTCGTAAACAATTAATGCTTACAGACTTTTTTATTATGGAACCTTTACAATCTTCTTAACTCTACACCCTTACTCTGTAGTGGTGTTATAGATGATGAACGATAACTTCGGACTGTGGGATCTCACCTTGTGCTATATGAACCCGTGGCGCCATCTGTATACCTTTTTTATTATAATGTTTAATAATACTCCTTAATAAAACTATTGTTATCACCTGCAGTACTGGCTGGTACTTCGATGGGTTTATTTATGTAGATTGTTGTAGATTTTAAATCGGAAAGCGGATCCAAACACATGGATGTCGATTTATTTTAACATGTCCGGCTTTGCAGGCGTATTTTTGAGTAGCCTAGTGTTTTTCTAACAATTGGCGTATATTTAAGTACCAATAAAATATCTGTATATTGAGCTGTTCAATATGTTTCAGCGAAGGTAATTAGCCTAAGCAAAGGTGTTTGGTTCTAGACGTCTCTTGGCTAAGCCAACCTTTGTTGTACCTACGACGCGACGCGACGATTAGAAATGCGAATTTCGACAAAAAAAGTTCCTTCGACAAGAAAAAGTTCGAATATCCAAAAGTAGTAGAACAAAACTTGTTCCCATTGAAGTCTAGAACCCACTTTCAGCGCCCCTGAAACATAATACAGAGCCAAGTCTAGACTGCAATGGTTTAGACCCTAACTTAGCCTAAGTTAGGCTACAAACATTTTCGCAGGTACTCTCCATAAGCTTACTATTTTGTCTTGTTATTTTCTAAGTGTTTTTGACTCGAAATTTTTCTAAGTGGTTTCAACATTTTTGGAAATTCAACCTTTTGAGATTCGACATTTTGGGAAGTTCAACATTTTGGCACTAAAAGTATTCTTTGAGCACATAAATGAATACTTTTCGACAGGAAACAAAACCGATTACTTATATCCATTCAAGGCGTTTAAAAAAAAAGAAACAAAAAAACATAAAAACAAATGTCATCCCGGGAAGTTATCTAACAAAAACAAACCGCCACCGATTAATCAAAATACCAATTCTAATTATAATGCTTTATTTAATTTATTTTCTGTGTCCAATACGTTGGGTCATCTGAAAATATTGGTGTTGCCCCGCCCTGTTATTATAGGGAGGACGGGTCCCTCTTCATATATCATGGGAGGTACGAGAGGCATTACTGCTAGACACAATGGAGTTGGGTTACCTGCGACAGCGACCACCAGCTCTAAAAAGGATAGTTCAAGGAATTCTCCTCTTCATATATCATGGGAGGTACGAGAGGCATTACTGCTAGACACAATGGAGTTGGAGTTACCTGCGACTTCGACCTGCAGGTCTAAAAAGGTAACTTTGAGGAGTACTGTTGGCAATATTGTTTTTTGTCAGGTTTATAAAACTGTGCTCTTGGCCGCATATGGCTATGTTGTGTGGATTTGAAAGCCTGATAGTCCATAATTAAAAAGATATTGTGTATCTGTCAAAATGCTTGATATTGCTAGCAGAATTGCTAAAACTACCTATTTTAGACCAGCTGGGCACCTTTTTGTTACAATTAATTTTTAAGCAGTTTAACAATAGTTGCTAGTTTTAGGAACCTGTTCTAAAATTAAAATGTCTCAAACATGCCACGGTATAACAATTTTGGATTATTTAACAAAGTTGATTTAAATAAAACAACTTATTGAATTTTAATAATGACACATAGGTAACTAAAAACTTACACTCTTATTTTTAGATGTTAAAAGTATAGATTAATCGTGTACAAATATTAACACTTAACAGGAAATTTTGTCGCAATATTGGTCGCTAACTGCAATCTGTACACGACAGTACAAATGCTCTGGTAACGTTTATAAGAAAGCAAAGGTTAATATCAACGCTTATGGCACCAAGGTACCTATACTATACTACGTGTTCGTGAGATCTTATTACTGATAGGAGATGAGGAGATTGTGCTGTAAGTTACGGAGGAAGTGACGTGTTAAGAAGAAGTTTGGCTCTAATGTAAGTAGGTATTTTGCTAAAGCCTTGAGTGCAAGAAACACTAATAGCCTCTTTAATAAACGTGGAGTAAGGTTGGAGTAATTTTACCACTTTTTTGTCTGTCAACTTTGAAAGGTCTTGTCACGGAAAAAGAAGGCATGTTCTCACTACTCCGAACTTACTCCACGTCTTTTTTAATAAGTCTATAACAAATTATATTTTAGTGTACCTAATAAACACATTTTAGAAATAATGATATCTATAGAATCTGCTAAACTACTGTTTATAATACGGTATCCCCTGTCTGTCGTAATAGGCGAGAAAAAAAGAATATTCCATAGATACCGGCTTAAGCTGACTACAGTTCCTTTAAACAGTAAGTAATATTTATTACTTACCTAGAAAACATGACGAAACTATATGGATTTCTTGTTGACTACGAAACCCTAAAAAAGAATAAAGGTTTCGTTGGGCGTTTTCCGTACGTAGTCAGATAATTAGGCCATTGTAAACGTGATTTTAATTTTAAAACGCCAGTTTTAAAGCAAAAAGCGATGATATGCTTTACCGTAAGAGCGTCTTCTTTTCTTCTTTATTCTTTTGACCAGGTTAGATCCGCCCAGCATACTGTGAGGCTCCAGGCTTTTTTATTTGCTGCCATCAAATCAGCAAACGTCCAGGACCGGTATTACACTAAATGACACAAGATGACAATACTATTACGAATATATCGACACACTATTGCCATTATATCGATACTGTGACAAATTTGGTAGACTTCATAGTATCGTAATTGTGTCTCAGTGGAATTGCAATAGTAACCAACCAAGTATGTTAAAAATCCATCCTGACATTAGAGTTTTGACAACTGTTACTATCGAGACCATCAGTGGCATCTCAGTGGTGTCGCAGTGGTGTGTCGATAGAATAGTTAACATAGGAAACTGCCAAATGTGTCAAATACACGTCAAATATGACGATTAATATTCTATCGACACACTATTGAAACACGATTGCGATTAATACCGACCCAGTTCTTGCACTCTGTAGGTACTAAGAGCGATGTGAATAGTGCACAGCTATGCAAAGCACATGTTTTTGTTTAAGTAAAAGACATTGATGGGATCACGACCCTCGAAATGTAAGTCTGGGTATCTACAACTAGACCAACACCGGAAATTATATTACAATCAATCAGTATCCTTTCACATTTAAAAAAAAACCTTTAAAACAAGATCAAAAACAATAGTAGGTATATATCAAACTAATAACGCTACACATGGCGTCACCAAACACAATACAAATCGACGGACAATTTTTCAATCCGAAGACGATTAATAATTCGTAAAAATCATTAACGAGCGAGACAAAAGAACAAAGTCGCCGTCCTTTGTGGCATGTCGATGTTGAAAAATAAACGGTATATAAAAAGTAAAAAGTATGGTAACCCTGCGGTGCTCACTGTGCTCAGACTAAAGAGGTTTAAAATACAGTGTATTAGAAAGAAGTTTTTGTCTTTCGCTAATAGGACACGTGTCGTTTTTAACGACGAACTTCAAAATAGAAAAATCTATGAGGCATAGGGGCAATTTGAATAGAAAATAATGTAGATTTTTATTCTATTTTCGCGATATTGGATTGAAATTAAGGACTTTTTTCAATTTTAATCGCGTGGTGTTTAGCATTCTTTCAACGCTCGAAAGAAAATAATTGTTTTATTTCTTAGCGTCGATTAAGATTTTTCTTTATAATTTCCCTTATTAGAAAGATAATAAAGTTTTTTTTGACTAAAATGTGATCCTAGACTCTAGGATTTATCATTATGTCTTCTACTGTAGATTACTTTAAGACCACACAGACTCGCCACAGTCTCCACAGTCTGCTACTGTCTTTACAGTAGAAGACATGATCATAATGATGATTTCAAGATTATTGTTACCTTGTCAGCTTACAGCAAACTAAGCGCTGCAATAACTTTATTGCTGTAGCTATTTTTCTGAGGCTAATCTTTTTTGCTAGCACACAGGTCAGCATCATAGGTCTTTTATTATGTTAGGTCATTTTTTTTTGTATTGTTTTTTATTTCTGTATCTTTTATCTGATATGATCATGTAACTTGTTTTTAGCGTGCGCTTATCCAAATTATAATTGTTTTCTATCATTCTTTCTTTGTGAAAACCGTTGTACGAGTAAATAATTCAGACGCTCCCTCTACGCCAGTATAAAGTTAATTATCTTCGGCGCAGGCGCATAAGAACGGTGTACCATATGATAACACGGTATGTGTCGACGCAGGATACCCGTGTGATATGACCGGCTATCAACCTTTAGCGAATTACATATTATAATGGAGATATTGATTCTGCATTTTATGGTGATTATTTAGTTTTTAAGTTCTTATTGTTTTGTTATTTGTTGATGATTTACTCTTGAACTATGGATTTTGAATGGGTTCAACCTCTTTTTAAATTCACACGATTTGTTAATTTTCCCGGATCTCCGGGTAGTCCCCTCGCGACCAAAACCATTGTAACATAGTTGAAACGTCGAGGTAAGAAAATAAATAATAAAACGCGATAAGGACCCGTGAAAATGTAACTGGGTTTAACCCCTATTCGTATATAGAATATATTAACTGGATTGACAGTCACATTTTTTTGTAATACGTTGTCCATGAGTCACACACAATATTTTCGGTTTTCAAACTATGCAAAAGATAAATAAATAGGTATTCAAAGTCCTGACTGACAGACTTAATTATAATTATAACCTAGGTATTTCAGTAGTCGGTAATATATGTGAATAACTAGACAACTTTGAATTATCTCAAAGAACCTACTTAATCGTAGGTATAAATTAATTTCTTTCATTATTATTTGTTTTCGTTTTAGCAGTCGCTTGGGTAAGATGATGGAGTACAGTTCAGTAATGAAGTATCGGCATTTGTAATAGGATATCAGTCGGGTGCCGGATCAAGACGACCGACTTGATGATTCCTGCCACCCGCTGGTTGGTGACAGGACTTGGGATTGCAGGGATGGGAGGGAACGATGGGATACAAGTTTTTATATTGATTATTACATGTGTTTCGTAAGGTGTACCTCAAGGCTTCATTCTACTTTCTTTACTTTTCTTCATACATGGGAAAGACATGACAACTGATTAGGTAAATGTGTTTCACAAGGTGTACAAATATTGTTTTTTAATAAATTTCTATCGTGCTTACAATACTACATTTTGTAGTATTTCTTCCTAGTAATTTATAGGGAACATTATCATTGACCCAATTACATATAAAAATATTAAGAAAGTATTTTGTATACTTAGTTCCGAATAGTTTAACAAGGCTCTTGTTCTAAACATTTATTTATGTTTTAAAATATTACCTATGCTGTTAAAATGTGTACCTATTTAAGTGTGAAATCAAAAAAGACCGATCAACATTTTAACGAAAAAATAATAGATGAGGTAGTAAGACGTAAAGCATCTTCACCAATTTGTCATCATTAGTAGAAAAATGTAACCCAAACTGTTAGAAAATTACTAACTAATAAAAACGATACCTATCACCACGTCCAAAGTATTAAAACAAAACATAAATACAGGGGTCCCGCAAGGCGCACTTCTAAGACTTGCGTGTTCTCCTCTACGGCGAGCCCATAAAGGCGACTTCCCAATATTTATGCTCCTTTGTCACGACACCGGCCAATTGGATGTCCCGATAATTTACTATAACGTGACGACATTAATATAGAGCTAAGGATGTGTTCATAGTGGTCGTGATGATAAAGTACAACCAGAAGATGAAATTTGGTTGTTATTTGCTGTGGAAGTCTTAGAAAAATAGGTAAAGAAATATAAATAAAACGTTTTTAAATGACTTTTATGGTTATAATAAAAAAAATAGTTACCTAAATACCTACTATAAAAAAAATCAAACCTTGTCTAAACTAATTAGGTTAAAAAAACTAATATAAGCTAAAAACTAAAACAAAAAGAAACGCCCACCTGAGGCATGGTGCCCAATATACTGGCGGCGTTCCCGCGCTGAATACCAAGGCTTATTCGCTGGGACAAAAAACCGCCAGCTTTTGTATCACAAGACGCCTCGACAAAAACCCCTGACAACTCCCTTAAAATACCTTAGTACTGAGATACTTAAAATCTCCTCGATTTAAAGCTAATGTGACCAAGTCTTTAACACGAAGTGATGTAGCACCGTTTAATAATCCAAGAGACCGTGCTGTGACAATAATATATCCTGTCAACAATTTATTGATGTTTATTTATGTTGCATCTTTAATTGAATAACCTTTTCTGTTTTATAAAGGCCGTCGTATACGATCAGTTTTACCTTTAGTTCCGCCTGGACATAATTTCCTATCGAGCTTAGTCCATCCAGTATTTCAGGTCCCTTTCATAAATACGATCTTAAGGACTTGAAGGACTGAAAATATTGATGTAGTGATTAATTGGTTAAGTCTACAAATTGTGTTAATTGGTCAAGCGTATAGTTACCGCTTATTTTAGTGTTAATTCATCAAGCAGTGAAAAAGTGTCAATTGATCAAGTCTTCGAAAAGTGTCAACTTGTCAAGATTTGCCTTTACGGTTTGTCTCCTTTAAATTATACGGGGGACTTAAATATAAACAAATATCGTAATTATAGTATCATTTCGTAATTTGTTCTAGGAAGCGATATTTATTGGGATTATTTGACAAAATGGATTTTTTGGACATTTTATATGGGTTTTGAAATATTGTCGTCACCTATCAACCAAAATAAAAGCTATATCAAAATCGCTTCACTCGTTCGTGATATACGATGCCACAGACAGACACCTCAAACTCATCATACCCCACTTTTCTTTTGTTAGCTTTTGCTAGCTCGTTAGCTTTTGATCATCACTTAATCACTCGCCTTTTAGGTGACTACCATTTCTATATGCTAAAAAGTCGTTAAAATTGTGTTCTTCCACAAAATAGGAACAAACATTAATGACATCATTCAATTAATACACCGTTCTAACATCCAAAAATAACAACTGTTAATTGCCTAAAGTATCAACAACGATTGCTACATTTTTATTCTTACTAATAATACCAAAGACAATTATGATATGGAAGATATAGAAGGCAAGACTAATATTTCTGAGCAAAACTTTTAGCGCCACCACGAGCTTAACTCGAAAAATAAGAATAAGACACTCGTTATATTCAACCCTGTTGCTTGAGCTCGCTTGTCGCAGATGATTGTCGTGCCCCACTAGAAAAGGAAAGGTCGTGGGTTCAAATTCCATAGGGAGCAGTGAATTTTGGAACAAAAACCCATTTTTCTATATACAATTTTTTCCCTGGCACTAAAACATAATTAATTTCTTCGAAAACTTTTAGTTACAATTTTTAAATGGCCCATCTTTTGCCTTGCGACTTAAGCCATCATGATTATGAGCAACTCTGGAAAAGAAATACTCGCTTTCTCATCTATTTTACTATCATATTAAACCTCTTTGATATGACACCCATTACATGTGTTTCGCGTCAAATTTGATTGGTTTCAAATAGTTGAAATCCGTTTCATCAACTTGAAGAATTCACATAATATGACCATGTCAAATCTATGGTTTGAGTTAACATCGGCATATGCCATTAAGTATTTTAAACTATAAAACGTTGACGTCAGTACGGATTCGTTATGCCTTTAATGATACTTGGTGGCTTCCAAGTGGCTTGCTACTTTATGAGTATGATGGTTCTGATCGATTGTGTAAGCCTTTGTTCCGTTTAAATTATTTTTCTATATATCTTCGACTTTCCGATTTAAGCCATTGTTTGATTTGTTCATGTCTTTTTCACCTTTAAATGTTATCAAATGATTTTACGTCCCTAAATTGTGTTTTCTGATTTCAATTTTTTCTAAATTTAAGCAACTACCTATCTGTTAGGTACAATTTCCTTTCCAGACAGAATTACCTTATAGTTTTATTTTAATTATAAAATTAAATAGTAAAATATAATTAGTTCTATATTTAAGTGCTCTAGTTTAAATTAAAAGTTAGGTAAAAAAAGGTTGGATTATTACCAAAGTAGTTACGAATAAGTAAATCAATAATAGAATTTTAATTAATATTTTGTCGTCATTGCTTGGTTCTTAGAATTTGTTTCTTTCGCAAACTTAAGTAACCTACATTCATCCCAGTTCTTTTTTTACTTTTTATATACCTAGCTTTTTAGCTTATAAGAGACACCTATCTTATTCATAAATATCTAAAATTTAATAATTAATAGACATCAACAATTAATTTAGTATTCACTTTTTCCATTATATAAAAGTGTAATAACAAACTGGCATCTTTACTAGTATCTGGCACCGATAACGCCAACAACTAACAATTGAATTGATAACGTCCAAATTGAATTAGATCTTGACTGTCCAATTAAATAGCACTTGTATTAATAATTGTTAATTAAGATAAAAGCTTTTAAAGTCGCTAAAAGATAAAAGTTGATTAGAATTAGAGAAGTGTGATGAATATCGATCTTCGAAGCAGTGAAATTGCTACCTAATTTTTACCTAATTTAAGACATTACAGTCTTTTAGTTCGGTTGATGTTTGTCAACACCCTAACAAAGGGAAGTCTGCAAACTCTTTTCTCCATACAATCTTTACAAACGTAGTCGACTGTTTTGCCCTTGATATAGGTAATTATGTTTATGCAAAAAATCCTGCACTAGCCATGACCGACAAAGCCCCTACGTATTTTATATTCTACTTTTTCTATAGGTACTTTATTTATTTTCTAATATTAGAAAGTGAAATAATGAAAAAACGTAGGGGCATGGTCAGGGCAGATATAGGGTTTATTCAAGTTTATTGGCATAAACATTATTAATTGTTCTAATGTCTTTATCCTGGAAACAGATACAGGCGAAAAACAGTCAACTACGTTTGTATGGAAAAAGAGTAAGTAGACTTTTCTCATAAGAAGAATTTTGCTGCAAAGTCTCTGTGGTTTCCTTTCCAATTTTGTTGTACTTGTAATATAAAGGTAGGTACCTATATTATTTTGTGCTGATAGTTCCCAACTTTGACCATTTTTTGGTTTTGTTCGACAAAACTAATGTATCTTTGCTTAACTTTGCCAAAACGCAGCCAACAAATAACACAAATTAATAAACGCAACATTCAGAAGGTATCATCAAAACGCAAACGACAAAATCCCTATTATTACCGAACAATAGCCGAACTATTGTTACAAAAAACAAGACTAATGAAGTCGGAGCACAATTTTATTTCGCCGATTCTAATTCACATCGTAAATTTTCGTCAGTCACAACCGATTACATAAAAAAATGTCTTTTAAAAAAAAATTTTCGCCTACCATCTCTCATTGAAATTTGACTTCTAATCATAAAACTATAAGAACGAAAACTGACTGGCAAAAACAGTCGGCTCGATAAAGGTCCAACTGTCAAAAAGGGTCTCGGTCACTCGGCGATATTGTATTTTTTCAGTTTTTTTTTCTTAATTCTTGTTTTCTTTGGCGGCCTGTTTATTGGTACCAAATGACACGACAGGTGACGTTCTTTTTATACCGATCTAGAAGAATATTGTTAGACGTTTTATTGCGTGTCCTGTAATAACGTGCGATTTGGAAACGAACTAATTTGTAGACGCAGATGTTGAGATGACTCTATTTTTTTAAATTGGGGATTGTTTTTGGAAATTGTTTGCTGTCATATTTGTAAAAGATAAAAAACTTTATTTATTAAAATTAGATTTTTTAAGATTATTTTCCCGACCTTAACAATGGCCTTGTTAAGGTCGGGAAAATAGTAGTAGTCGGGTAGTTTTTTTCATAAATTTTATTGTAATAGGTAGATACGTCGGTATGAACTACGTTATCTAACTGTATTAACGATTGAGACGATAATATTGTAAATCTATAGGTAGGTAGGTACCTACATATAAAAATTTAATGTCCTGACTAATTAACTCAAATATATATCAACGCATAGCCCAAACCTCTGGTCCTAGAGACTAGAGAGACCACTTAGAAAGGGTTTTTAGAAAATCCCGCGGGATCGGTACTTACGCGGATGAAACCGCTGCTAGTATGAAAATAAAAAGTAGAAGAAGAAGAATCTATAAAAAAAAGTAATTTTTATTTTTAGAAAAAATATACCTAGGTAGGTAGGAAAAAACATCTTCAAAAATTCACTCGCGGTGAGGCTTGAGCTCGCGGTTCAGCGTCTCAGTAACAGCGTGGTAACCATTAGGTACACCGTACACCACACAAGTTCCCACCCCGAGCGATGAATTTAGGAACACGCATGTTTCCCTGTCTTCTATTTTCGAATTAGACTCTTTTTGTTCTAAAATAATTTTTCAATTAGGAAGATTAAACAAACATCATTTCCCCAAAATGGTTTCCTGAAACTCCTAATCATCTCTCTACCAATCACAACTCACACAACCGTTCCAACATTACGAAACACCAATCAAAATCATTTATTTCAAATTAAAGCGAACGACACTCGATAATCTGCGGTCATTAGCACACATCAGTCAGCGGAACAATAGTCTGTGTAATACCACTCAACTCAACTCTATCATATTTTGTAAAGCATTTGTCTAGGAGAGCTATTAAAACAACATTATGGTAAACTTGCTATGCCTTGCGGGTTTAGTTCATAGCTCATAGTTCCCGTTTTTCGTGAGAACACTGGGATAAAAAGTGAGTACCTAGAAAGAAAGAAAGAAAGAAAATATGTTTATTAGGACAAGCACACAGCAAGAAATACAGAACAGAAACAAAAGGACATACCTACTTAAATACATAAAAAAACAATTTAGATTCTTCTTCTGTTTTCGCGATGTTGTATTGAAATTAAAGACATTTTTCGGTTTATATCGCGTGGTTTTTATTACTTTTAGCATTGTTACAACGCTCAACGTTTCGAGACCTTTCCAGGTCTCTTCTTCAGGATAGACTAAGATGTGATTTGTCATTCTAATGTATTAAAAAAGTTACAGTGAGACTACCGTCTTTACCGTAGGTATGTATTGTGAAAAAACAATTTCACAATACATACCTACCTAGGTACTAAGAAAAACAAAAAATCAGGAAGCCGTGTGCGAACCCTAAATGGGCCGGCCTCAGCAAAGAGCTGTGGCCAGTAAACATACTTTAGCCACAGCGCTGGTCTTACTTTATCATAAATCATAAGTATGTGTTAAGAGGAAAGGATAAGTGGATTTGTGGGAAACTAGAAAAACTGAAGTTCTTACCACGCGGTGCCGGGTAAACTGGTAGATCCCAAGGAGGATTGGTGTCAGGCCAGCCGTAATACTATTGCCAGTAGGTATGGTCAATAAGATTTACTCCTACACTATAATGAAACCACCATAATTACATTACTTATGGTGAAGGAAAACATAGTGACGAAACCCACGGCTTATTTAGCTCCAGACGTATTGATCTGTTCTTTCCTCTGGGCATGGCTGACTAGGCTGGAACGGTGGTATAGGGGTAGTGCAAGCTTACTCCACCTCCTCTACCATGACCCGCGCTCTACACCGCCATAAATAGCATGGATTAAAAGTTGCTTGCGATGTATAAATCATCTAAAAAATAGACGAAAAGCCAATTATAATGAAACCTCTTATTTTAGAACATTTAGTCAAAGACTCATTCTTAGTTGAAAAAGACAGACTATAAATTTTATGTTAAATAGGTAAGTATAATGTATTTAAGATACGACCACACACTTTGCTTTTTTTCATGAACATGTCGTCAGTCAAGTACAAAAACCACTTAAACGTAAAATTTGCATAAACTATCTCCCAAAATTAAGCAAACAATCGTAATTGGATGCCGGCTACTAATCGTAAGCTTTATTTCACGCTCCTACTTCTATGTGGGTGGTCATTTACATTGTAAGAAAAAAAAAGTATAATACCCTTAGATGAAAACAAAAAACAGCAGATACGTCGTTTGATAAAACTGCGTCTAGCTGACGCACTAGCCTCAGTCGTATGTCGAACCGTTGCCGCGTGAGCACGTGCTGTCATATTGTGATTGTCTTTTTGACATCCATAAGAATGCCTTTTTGCTTATTTACAAATGCCTAAATCATTCTTAAAGACAAATGTTTTTAAATACAATAATTTTATGAAAATGCATTAAGGTGTTTCTAGCTCCTTTTTTCGAACATGCAATGTTAGAATATACCGTATCTACTATTTTTGTTTTCATCTAAAATAATACCAGAAAAAAAAGCAACAATAACATTTTCGGATTCATCCCATGCGACACAAATGCGCCCCCTGTGGCCGAAACCATGACAACTCAGAAATGTCACAATTCTCTTTGTAGAGTCATTGTCCAATAATTGAACGGTGGCGCTACCGCATTGTAGGCGGAATGGGATCAACTTTTGTCGGGAAAAAGTCACTTTTTGCTAGAATTAAACTGCAGTTGAGTTGACAAGTGACAGAGGACAAGTGATTTTAAATGGATTTGCTTTGTTGTAGGCAAGAAAAATATTGGTTTGATTCGACACAATAGGAATTTAGGACAGGTTGGATATTCAATTTTTGTAACAGATTCGACAAAATCGTCTGTTGTCGTCCGTCTGTTTTTTCTCCAATTTCATCAAAACCAAGCAACAGATTTTGGTATGGTTTATACTATTTTAAGTATTTTAGTAAGTAGAGATTTTCTTTTATATATAATTTGGTTTTTAATTGGAGACTATGATTTGACAAATCTTCCTGAAGAAAAATGTCAAATACGAAGAACCAAAACGTCAGATCGTAGTATATATGTATTTGATACCTACCTATATATAATTATATTGCATATATACACCCGTGCAAAGCCTGGGCTATAGTAACTTAAATAGAAATTTTAGCAGTAAATTCTAGATTTTGTTTTATACCTAGTATCTTGTATGTTCATTTTATTGCGTGATCTTTGCCTTTAGAGGTCATTCGCATAAAATTGCTCGTAACGGTTTTAGGCTGTTCATTACGAACAAACGTTCATTATTCACTTGAAAAAATAAATAAAACCAAGTACAGAGTATTCAGCATTCCATCCACATTAGTAATGCACAAGTGCGCTACTGAAAAACCGACATCTGCGCAAAAACGTCACGCAAAATCCGCAGTGCTTGTGATTATCCGGCTTGTCCCTAAAAAGCGCCTGTGGTGACACCTCCCCGTCTTCCTCCCACCCCATAATCCATGTGCGACTGTCCCGCTCGCACGCCCGCGCCACTGCTCCAAAAGCGACAAAACGCGACACACACTTTTGCCACCAGACGGCCGAAGCGACATTGAGAGCGCGCGCAATACTAGCCCCTACTCATCTCAGTTTTAAAGCTAGCGCCCCGAATTGCGCGACACATTAGAGGACATTTGCCGCTCACAACCAAAAAGCCATAACTAAACACAGACCCAAGCCAAAACAAACCTTGAGTAACACAACACAAAAACCAGCTTTAGAATGTATTGAAAAAGGTGGTGTAAAGACACAGTTTTCAAATGTCACGCAGTGTAGTCGTCTCTTTTCTCCGGAGTCCTGTCGCATCTGCCGGGCTCCTTTGGCATCCTTCAGCATGCATGTGTCCCCCCGCGTATCTTTCATCCCGCTCTGCGGCGCCTGTAGCCCAGTGGCCGGTCTCGCAGACTGTTAGGCGGTCGTGTCAGCTTCGCTCTTTGTATATGACCTACGATATATCTACGATAGTATTTGTGTCTCGGACGTATGTACTTATATGTATGTAACTATAGATGGTATCAGATGTGAAATGTACTGTGAAGTGACGCTCAGTGTCGTTTGATGTTTGATTGTGAGGAAGACACCTGACAGAAGCATTCATGATTCAGGTCAGTACGAACAACGTTTTGTTTTCGTTTAACACTTAATTGTCTATCCACAAAACTATAATGACAACAAAAGGCTTATTGAATGCAATAATAGATCATTATTGTCTTCTATTGTTCAATTTCGACCAGTCGAAAGTGTACGACCTTTTGCAATTGTTATCGTTTTGGAGTAAAATTTTTGGAATCATTTAGGTAGTTTCAATAGTGTATCGTAAAACGATGATGAGTTTAAAAAAATTACTTTAACTTTTTATATTACTTTTCTTATATATGTAGCTTTTAACAAAAAAAAAATCCTGGTTTAGTTTTATTTTTTAATCAATCGTTTGTTTTTTTTTTCTAAATTGTTTCGTACTTTTTACCATTAGGTAGGAACTTACAATAAATTTTATTCCTTTCTGATTTAAAAGTGGAAGTATTTGTGATATTGATATGGCATAATATGTGAAGGATTATGTAGATTTTATGTGCATTTTAGGTCGTCATAGAAATCAATATATTTATTATACCTACAATAGACATCATAACATAAATAGACGACCTTTATTTTGTCATCATCATCATTCTTAATGTTTTAAAGTCATATAAGATGTATGTTATATGTTTTAAATTTATTATTCTGCAAAATTTGGCTAAGGGGCGCGGCCGTAGAAAAGAGAACTGAGTGCCTCCACTAGGAAGCATTTGAATTCTTTGGGTTGTTACATTAAAAGTAGGAAAATGAGAAGTTACCTACCCAAGATTAGTTATCGGCCTTCTATGGCAGTCTTTGGAAAGTCCACAGGAAACTGTCAAATTTACAAGAAATTACAGAGGAAGCTTTAACATCTAAGAGTTGCCATTTACAGTACAATCAATAGGGTTTTAAATGATTGTCATATTAGATACTGTCACTATAATAGATAGTAAAACATAATATATAACGCATAAGAAAACATTAGTCAACACATAACATTATAATTTATCATTGTTGTTTTTGTCAATTTTACGAGAAATCGAAATTAGATTGATAGTAATAACCGGTGATTCAACATATATTTTGCTAAGAATAACAATTTGTCACGTAACGGGAAGAGAATCTTTCAGGCACATAGCTTGTACACGTCATGAAATTCAAAATAGATATAGTACCTACCTATCTACCTACTTGTAAACATTATTGCTGTTCTATTAGATAAATCTTGGGAATAAAACAGTAATAAATTGGCCCTATTGAGAAATACAATCAAAGTCACAATTAATGACCAAACACAAACATTTTGATATTTGCGCTTTTGCAGATTCCGTTTGTAGGCGGATCATTATTCTCAGAAAATAAACGAGCTCACAAACAATTCTAATTTTTAGAGCGGTGTTTGATTAGGGATATGTCGTAGGTATCTCAACTTTCAATGTAAGGTTCGTGGTTAGGACCTTGGCTGTTTTTAGGGTTTCGTAGTCAACAAGAAAGAAACGCTTATAGTTTTTGTTAGCCCACTAATTTGTCCCATTGGAAGACAAAGGCCTTCGCTGAGAGTGGTTGGGCAGTTGCCATTGGTGCCTACTACCGATTGGCTAATGTCTCATGAGTCCTAGGACATGTTGCATTCCTCACAATGTCTTCATTCACCGTAAAAACCATGTTAGTAGCAAAAGAGACATTGTTTATTCTTGTATATGGAAATTTTGTTAGCGCTATTATAATATCGCTCAAACAGTGAAGAAAAACATCATAATGAAACGCGCAGCTTGGCTTTAGATGTAGGTAGGTTTTAATCAGTTCTTTCCTCTGAACATGGTCGACTAAGCCTAGTACCTACTTAGACATAATATATGTATATGTATGTATATAGGTGCTCGGCAAGCCTATTGAACCCATATGCCCCAAGAAGCTCTTCGAAAAGAACAACATGGATTAAAGTTACTGGCTCTCTGTATAAATCATTTAAGATTATATTGTTTTGAAGATTGTTTTAATCTAGTAACTTCCTAGGAGTATACTAAATCACGACGCAACTCCCATCAACAACGTTTAAACTTGGAAAACTCGGCAGCAGATGTGCAGCGCGCGCGCCGCGAGCGTGACGCCATTAGTTCCGAGCGCTGCCGCCGACTGCAGCGCCACGCCGCGGGCGCCGTCTCTACCTCGCGTCAAATCGTTAGATGCATTTGAATATAATATGAAAGATAACTTGTTACTTTGAGAAAAGTAGACAGACAGATGCCAGGGAATGCAACTGACAGGATATGTTATCGTCGTTTATAGACGCTGTATATTTTCGATTTGATTTAGTAAATAACGTCTTCTTCCGTATCTTTCTCACTATGTGCGATCGGGATGGCATATAATTCTCCTATCTACTCCATTATGTTTTCGGCCAAGCTGTTCTACAATAAGGTAGACCAGTAAATTATTCTAAAATTAAAATGTTCATTTTTTTCTAAACCGGTTAAACATTATCAGGAAATTTTGACAGGTTTTGCAAAAGCTTGAAGCACTTGCACTTCATTGCATTTCTTGCAAAATGACGTTAAGTCCAGTCTTCAGCAAAAAAAACAATAAAAGCATTTTTAGAACTGCTCTACGGTAGGTACCCACTTAGAAGCCTAGGCAAGCATTATGTAGCACAAGCATGCGTGAAGACGACGTTAAAAACAGTTTTTGACGCATTCGCCTCGTCATGCTTGACGAATTGACGCCACCGTCTAATTCTAATGAATCGTATGCGCCGGATCTAAATTATACACATTTAACTAGAACAAAGGTCTGTACGCACTCTGTGGGACTGTGAAAGAGCTACCCAAACAATGGCGTATCGTATAAGACGGTTTGCCCACTGTGTCCTGTTAGCTGCTCTGCAGCCGACCTCAACAGCAATAAAGACAAGGCAGGAGGCGTTGCTGAGTTTCTAGACTCTGTAGACTATTTGATGCAGTTGACATAAAGAAGAAGAAGACTAAAACATAATCACAACCTATGACGATATTCTTCAAGTGTTTTACCTTTTGGGTACCTACGGAACCTTAATAAAAAACCCAATGGTTTTCGAAAAAAAAAACGAATAAGCGCTTAAAGCTCGTGTGAGGTACATATATAAGCTGTGCTGTGACCGCCACCGCTGCCACAAGAGACGACCTCTTTTGTTTGAATTAAGTTTGGTATCTGCATCATAGACCACATCGTTACTTACCATCTGATGAACGGTTACTTACCTTACCACCCGATAGTCTTCACTGTGTGTACCTATATAGCTATATATGTACCTACGTACAAAAATTATCGTGCTAAACCCATACTTCCTCAGGTTAATAAAATCGATGGAACAAAAAAAAACGATTTAAAATCAATTACTAACAATCACCCTTTGACCATTGAAAATTGTATACCTATTTAAGTATCTATCCTCGTACTAAAGTAGACACTTTCCACACACCTCCAGGCACAGATTGCATGGCAGTCACCAAAGGCTTGGCTTAGGTATAATATTCTTAACCCACCTTCCCAGTCATTACCGACGAGGTAGATTATTGAAATAAATCGAGGATCATAAGCAAAATGCATACTATGAGGCGAAAACCATTAGACAAATTGAGTTGAGGATGGGAAAGTTCAACCTTTGAATTTGTTTACATTCTGTTTAAATAATTGAGTTAATGTTTTTGGTATTAGCTTGGATGTTTTTTTTCTTTTTAACCGACTTCGAACAAGTTCTCAATTCGACCCGTATATTGTTTGTATGTCATCATCATCATCATCCGAGCGATGTTCCCTGTTGCATCCCTCTCGAGAGCCCGGAGTCCGCTATTGTTTGTATGTATGTGTGTGGATATGTTTACGCCGCGCCGCCCGTAGGTACTCCTACATATGAAGTCCAATTTCGATAATTATTAACTAATATTTTTACAATCAATTTATGACTTATCAGCTGCTAGCAACGACCTGCGGTTTCACTCCCATAAGTCCCGGTCTCATGGAAATATTGAGATAAGAACTAGCTTAGGATAATATACAGATCTCCAGCTATTTTAGCTATATTATGGAACTATCATCTTAAATTAGTTTTCATTATAAGTTCATCATCATCATCATTAGGTGCCGGTGAGGTCCGTTCATGCTTTCAGGTTGTCGAACCACGTACGCCTCTGTCTGCCCTTTGCTCTCTTTCCCTGAATTTTCCCCTCCAATATTAGCTAGGCAATAATAAATCATTATTGTGTGCCTCTCTGTAAATGTCCAAAGAAAGCAAGTTTGCGCTTTTTGATGGATTATAAGTTCACACAAATAAATTGAAATACAAATTAGAAAAATGTCAAGATCACACAAGACTCCCCTAGCCCTATACTGTAGAGCTTAAAGCAATACGTCAGGGTGGCTATTCCTCGCAATGTAAGTACCTACCTACCTACAAACGTTTGTCTAGGGAAAATCGATTCACCTAAGGTTGGAGGTTCAAGGTCGGTCTAATATTTACCCTTTTATATTTACCTATTTCACGTAGAGAAATACATCTGTGAAAAGTAATTGATTAAAAGATGCCTCATTAGTCATTTATTAACGTGGACTAATAGAAGGCCTCGTGATTACAAATAAAAATATCTAAGTATGTCCAAATACTTATGTAGGTAATGTTAAAAAACCAGTTGAAGTGTATCAATCCTAAATTCTTACAATATAGGTACTTCAAATGAATTTACAGCTAGCGCCATCTAGTATCAAGTAGCAGAAACTAATAATCCTGTAAATAAATTTAAATTTCTTACTTACGTCGTTCTATTCTAATAAATAGTGGCTATTGATCATAAACGGTTATAAAATTAAAATTAAATAAAACGAGGCGTAACCTAAAGTCACCATAATACAATCTGAATAAAAATAAGAAAATATTTCGGACGTAGAATATAAACCGACTCAAAAATAGTGGAACTTATACTTTTTTCTCAAAATGTTGATAAAATGTAACTCCTATAAAGGTACAGGGGTCACTCTTTTACCTATAATAGAAATTAAGAGATCATTTTCGTTTAATTATAATTATGAAGTTTAAAAGTTGTGTACCTAACAAACGTTGCACAACTTTTAATGCTTTATTTATCTTATATATAAAAATCAATCCCTATTTCCCTTGGTCACGGCATCACACTTAAACTTTTACACATATTTCGATAATTCTTTTTTTGTTGTGAGCGCTATTGTCAGGAGAAGGTTCTTATGAAAGAAAAAATGCTAAACCGATTTTGATGAATTTTATTTTTTTATACTAAACGACAGGACAACGTCTGTCGGGTTAGCTAGTTGTCTATAAATAAAAGGGTTAGACATAACTTATCAATACTAATATTTAAAAGCAAACGTAAGTCTGTCTATCTGGAACACTATCACATCTAAACTGCAAAACGGATTATGATAAATTTTGGTATAGAGATAGATGAAACCCTGGAGAAGTACTATAGGCTTTTGATTCCGATATTCCCGCGGGATCGGGATTTAAGCGGGTGAAACCGCGGGGCGCAAATAGTAATAGGTAGGTACAAAATGTAGCCTTTAAAACATGAAAATCTGCGTATACAGGAACGAACGGTTGAATTAATTAAATTATTCCGAATAGAGGTTCTGGTTTTGATGGCAACATTTTATGTGGATAAATAACGAACGATATTACGATATATAACGAATGAATAATAATATGATAGTCTATTTTTTTATTTAGGCTAAGTATTTATAAAAATAGAACTAAGTAAATCAAAGTTCTCGTCACTTGATCGCGTTAAATAATTTTTAATCTATGGACCTACCTAATCCAAAAACTTTTAATAATAGAAATTTCACAAGAAAGTTATTGGTGTATAGGCAACTTTCATTATATTAGGTAGGTATACATAAATATAACGTATCATCAAAAACAATAAATTTGCAATATAAAATCAAACATTTGACAATAAACAGTCCCAAAGCCATATAATTAAGAGGTTATAAACATGTTAAAAGCTTCAAATATCCATTAAATTACAAATGTTGAAACATCCCACGTTACGTCTATTAGTTATCCGCTAATATCGTGACATAGTGCGATGGTAACACCCAACTACTTCGTGATAATCTGATTTTATCTTAAAAATAAATGGCTTGTAATGTAAGGATTGATTGATTTCTTGAGTGAATTAGTGATGCGTTAAATTTATAAATTGTCTTATTATTTACAACAAGCTACGTGAGAATCTGTTAGGTAGATAAAGAAGAAGAGGAAAATTAAGGCTTTCCTGCCCGTATATCAATTATTTGGTTGGCATTTTACCCATAATACCTCAATAAAAAAATAAATTAAATAAAAACCTTTATTTCCCCAAGTACCTAGCTATCTATTAACCTTTAATATCACACTACAATATCTTGGAGAGATATAGTGTCATATTAGACTAGGCGAAGTCTGACCTGTGGAGGGAATATATCAAATTACCTACCCTACCCAAATTGATGCTTCGATGGTCTTTTGTTTCTGTTATTCGCTCGTCTTTTGTTTTGCTTTGAAACCGCTAACCAACTGCGCCAAGTGAGCTCAAGTGACAGGCTTGATATAAGGATCGCATGATTAGTTTATTTTACCATCATCGAAATATTTTTTCGTTCCCGACAATTTTACAGTCGCTATTCTTATCTCCGACAACATCATAATCAATAATTCTGTTTTGTACTTACATTTACTTAGAATTTAAAAACCAATTAAGCTTCTTAGGTACAATCGTGCAAAAAAGGTGACCGTCAAAACATCAAACTAATCAATCACGTCAATGATCAATCATACTGACAAACCGAATGATGATAACGAAACGCCTTCTAAATACTAAGTTCAAATCATTTTATTTATCATTTGTTAAATACATAGGTAGACCAAGAAAAATTAATAATCAGTTTAAAGTTCGCGTCTGTAAAATTTTACCCTTAGATGTCCCACACATGACTTCTAAATGGATGCTGCTTAAAGAGCAATCAGTTGGTAGGAGGCTTTCTTTGTCACCGACTTGTCACCTCCTAACGACCTTGTATCACCAAGCGGACTACTCCGTAAAGCGTAACTCAGCAACTAAAGAACTACAACTACTAAACTAATGAACTGCTGTAACTAAAAAAGACATCAATATATCTAAGCAGATTTCTGATCAAAATTAGACTATGAAAATTTATTTTTTTGCATAAAACAACTATATAGCTGTTTGACAGGATCCCACGATCCCATATAGTAGGTAACAAGAGTAACAAATTGTTTTTTTAATAGAGAAATATGATTAGATTAATGTCGTCCTAAATAAAAGCAGGCAAATAACAATTTAATAATCTCAAATCAGGTATCATTCTGGTAATTAATTATTGTATTACGAAAACTCTAAACTAGGTATTCCAGGTAATAAATTTTGCAGATAAAACATAACTTGAAAATGTGAAATTAAATTCTGTAAATTTATAATTGCGTTGCAAAATTATTAGGTGCAAACATTGGCATGGCGTATGGGCCGCGGGCGCGACTATCTGATGCGTGGCTTGACAGCGAGCATGATGGAACGACTGATAGAGCTTAAGAATTATGTCGGTTATTGTACTTACTTAGTTTTAAGTTTATTTTGGATAATATGAAATTTTAAGTTGTGGAAATGTGAAGCTGAATTTACGTTTTCATGAAACATATCTAAAATGAGCGTAGGTAAATAGTTTAATTTCAGTGGCCTTAAAATCAATTTGATTTCGTGAAAGTAGGTATACAAGTATAGTGAACATATCGTTGCTTACAAAATATCGTAAAGAGTTATTGTAAATAGCTGCCATTTCCAATGACTTCGACGACTTGACTATTTTAGTACTTATGTGCAAATATCTTACAAATATTATAAAATACTTGACAGTTGCTAATGCCCGGCATTAAATTAATTAACCGCCATAATCTGTAGGTATAAGACCAAGAGTAAAAAAGATGTAATGATTATTATCTACCCCGACAATTGGAATGGACTATTTTATATTTAGTCTGCCTATTGTGCCGACCACAAATAATCTTAACCTGAACCAAATAATTTGGGATAAGTCAAGGGCATGAAGCAAAAGAAGAATATAGTAATAAATCAAAAGTCAAACAATAATTTAATGCCTATGTCCTTTTCATGTACCAAATTGATTTTTATTGTGTGGCAAATAAAGATGATTTTTATTTTTTTTTTATTTTTTTTATAGTCTTCCCTAGAGCTGGATAAATAAATAAATAAATTCTGTGAACAACACACAGCGCCATCTAGCCCCGTGGTAAGCGACTAAGCTTGTGTTACGGTGACTAGACAACGGATATAATACTTATTTTTATTTTTCTTTTGTAAATACATACATATTATACATAGAGGGACACCCAGACCGGACACAAATATTTATTTTATAAGCATAAATACTTGCACCCGGCGGGAATCGAACCCGCAACCTCCTGCATTGCAGTCGCGCTTTCGCACGACGCGCCACAGAGGTCGGGATGGGGATAGAGTTTGTCCTATGACTGATGGATCAAAGCACAGCACACACCGCTGATAATAGAGAGCTGTAATTTGGAGAGTGTGTTCTTTATATGATGTAGGCATTCGATAGGAAAGGGTTGACGGAATCCCCACGGGATCGTGACTTACGCGAGCAAAACCCAGTTGGTATACCTACTCATTAAGTTATGCGTGCGAAACAAGTTTCGTCAATTTTTTATACTTCATACATTCAATACAAATTTTTCGCCTTTTGTAACAGTTAGGTATTTCTATACCTACACAATACCTAAACTTTTACAATCGATTCCGAAAAATACCTTTTTGGCAAACTTTTTGGAGAATATTCCTTATCAATAGAGAAAGGAGCCCATTGTCTGACGCCAAGCATTGTTTTGTTACATTTTATGACCAATGTCTCACATACGGCAAACTTCAAAGGATCCGCACTTTTTTCGCGGTAACTTGTCATTATGAGTATTTTAAATAGGAACAGAGCAAAACATTTGGCTCGTCGTCCATTGTCGTGTTTGGAAACACTGAAATACCTTTTGAAAGTTGTAATTGTGTACAGTGACTGCTTCTGAGAAGTCAAAGTAGGTATTTTGAGTTGTCTCTGGGAGGTATTTGTTGTTTGACTTTTTAAACTACCGCGATTCTTAACTACAATTTTAAGTTTTGAAAATAACAGATATAAGGATAGTCAAACGTCGAAGGTAGGAGAATTCAAAGATATCACAATTATTAAGTTTGGCTTGGCTAATTGTTTACTGTTTAGACATAAAAATTTGGAGAGTGTGCTCTTTGGGATGGATGTGTAGATAGGTAGGTATCCAGTATTCCTTATAGGGTTTATGAAATTCCAACAAGATCGATACGCGGGTGGAACCGCGGCGCTATGCTATTTTACAGATACATGAACATGTAGTGAGAGTATCATGTTTACGTTGACGCATAAAAAATCTGTAGGAAAGTTTTTTAGACAAATTTGTTTATGGCAACGCATTGGCAACGTGATATAGTTATGTACAGCAATAACTAGGCTTTCTGATTGATTCAGTCACTATTAAATAAAGGGACAGTCTATCTACTCTTTTCTCCAAACAAACTTTACAAACATTTCAAAGTTATTAGAATAAATATGTTTTTGTCGTAACTCCTATATCTACCACGATTGATTTTTTTCATTTTCTCATTTTTCTGTTTTTTTTCTCTTCTAATTAAAAAATAAAAATAACTAAACGTAGGGCATGGTCATGGCAGATATAGGTTTTATGGCATAAACACATTTGCTCTGGAGGAAACAGTCGACTACGTTTGTATGGAGAAAGAGTAGGTACACTGTCCTCTTAAGGTCTAACTCCTAAACTACTGACGGGATTGGAAATTTTCTAGTTAATCATGTTTTGATAATCATATAATCATAATCATATTAGTTATTTTTAGTTCAAAAAATTATGTAGGTTCACTTGTTCATTTTACAATAAAATGTCAAAATTAAACTTCACAGACACCGCCAAACAGTACTTATCACAATAAATATTCACGACAGTTACCACATTACAAGCAAGAACAATTAGACCTATTTACCCATTCCTATTGTTTACATTTGCAACAATTGTTTCGGGCAAGTCCACGCGACGAATACCTATCAACCATTTCAGGTAGGGCAGGTAGGTATGCCATTGTCTTTATCAGCGCGAAGGGTTGGTTTCCTTCACTTTTTACTACCCCCACTACAACCTGACTTTGAGACTTTGTGTCACAGGATAATCTGGATTAGTTCACGTCTAAGCTTACTGAAGTCAACACCGACAAAGCGGTTCACTTGTGAAGTGCGATTTTAGTGCAATTTTAGTGACTTCTAGTGCAATATGAGTTTGAGTGACACTGATAATCATTTGAGTAATCTGACTCAGTTTGTGAAACGTTGGTGGGAAGATGATTATGATAAGGTTTGTACTGTTACAATATTTATTACCAGTTTCTTCCCGAACTCTTGGGAATTTCCAAAACAAGGTATAAGATTTGTCCAAAAATAAACAACTTTTGGAAATACGAACTTTTTTTAATATAATAAATTTTAAAATCACCTGTTTCTTGAAGTTAGAAGTCATAAACCTAAAGAATTATTTATATTAACTCTGGCCAATGCACTATTCTAATAATTCATGGTCTCAAAACAGCTGATTTTCAAGCAAACGTAACCTCAAAATTTTCTAAATAAAAACTTTTTTAATTCCCAAAAGTTGTAGAACAAAAGTTGTTCGCCTAGACGTCTAGAACAACCCCCTTCATGGTCGGACACACATTTCGTAACATACGTATCCCTTTATCTTGATATGTCATGATCTAGCTCGGTAATCCGATTGTATACTATGGTGTTTAAGTTTAATATACCTAAGTACCTGTCCATGTTCAATTTATCACCTAAACAATAATTTAAGACGGCTCATATTATACGATCACCTCTCAATATGTTGACCCCGTAGTTTATCCAATTATTGTTTAATACCATAAAGAAACGCCAACAGGCTCAAGGGCTCTGCAGACTGGACATCAGAAATGTGTCTTTTACAAACTAATACCTACTAGGCCCTAGTACCGAGGGTATGGACCCTCGGTACTAGGGCCTAGGGCCCATCCATGCCTATGGAGGCATGGATGACCTCTCGGTACCCCAAGTATGTTGGTCATCTATTTACATAATATGATTGCTCGAAATTGGTTAACGATTTATCTTTAAATCTGTCAGAATTTTTGACGATTATTTGCGAAGTGAAAAAAAAAACTTGTCAATACCATAACAGGTATAGTTAGGTAGGTATAAACTATTGAACATTGATTCAATTTCTTTTTCGTAAAAACTCGATGTCCCTAAGATTTGTAAGTCGCAATCTGCGCCTGGAAGCATAGAAATTTAAATTGCAAAATATAAGAGGAAAGTCTACCCACTCTTTCTCCATACAAACGTAGTCGATTGTTTCCTCATAAAATACATTAGAGAAAATATGTTTATGCCATAAAAACTAAATCAGCCAGGAGACCATGCCTCTACGTTTTTATTTCTATTCTAATTAGAAACAAAAAATCGGGGCACGGTCGTGGACTCAGATATAGGTTTTCAGGATTTTAGAACCCTATACATTAAAAAAGTTGTTTTTATAATATTGTTTTCTCTTTCGTGCGTCGTGTTTTGTCGCCAGTAAATGAGCTTCTTTGTAATATTCTAACCTATCGATCGACCGATTTAAAGTCTCTGGTTTAAGTGAAGATTAAAAGATAAGCCGAGAAGAGGCTCACTTGTCCCTCTATATCATTACCTGTATTAACTTAACCGATCCGTGACAAGATTGTGTTGCATCTAAATTGTATCAAAAATAACCGTTTATGATGTTAAGGGGCGAGGACGTTTTGTTAAGGAACATTTACAAGGTGTAAGTGCTAAGGCATTGTACGAAATTGCTTTAAATCTGTCAGGGCATTGAGTATAAACACAGCTTACTTAATTGGCGCTCAGTCAAAATAAATACGTTAAATTAATTTTTGATTATAATATTATTATCAAAATTAAAGAATAATAAAAAAAACTTACTTCATTTCAGAATCTGATATAAAAATGTAAACAAAGAACTGTCAATATTAAAGGAAAAAGTAAAGAAAAAGCTGTCACTTTTAAATAAATGTATGAGTTTGATTTATTGAGCATTTTTGATCTAAGATTCCGAAATAGAGTATAGATGTTCAATGTCACATAATGTCAAGAAAATGAAGAAAAACCAAAATAAAATGGATCGTCTATTCACAAGATGGTTTTATATATTTGCTTACCTGATTGGCTTGTAAATCGACACCGTGTGGGTGATATTTTAAAGCAGAAATATATAAAATAAATATCTTCATAGATCCTTCATAACTTTAAAGAACAATTAATATTGTTTTTCATCTAAGTAGGTATAGCCTATTTCAGAAACTTAGATCAAAAAGTTAAACAAAAATCTCATAGATTTATTTGAAAGTGACAGTTCTTTATTTACTTTTTCCTTTAAAATTGACAGTTCTTTCTTTACATTTTTGATCTTAGTTTCTGAAATAGAGTAGGTATAAGTTATTATTATTCAAATATCAAATTATTTTTAATTCTAACCCCTAAAACGTCGCACGGCCAAAACTGGACATAAAGCACTTTATGTCCTGTTCTGGTCGTAGTACCCTATAAAAAAATTAATTGAAAAGATTACAGTACAGTGTCTCTGTAATAATATTCTTTGTAAGCTAACAATTTAACGTAATGGTCGTCCCGTCGAGGAAATGATCATAAGAACACTGTGTTTAAGACTATATTGGACATTAAAGTCCGTACGAGTAAATTAAATAAGCCCCAAGCGATCGCAGACAATAAATTGTAAATCCATCGATAGGTAGTGTAAATACTAACCACTCATTAGGTTTATAATTGGAATAACTAATCGGGTCTTACGCGTTTTTTTTATTTGTCTAAGGTACCTCGACTTTTCAGTCACAATTTCTTTGGTAAGGAGTAGATTTAGAACTAATTCTTTTTTAATTTAGTTAAAATTAAAAACAAAATGTACAATATGGAGCAAAAATACTTAGAAGCCAAGGGAAAAAGTCGTCAAGTTTCTATACTAGGCTTGTACTATGGGCTTAGTTTGGGGCTAGATTGCGCTGTGAGTTACGTCGTGCGTATTTTTTTTTGTTTTCTTTTGTTTAGCTAGGCACTTACTTAGTCTGGACATTCTGGGAGCTATATTTGCCCTCGGGTGAAAAGTACCTAACTGCATAGGCACTTTTAGATTCGAGTAAAATAATTTGACAATTCAATGTAAATACTAATCCAATAGGATTAAATAGTCTAACATAATAATGTTAGACTGTAAATACCTTGTGAACGGTAAAAGATCGGTGGGCAATCGTTCGATAAAAAGTCTGTAGTCAGTTATCACGATTTTAGTGCTTATTTTAAGCTTTTTTAAATGAAGAATTTGCGTGTGTTCGTTGTTTGGTCGCGTCGGTTGAACGGTTGTTTTAGATTTTTTGATTAAATTGTTTTGACTGGAATTTGATTACGCATGCCTATTCGAGTTTTCAGTTTGATTAAAAGCTAATACCAAAATACAGTAGGTAAACATTAACTGCATTTCGGATGTCGATCCTCTTTTATTGTCATTGATTTTCTGGCTAAGTTGGCCTTAGATAAAAATAAAATTATAGATACGGTATATTCTAACATTGCGTATTCGAAAAATGAGCCAGAAACCTTCATGCATTTTTTTAAAATTATTTTATTTAAAAACATTTGTCTTTAAGAATGATTCAGGCTTTGTAAATAAGTATAAACATAAATTCTTATGAATGTCAAAAAGACAATCGCAGCGTGACAGCACGTGCTCACGCGGCAACGGTTCGATATACGACTGAGGCTAGTGCGTCAGCTAGACGCAGTTTTATTGTCTCATTTTCCGAGAATACGTACCGTATCTTTAGTTTTTTATTTTAATCCAAGAAGTTGGCTAAGTTTTTCCTCAGCTTCTAAGTAGGTATATTTTTGTGTGAATTACTTTAAAGTAATTAGAAACACTTAGGATTCGTGGGTTAAAAACTGACTCGACTTGGACAATTTGAATTAATTAAACTTGTAAAAAGAGTTTGACTAATTAAAAAAATATTCCAGGTTTTTAACATATTTCTCATAAGAATTTAATTTATTAGTGTACCTACACTATTCTCTATTTCAGAATCTTCGATCAAAAATGTAAACGAAGTGACAGCGCTTTATTTACTTTTTCCTTTGATATTGACAGTTCTTTGTTTACATTTTTTGATCTAAGATTCTAAAATAGAGTTTGAAACATCTATACTCGAATTCATAAGACTTTTTTAATTCATCCACCTAAATCAGGTCAGCTTTCTCAAACCTCTGAATCACGATACAAAGTAATGTTAATTAAATTAATAGACAAACACGAAGTTGCCACCCACGTAGCCGGCAATGGCGCGTAGCCATGATCCGTCATTGGGCTAACGACAAATATTGAATGAAACAATCGCTTTGTTTGATGTCTGATGATGTGCTTGCTTACATACATACATACCTATCTGTTGTTTGGGAGATACTATGGTCATAGTAAATACCTACACATTAGTACACATTGTGTTTTTATTATTATTTTAATAGAGTAGCAGTATCAGTTTCGATCATGTGGGAGTTTTGAAAAGATATTTCTTAATTGATGCCCAAAGGTACTAAAAGACAAAAAAACAGTCTCCAAATGTAATGCCCAAAGTATTAGCGATTTGAGCTGTGCATTGATTATGTAGAGCAGTCAATCAGTCAGTCAATAAATCAGTCAGGACTTTACATTTTATCGCACAAGGTTAATACTGTGTTGGATTTATCAAAAAAAATCATTTCAACATCATTGCAATTGCAAACAACACACTGAAAATAAAACTGTACTTGAAACTGAACTGCGATCAAAAATGTATGAAAAACGGCATTCTCCAAAGAAAATGTAATATAGGACTAATAAAAATAAATAAAGAATTTTAGATAAAATGCTTTAAACACTAAAATTCAATGCTCCCAGCGGGAATTGAATCCGCAACCTCCCGTCCCAAGCTTTAGTTCGTAGTTTATCTGTCTAAAGTCTAGTAAAATCTACTCCATTAAAAGAGCAGAAAAGAGATTTACTACGATCGATAAAAGTCTCTGCTCACCAGCTAAATAATTACCAACGCTTCAGATCACCGCGCGGCGGACGGAAAAAAATTAAACATTTCCCATAAGAAAAAGCTCTCAACGCGTTTAAAGATCATTAAGCTAAACAGAAACGCATTTTGCGCTTCACTGTACACAAACCTGTTTACTTACTTCATGTATCATGGCTGAACAATATGGCATGTCACGACACAGAGCCGGCTAAAAACGATCATCGCAAAACGGACATTTTAAAAAAAATAACAAAAGTGACTTTGCTAAAGGATTTTAGACCATGTCTCAAAGGAATAAGGTTGCCTTTTTTAATGAAAATAGTTTGAAAAAATACCATGAAATATGCCTGCTTGTCCAGAGCGCCGCGCCGGTAGGCGTGGGACAGATATGTGAGCGAATTTATGTGTTCAACTATACGCGAGTGTACGAAAATGAGCAACTTCGGAGGTTGTGGGTCGATCACCTTTCTGTGTGACTGTACCTACAGTTTTTTAGGGTTCCGTACATAATGGGTAAAAACGGGACCTTATTATTGAGACTCAGCAGTCCGCCTGTCCGTCCGTCTGTCTGTCACCAGTCTGTATCTCATGAACCGTGATAGGTAGACCGTTGAAATTTTCACAGATGTTGTATTACTGTTACTTCTGTAACAAAAAATACTTACTAGAATACTATTAAATTAATATTTAAGTAGGTACCTACATACCTCACTTTTTACTTATTATTAACTTTAACCCATATATGCCCTTATCTGTTTTTGCCTTTGATATGCGAAATTTGGGATTTAAGATTAGTTGTTGAGTCTGGGTCGATTCAAAGAAAAATAACTTGGGGTCGATTTCGACCCCCTGGGCACACACTTGGTGTCTACCAAGTTAGATTTTTGTCATAATTCTGATAATGGTACGGAACCCTTTATACGCAAGTCCTCCTCGCACTTAGCCGGTTTTTTACATCTTTTTTGCACGTTGACAATTGCCGGTTCCCACACATTTCCTTATAAGTACGTTTTACGCGAGAAAAAAATAGTGTTGTTTATTTGTTTTCATTATTAGCGAAGCCTTTTGCTGCCCTTATGCAGAATTTATCACTTTGTCTCGCAACGACTTGCTAAGATGTAAAATGTTTAGAAGACGTGTATTAATATTTTAATCACGGTATAATAAGATTGGTTAACGATCGTTATTAACTTACAAAGTATGGAATATTATGAGTTTGAATATCTACAGTAGAACCCGCTGAATACGATCGCGTTTCATACGAGTTCCCGCTTAGTACGCTTTATGATATTGTATACGATAAGTATATTACGCTGTACCTATTATAAATACGATTCTTATTCCGTTTAACACTACTTCTCAACTAAAATTTTCCAATCATCATCATCATTTAGAGTTTTTTTTAACTTTAAAATAGGATATTTCTTGGATCATTTCTGTCCATTGTCCTTAAATTAATTATTTTATAAATTATATAATAAAATTAAGGCTAGAAATTACTTTTCTTTTCCAAGCATTAATTGCGCTTTTTCTTCTTTTGTGTCTAAAACAGTTTTTTCTTTAGTTTTTCGTTAAATGTATATTAAAACATCGTAGTTCCCAAAGAAGAGCAAAAAAGTTTTAAAAAGCAGCCTGGATGCACCTAATTTCCCATAGATACCCTTTCCCGTATTAAGCGGGAAAGGGTATAATTAAAAATACGCTTTCCCACTTAATACGCTTTATTGGCTGGAAGTCTTAAGCGGGTTCTACTGTAGGTACTTAACTTGAGATTGTTTTCTCTACAGACAATTCTGTTAAGTTTCAGCTTAGGCCTCATTAGGCTTCTTTACAATGGCTGTGTGGCGGACGCCCACATAATCAACTAGATGGCGTTACTAGTATGAAATCGTGAATCGCGCTATCAACATTCTTTCCGAGATAAGCTCATATACAACTCCCGATGAGAGAACGTTGGGCCGCGGCCTACCGGGCAAAACCAACTGCCCGGTGGAAGATCTTCCCTTTGGAGGTACACAGCATCTCGTACCCCCAAAGCTGATTGAAATAATGAATACTAAATTAAATTAAGAGAGAATCTTATGAAATAGACTTAGGTATACATAGCAGAACAACTTAAGACAACTACTAAATAACTTATTTATTCACATATTCAAAGTCACCTTAACTTAAAAAAAACTTCTCAACAAAAACAAATCCCCAATGCACCAACAAAATTACATTTAAAACGCTCTGTAATTACGCCAAGAGATTTCTGTCCCAGACGTATATTTTTCTTAAACGACACTTTATTATCCCATGTTTATCCATTTTGTGGCATTAGAAATGAAATCTTTTTTATATAATTACAACATTTTACTACAAATTGCTCCCGCGTCGCGCCGGGTCGAGTAAACGACAATTTAATTTTCCCGAGAAATGGGGTAACTACCTAATGATATGGCAACCCCAACGGTTACACGGTATAATCGAGTGACAAACTGTTTTAAACTGCTGTAATCAGAGATCGTATCACGACAAGGGTCTGCGGTTACGATGTTATTTTTTTGTTCGAGTGGATCATCTACTTTGAAACGGGCTTTCTGCGAAATCGACAATTCGAAACTTTCATATTAGGACGTTTTTTAAAAACTAACTTGAAATATTAAATTTGGTGATTTTTTAAGTAATGAAATTATAAACTATCGAATGTATAATAGTTAATATCTTTGGTCAACATGTTTTTTCGAAGAAAATCAAAATCAAACTCTTCGTCTGTCAGACTTTTAACATAAAGAAAAACCTCACACCAAATGTATTTGTTACTGTTATTGCTCACAAACATCATACAGTTTTTACATCGCTCAATAATGTAAAAAATAAAACAAATCATAGAACATTAAAGTTTTAATAACAACACAACTAAACAGTTAAAAACAATGATCTTTTGAACACCTAAAATAATAACCATCAGCCATCATGGCACCTCATTTAATTCTTAAATTAAACCCTCTGGCAAAGATCATAATAATAAAAGTAAATTACAGGCGATATGGCAAGGAGTATAAATATTCAGTAGTAGGTAGGTAGGTACATGGATAGTACTCTAGAAACTGGATCTAAACAATAACATTTCTCGGTCTAAATCTGTCCATCGCATGACATTTTAATAACATGCCCAAATAGCGTTCAGTTCACGATATGAAACCTTTTTTTGTTGATAAACATTTGAGTGGGTAAATTAAGTCGAATTTAACTTTGACATAGCTCGCTCACCCCGTACAGTTTTAAATGAATAGTAATTTAGTTTCGAAATGAAATCGTTCCAAACACGCGACACAAAACCACTTTTCTATTCTCGAGTCGGCTCAAAACCGTCATTTTACACAATTTTACACAATTGCTCTCCGTTCTCGGAATTAATTTGATATTAGCCTTCGAAAACGCAAGGTGTGGTTTAGCTAAAGCCTTATACTTATTTTGAAGAGCCATTTGGAGAACCCGTTGTTAGTTAAATTCGTTTCTAGAGTCGATAATCTCTTAGAATTAAATGCATTCGTACAATTTTGTTAATTTAATGTTTTGTGTAAGTTTGTGTAGGTCAGTCGGGACATTTCGAACGCGTTTGACTGGTTATATTATTAATTATTATAAACACTGGTTATATGGGTGCTAATGCTGCTTATTTGCTGACATTCATGACATTGTATATGCAAGTGTAATGTATTTACAAATGATAATTATACCTACAACATCATTAGCATTGGGAATAAGGTTGTGTTACAAAACTAATGGTTGAACACAAAGCTATGACTAGGGCTTCACATGAATAGAGTTTTGTTACAACATAAGTTTTATTCTATTCTTCAAGGTTTTAACAGTGTTTTTCCATTGTTACAGGAATCCCAAACGAGCAGTGCGGAGAGATGGAGCGGACACGGTCCAGAACACAGCATGGCCCTCCAACAGATCCTCAAGCTTCAAGAAGCGAGAGCCCTTCATAAGACGTCGCTTTTGCCAATCTACAAGAAGAATGACCTTCCATCTCCCCCCGGATCCAGCCATGATTATGACGATAAAAATTCTGACTATTCAGAAACGCAAAATGACCAAACAAACCTTGAAGCGGAATTCAGAAGGTTAATGGAGCAATCGAAAGATGCACGCAACGATGAATCATTAAAGTATCTTCAACAGATGATGGAAGCAAAACAGCATTACAAATATCTTAAGAGGCTGCAAGATAAAGAGAAACACGCAAACGTTGAAAGTAAATTACCTGTAAAAGAAGAAACAGCATCACCTCATCGTAGTTCACCAATGAGTCATTCACCTCAAATTAGGGTATCATCAGCAGAGACTTCCCCAAATCGTAGTGTACGTTTGTCTACCTCATCCAGCCCCCTATCAACTACTAGTCCAGTCAACTCTTCGCCTCTAAGTCATTTGCAAAATATGCAACCTTTCGATTTCCGTAAACATAAACTTAGTGAGAGCATTGAAAAGGAGGAAAGAAGAAAGCCTTACGATCTAGGTTCTGCTGAAAAAGCAACGCTGGACCTCATGAGAAATCAGTTTTTCAACTTTCCTTTGCCGGGAAATCTTCCATTACCACCAATGTCCCTTCCTTCCTCGTTCAGCCATCCTGCAGCTATGGTAGCAGCATTAAGTCAAAACCCAATGGGGCTTGCATCTTTACAAGCTCTTTTACCACAAATGTCAACAAAACCAGTACAAATGCCCGAAAAGAAGTCAAACAGTGCTAGCAAAGGTAGACCCGAAGAACACAGATCCGAAGATGAAAATGTTCTAAATCTCAGTAAAGATGCTTATGTTGAAGCAGCTACAAACTCCAGCAATGCCATGCTTGGTAAATGTTTAAGTCCTCCGAAAAGGCAATGGGGTGCTAGTCAGTTGCCCTTAAACTTAGGCACACATTTTATCAATCCTGCTACAGGTAAAAAACGAGTGCAGTGTAATGTGTGTTTGAAGACTTTCTGTGATAAGGGTGCACTGAAGATACATTTCTCTGCCGTTCACCTACGTGAGATGCACAAATGTACCGTCGAAGGTTGTAGCATGATGTTCAGCTCACGCAGATCGAGAAATAGACACAGTGCTAATCCTAATCCAAAATTACATTCACCCCATTTACGGAGAAAAATATCACCCCACGATGGCCGGAGTGCGCAATCACATCCAGTTCTAATTCCATCTCACGCTGCTGGATTGAGCTTACCTCCTGTAATGAATCCAATGCACCCCTTCGGGTCATATCCTCTTCTTAATAGTTCTTCTAACCTCAGACAATTTCCATCAAATGTGCCATTGGAATACAAAAACAGTATGCATATGGGTTTCTCTCCCTACGACCAGACACACCCAATGCGTCGTGAATCTGACTCAGTAGAACCTAAAGATCTAGACCAACAAGGTGAGTCAGACGACGATGATGGCATCGTGGTTGTAGCTGGAGATGATGATGACGATGATGGTGACCATATCGATACTAGCGATTATTATTCTAACTTAAACAAGTCTTCGGGATCAGTAGAAGATTCAGAAACTGATTACGATCAAAGAAGCGTGAGTGACAATAATGAAAATGACACTCGTAAAGATGGTGCAACCAGTCCTGAAACGTTTAAACGAAAACGAAAAAATCTAAACCCCACTCGACTACAAAGTAGTACTGTTTCAGAAAATGGCTCTCCAGAGAAACAACTAGGTGGCGCTGATGATAGCGCGATTGATCTTAAAAGAGTTAAAAGAGAAGATGACAGCTCTAATGATGCTAACTATAAAGTTCCTACCGATAAATCTGAAGAAGTGAAGATAAAGCAGGAATCGCCTGTTATCAAAGAAGAACCAAATGATGTAAATTACATAGCTCAAGATTTACGAGTAAAAGAAGAGCCATTAGATATGGTAGACAAACCACAAAACTACAAAAAGTCGAATAAGGCTACCGGAGACGATCAATATTCATCTGAAAATGCACTGAAACGACTTGAAAGTTTATCAAAAGGAGATTTTCCTCATTTACCCAGACGAACTGAAAATCAAGCTGCTTCTTGTAATCTTTCAGCTAACGATGTAGATTATTCAGACAGATCTCCATCATCATCAGTTTCAAGTTACGATTATTCTACGGAAGAGAATCAAGGACATATATTTGGCCATTTTGACAATGGATTTTTCGTTGTCACCAATGATGTTCCTATGGACCACGAAAATCCTCACAAATGTACTGTATGTGGCAAGTTTTTCCAGAACATTTACATTTTAAAAACCCATTATCAAAATGCCCACTTGAAACTGATGTACAAATGTTCATCAAATGGTTGCAGAGCTGCGTTTTCGTCGAGACGCAGCAGAGACAGACACAGTTCGAATGTGTCTCTTCACCTAAAATTATCAGAAGACAAGGTTTCTGAAGAATCTACGAAGATGTTAGAAAAAGTAAGAGAGCAAATTGATTTGATATCAAGGTATGACGATGTGGAGAGAGCCGTCCCGTTCATAGAATCACACATTTATTATAGAGCAAAGGAAACTGATAAGTTGAAAAACTTGCACTTGCCTTTCAGTGCTCCTTACCCACCTTTAATACCAGAAGCGTACATGAATAATCGTGATATGTTTACGCAGCATCCTTTCCTGTTCACGCCATTTGGTGTTCTTCCAAATTTTCCTCCTCTACCACTATCTTTTCTCCCTCCGAATTTAAGCTCGTTTGGCCAAAACTATTCCCCGCCTCATTCGAGAAAGTTAAATTACTGCGTCGAAGATGAAGCACCTCGACCGAATAAAGATGGTAGCTATCCTTGCCGTGGTTGCAGAGAAACTTTCAAAGACTTATCGAGTCTAAAACTTCATTGCGAAAATGTCCATGTTCAATCTTTGCATCGCTGCTCAGTACCCAGTTGCAATGCTGCCTTCTTTTCTCGAACAAAGAGAAATTTACACTACGAATCTCACTCCAGAAGGCAAAATGGTAGATGCTTCAATGTAAATCCATCATGACCTAATCAAAGAAAGAGATATTAATAATTGTGTCCAGTGACTTTTGTGATTACTAGTTATTATAGTCTTACCAAAATTTGTAGATAAGCTACATGCTAGAATGTATAAATTCCAAACATAAATCTATACAAAATCTTTTTTCTAAATCATGATCTGGTGAATATATTGGACTAAATTTCTAATGACTGTTCTATTATTCGATAAATACTTAACTTTTGACAGATATTATAGTCTAATCCAAATCGAGTGATCATTTAAATCAGGTCAAGTCATTGGTGACCAGAGGGGCGGTACACCCTCCCAGAAAAAAAGGTAATAACTCTTAGGGTGCACCATTCATTTATTTATCGTTTTCTTGCCATCATTGTTAAATCTCCTAGTTTTGACATATCGGTACTACACAACACACAATCGTAAACTTGCAAACGATATTGAATGATGTCAAGTGGTGTATTTTCAGTGTTGCACATAATTCGAAATATACCTGTGGTTTTGGAATAGACTATAATAATATAACAAATATTGGTGAACTGATTCAGTTGAAAATTAACTGTAGTTTTAAGCTGTAAAATAAGTATTATTGTCTAATAATGTTAGTTAAATATCTTAGTACCTACCAACTATTAAATTATGTAAATATTTCAAACATTCCATAGATGTAACGTGCAATAATCGCTGTAAATATTATGTATTTCATAGAAATAATTAAATGTAATGTACAGCTTTGGATTAAGTCATTTATGAGGTCAAAGTAAACGCAAATAGAAGCAATGTAATGTATTTTAAATATTTTGAATCGTGTAGAGTAAGTCAATGAAAGTTGTTATCCACTATTGACGGATTTCCTTTAGAATTTCATTTACAATTTTGTCAACTTATGTTAGACGTTAAAGTAGGTACCTCCTTCCTTATTCAAAAAAATCTTAAAACCTTAAATCTATGGAACACTAAAGTGGACAACAGCTTTTGTTACCGACTGTACTTACATAAGGGTTGCTCTCAGAAAAGTTCCTAAGTATTATTCAGGAATGTTTCTAAGCGTGGCGTTTAATTAATTATTTATAATTTGGTGCTAATTGGTGTCATAATAATAAAATGCCGTGAAACTCTTCAAATTCACGACTGGCATTTTTTTACTATTTTAAAATTTGTATGAAAATATAATAAATTTATACCAAAATGAGTGTAGGTAACATACGCTCGTCTTTTCTTAACTTTATAAGAGCAATAACTACCATGAGCCATTTTGGTTCAAATTATTTGGCGTGACCTATATCTACTTTTATGCTATGACTCAATCCGACATTATGCCGCGGCTTCACACTGGTGATATTGGCTCAAATGTACTTTCTACCCAATAGCAAATAAACAAAGGCGTCAATCAGACCTAAGTAGAACCTAAAGCGATATAAAGATGTTACGATTGTATATGCACTAAAGCATCGGCGATAACCATGTCGCAAAATAAATACAGGCAACTAAAGTATAATTAATTACCTGCAGATATAACTTTTAGCAACTTTTAATTTTACAGAACTGTAACGCCTTTTAATTGCATTTGATTCTAGATAAGCTCTGATTAACGCTAAAAAAATTGTTGCCAATAGAGTCCAAAGACCAAGACAAAGACCGAGTCCAAGTTCTACCTACATACCAGCAGCGTAAGAGCCCGAGGAACATTTTCTCGAGACGACATAAAGGTTGCGTCTTCTTTTCTCAAACGCCGAGAAAAAGAGACGGAACATTTCTGTCGATCTAGACCTACTAAAAGTCTTTGGACTCTATTCGGATATTGCGTTAATAATTTTGTCCAAGGTATTTGAACAAAATGTGGCCATTTTTTGTCTTGCCGTGGTCAAGTGGTTGGTTGGCTATAATCAGTGTTTGAACCAAGTTGGTCTTAAAGTTCCAATGTGTAGTCGCAGCATTAGTGTACGAATAATTTTAAGAACCAAAAAGTATTAAAATTTACTAGTTTAATAATAAAATTAATTTGTATTATATTGTAATTATTGTGTATTTCTATTACAATTAATTATACTCTAATAACTTTGCCAAACAATAAAGTATGTAATAAAAACAATAAGTAAATTGGAAAATGGTATTTTATTCTTATTCCTTAACTGCATCTATATAATATACTTCTATCAGATGCTTATACATCATAATTATAAAGAACACGCTCTCTAAATTTCAGCTCTCTACAGTTACTATCGACAGTTTAGGGTTGCGTTGATCAGCTAGTCAGTTACTCAGGGCACAGCATTTAATAGATATCTTCTTCTATATTCAGGGTGTTTCGGAGAGGGGGTATTAAGCCGAAAGGGTTGTTCTAGAGGTCTAGGCGAACAACTTTTATTCTACGGCTTTTGGAAATTTGAACTTTTTTTTCGAAAAATTTAAAGTTGTATCACTAAAAAAAACAGCTGTTTTTGTAAAAAAAAAGGCAATTAATGTTTAGATTGTAGTGGTCCAAGCTAAATAAAAGGGCACCTTAAGGCCAATGACCTCAAACTCTAAAAAACAGCTGATTTCCATGCAAACTTTAAACTCAAAATTTTCGAAAACTACTTTGAATTTCCAAAACTTGTAGAACAAAAGTTGTTCGCCTAGACCTCTAGAACAACCCCCTTTCGGCTTAATAAAATTCAAGGTCCTGACTGATCTATATATCAACGCAGAGCCCAAACCGCTGGTTCTTGAGACATACATTTTGCAGAATGTGTTCTTTGTGGTGTGTAAAGATCTACTAAGAAAGAAATTTTGCAGAATGTGTTCTTTGTGGTGTGTAAAGATCTACTAAGAAAGAAATTTTGAAAAATCCCGCGGGAATATTAAAATTTATTTAGAATAATTGTTAAGCTCGATTCGACTAAACTGGAATAAGCAACGAAAGTCGACAGTTTCCTTTCTGGATACTGGATATAGACATATCAGACACATTACAAAAAACATTACAAAAAACACATTACAAAAAATAGGGCCATGGTGATGGTTAATTAATTTTTTTTTTTATTTTACCTATTTTTTTCCTTACTGATTAGAGTAGGCAGTAGGTTCTTAATTAGAATTATAGTATAACTAGCTGCGCCCCGCGGTTTCACCCGCGTAAGTCCCGATCCCGCGGGAATTACGGGATAAAAGAGTAGCCTATGTGTTATTCTAGGTGTCCAGCTATCTATATTCCAAGTTTCATCGCAATCGGTTCAGTAGTTTTTGCGTGAAAGAGTAACAAACATCCAAACATCCATACAAACTTTCACATTTATAATATTAGTAGGATATAGTAGGATTAGAAAAAAAACTACTTGAACATATTTGCTCTAATATATGTTTCAGGGAGGAAACAGTCGAATACATTTTTAGGGAGAAAGAGTAGGTATCCTTTACTCTTAAATACATCAAAAAATATGTAAAAAAACTTGCAGCATCCCCCGGTTTCACCGAGGCACCCTACATAATATCGAAAAAGAAGCCTTGCGTTAATCCAGATCTAAACTATCTGCATACCTACAAAGTTTCATCGCAATCGCTTCAATAGTTTCTGCGTAATTGAAACACAAACATCCAAACAAACATCAGAACTTTCGCATTTATAATATGGGGAGTAGGATAGAGTTGTAGCAAGAGGCATTATTCAAAAAGAAAACAGGAAAGAGATTTCGAGAACGAAAATAACACAGGCAAGATACACTTTGAGTTCTATTTTACCTCTATGACCTAAAATAATCCAAAGAATTAATGAAAAATAAATATTTGACGTCAAACAACGTAGCGAAGCGGCCGTCAAGCCACCTACAACACAACCAATTTACCTGCTCAGTCGGACAAAATCGGAACTAAATATCGACTTGGAAAATTCATAGTTTCGCAGTAGACTAGCGCCCCCAAACCCGCACAAGTATCTTGGTAAATGTACACCTGAACTACCAAGTATCACGCGGTGACATTTCCCGCGTCACGTGACACGACATTTTGCTGTCACTCGGCGTGACATCGCGTGTCTCGATATCGTTAATTTTTAAACTTTCCATTATCGAGTTTTATTCTATTAGGGGACGATAAATTGATTTTGTGTTCACTAGGTTGTCTATGCTTTATTCTGGCGTTGTTATTTTTAATGGTCAAGCCCTTAAGAGGAGTCGGTATGGAATTCGGCGGAAGTGAAAATAAATCTGGAGTAAAAATAATTGGAGCTTAGAATTGACCTTCCATAGAATGAACAAAATAAGCGGTAGTAAAGGAAAACATCGTGAGGAAACCGACATGTCCTAGGACTCACCACGATCCGAATTGTGAGGCTAAGTGCGGAAAAGGCCCGCGTATACTAACTAAGTAAATTCAAAGGTTATCTAAATAAAGTGCAGGAATCCAAAAAAAAGTACACCAAAATCCGAAAATCTTTCTCTGAAGATTTTTAGCAAAATCTAGATTTGTATTTAGAATAATGCCTTTTGTTCCAAACATCATTTTTTCCTTAAAATATCTACCTGATGAAATAAAATAAAATCTTTAACATGTAGTTTGTTTTATTCCCGTCCAATAGTAGGGTTAGTCTTTTTTAGTTAAAGTAGTCAATGTCTACACATTTAATGCGTTAGTCAACAAATTGCTTATTGTTAGGTAACGTTAACATTAGTAGGTAAGGTACTACCTAACTAAGTACATTTTAAGTATATAGGTAACATTTTGGTTTAGTTAAATTTTACCGGGTTAAGCTAAGACAAAATACACAAATACACTTACACAGCTGACACTTAACCTAAAATAGACCACACCTACAGCACACATATAAATAAATTCGTGCATGTGTGTTGTAGGTGCGGTCTGTTGTTTTAGCTAAAGTGTCAGTGTCTCCGTGTACTTTATAGCTTTTTCAGGTTGAGTCTTAATCGCATATTATTATCCCTTGCATGTGTTTTATTGTCTTCTCTTAAAAATTAATAAAAAGGTTTTTTGGTTTAAAAAAAAAACTAAAACGAAAGGAAAACGCTTAGACCTGGCTCTCTATTTAAGGCAATTACACAATAAAAACCACCTGAACCAAACTTTGTTAAGGAGTGGAAAATATCTTTTTATATTTTACCCTCGTTGTATACCTACAACGCTGGAGGAATCGCTGATGAAAGATGGGGTATGGTGGAGCTCCCGAACAAACTATGCAGAGAGAGCTGAAATTGGGAGAGTGTGATCATTATTATAATGTGATGTAGGCATAACAAAGGACTTTTCAATATTACCACAGGATCGGGACTTACATGCAGGAGAAACCGTGAGGCGCAGCTAATAGTCTATTTAGGTAAAGGTACTACTTGCGCGAAACACCATAAACGTATTTCATCTTCTTTTTTTTTACTTTAGCGATCCGCCTCCTTATTGTTCGAAAGAGGTCGATTGTTTCGATAGATCACGCGAGTGACGAGCCCCGGGCCGCGTACAACAATTCGGTTTTGAATTTGGAAGCTTCGCCGGAGGCTACTGGCCGCGTCATATCGCACGCAATACCAACTGTCATGTCACGAAAAATATTTTTTAAAATTCGAATGCTTTTTTGTCGGTTTTTGTTTTTTTTTTTCTGTGGTGTTTTTGTTTGGTGTTCGCGTTGTTATTATTATTTTTAGTTTCTTTAGGTAGGTATTAGTTGCGCCGTGGCGACAACTACTTTGTAAGCTGTGGCAGCACCAAATTGTTTTTAAACGAACATCATTTTTAGGGTTCCGTACCTTAAGGTAAAAACGGGACCCTATTACTGAGACTTCGCTGTCTGTCTGTCTGTCTGTCTGTCCGTCCGTCCGTCCGTCCGTCCGTCCGTCTGTCACCAGGCTGTATCTCATGAACCGTAATAGCTAGAAGGTTGAAATTTTCACAGAAGATGTATTTCGGTTGCCGCTACAACAACAAATACTAAAAACAAAATAAAACAATTATTTAAGAGGGGCTCCCATACAACAAACGTGTTTCAAAAATAACAAGGAGTTTAGTTCAATGTGAGGTCGCTTCTGATTGGTCAGGACAAATCGAGTTGGTCATGGAATTCAAAATGGCTGCCCTATCTGTCAAATATACCAGTCTGCCTTACTTACCAAAGAGTTTCTTATAAGTTTCAGATTTTCTTTGTGCCAAGGTTTTTTTTTTTTCAGTGATTCGGTCGTTTGATGGGAGTAGAATCGAAGATAAATATTTCATATTTTCCTATAAAATTTAAAAATTGGTTGTTGTAAACCATTTTAGGGTTCCGTATCTAATTGTAATAGTGGTACGGAACCCTTTGTGCGCGAGTGTCGCACTTGCCCCGTTTTTATTTTAATTCAAATGCTTTTTGTCGGTTTTTGTTTTTTTTCTGCGGTGTTTTTATTTCGTGTTCGCGTTGTTATTTTTTCTATTTATTCTTTTTTGGATCTGGACTCTTGAGATGCCATTTGTCGAGGTTACTATTTTTAGTTTCCATCCATCCATTTTAATATGTATCATCACTACATATTAAAAGACAAAGATGCTTCCCGCTGTATGTCTGTCCCTATCTATGTTGAGATCTTTAAAACTACGCAACATTTTTTCATAGGTAGAGTGATTAAAGAGAAAGGTTTACCTATACGTTTAAAACACACATCCGTGCGAACCCGGGCGAGTCTCTAGTATCTTATAATACCTAAAAAATGCGAAGAACCTTAATTTCTCACATATTTTGCCGCGCGTCACTCGATAGCCCCGGGGTAGTCACTGTGGGAACATTCTGTTTCAAAATTTGAAATTGTAATTTTGTGATCGACTGAATATAAGAACCTATGGCCGGAGTTATTATATCATTATTGTGGTATTTATTTGATATGCAAGAATTTTATTTAAAAGTATTTTATTTAGGTTCGCAATGTGGTGATTTTGAAAAGTCGTAAATTATAACTAATATTTGGTATAAAATAATGTGAACGTTTTGTGCGAAATCGAGTAGCAGCACGCAAAAACTACTAAACTGATTCTAACGAAACTTGGTATGCAGCTATAGAGATCTGAGTTCGAGATTTACACGGGTGAAACTCCGGGATGCTGCTATGCTAGTTTGTGATAATGTTGAGAGGATAAAAAAAAACCCTAAAAAAACGATTTGACACACAATAATGATAAATAGCAGTTTTGAAAATACGATTGTGGTCATTCACCTTTGATGCCAACTGTACCTAGTTAATCTTGAAACTAAATCATCCCATAATAAAGCCACAATAATTAAGAGCTTAAATACAAATAGGTAACGTTAATAACACCTCACAATAATGATTATTAACAGTGATTTTGAAAATCAGAATGAGGTCATCCACTTTTAATGCCAACTGTACCTAGTTAATCTCCAAACTAAATCATCCCATAATAAAGCCACAATAATTACAAGCTTAAATATCGCGTGCGTTCAAAGCGTGCCTCCGAGATATTATCAAAATTAGACCGATTCCGATATCTCGGCACGAGCTTCTGGAAATCGATGTTTTAAATCGATACTTTAAATCGATACCTACTTTTGAAATCGATTTGAATCCTGCCCTTGGCTTCCGTGCGTGAAATGATGGTGCTTTGTAAGACTGCTTCTTGTAGGTTGGTGGCTGATGTCTGATCGATGCCCAATTTGCATTGTTTTTCTCTATAATAATATTAGTTACGTTCGTAAACAAAAAACTGGTTTCTACAGATGTACAGGGAGATTGAATTATGTCGAGCAACCTAATATTATATGGGATGTTTTGTTTTCAGGTTTGTGAAATTTTATAGATTGTTATCTTTACTAATATTATAAAGAGGTAACGTTGGTAACATGTATGTATATATATTGGGGGTAATTTCCGAAACCGCTAGACCGATTTCAAAAATTCTTTCACCATTATCTATTATCAACAGCTCACTTTATCAGGCACTAGCTGCTTCCCGCGGTTTCACCCGCATAAGTCCCGATCCCGTAGGAATATCGAGATCAAAAGTAGCCTATGTTACTCCTCGATAATGTAGCTTTCTATTGGTGAAGGAATTTTGTAAATCGGTCCAGTGGTTTCGGAGATTACCCCCAATATACATACATACTTACATGTTACCAACGTTACCTCTTTATAATATTAGTATAGATTAACGTTAATGGTCTTCAAAAATCATCTATCTACCTATCAAAATGTATTGAATTCTATTTAATAAGAAATTGTGGCTTTACTTGTAGTTAAAACACTGTTAAAGCTATTAAAACCGGTTTTTACGGTTCCGTACTCAAAGTATAAAAATGGGACCAAGTTTAAATTAGGTAGGTGTACCTACCCGCTTTGTGGCAGACATACCCCACCAACATGAATCCCCCACCATGTTTAATTTCAATCTGTTGAAAATACAAACATAGGTACATACTACAAACAAACATGACAGGCGAAAGCAAATTTTGCCAGACTTGAAGCAGAGACATTTCGCTCGCTTCGCTCGGTTAATTAAACCTAACTACCTACCCGTAAGTATTAGGTAGGTAAGTAAGAACGCTAGTAGGCAAGTTTACACCAACCATTTATAGAAATTTACCTACATTACTATGATAACTAAGTTCTCCAAAATACCAAAGCAATTATAATTATTATTCCCTGTATCCCAACAGGAAAATGTACCTATCTAACTACGTGGGCGGGCTAAATCCGGTTGGTTAAAAATGTCACCGCCACCCACGCACGCGGGCCTGTCATTGGTTGAAAATGTCACCGTGTCGCGACGCGTGACACTTCTGATTGGTCGCCACGCCCAGCACAGCTTTCTATTCGAATTACGAATACCGTAGCAAAATCGTAGCGTAGAGAGCCTACGCGCACGTTTGAAATTTAAATTTCGAATAAGGTTTCTTTTTAACTTTGTGTAAGGTGTAAAGAGGTTGGTATTCTAAAGAGTATTGTATTGTAGTTGGGTTTGAACGTGGAATGTCTGGATGAAGGGAGAGGTGTAGAGTTTGCGCGGAATTATTGATTAAAGACGCGATGAGGCCGACGCCCGTACATTGTCTCGTGATGTGACAATTTGATGTCCCATCTCAGTGTTAATAAAGGAGATAAAAAATAAATCCGGCCAAGTGCGAGTCGGACTCGTGCTCGAAGGGTTCCGTATGATTTTCACAGAAAAATCAAGTTTATTGTATGGAAGCCCCATTTAATTAGTGTACTAATTTTATTATGTATTGAGGATTTTCAACAGAAATTTGTTATCAGATGTAATAAATTCAATTGCCTAGCTATCACAGTTTATGAGATACCTACCTAAAGCTTGGTAACAGACACACAGATGGGCGGGTAGTGGAATCTTAGTAAAAGAGTAACGTTTTTACGCTTTGGGTACGGAACCCTAAAAACGATTTACGCGTAGAATCGCTTATTCTTTGCTTTATTCTATTGTCAATGTGTACATTATACATACGACATGCAGTCACAGTAGGGTAAATCTATAGGTATATAATTTTACATATAAAATTCAATGTCCTGACTCCTGACTGACTTACTGACTGACTGAACTATATATCATTGCAGAACTCAAACCGCTGGTCCTACAGGCAAGAAGTTTGGAGAGCGTATTCTTTGACATAATAATATGTAGGTACATCCGCTAAGAATGACTTTTTTTCATTTCCCACGGGGTCGGGATTTACGCGGGTGAAACCGCAAAACGCTGCTAGTCATCTCTATCATCATCTATAGGTTTTAACATCGAAATTGCAATCTAAATAACTATGTAACCTATAGAAGTTGAAACTTTTCAAACACTCCCAATTAACATTCAAAAACTAAAGTTCAGGAAACGAAGTTGGGAGTATAAATACACAGGTTTATTAATAGCCCTCTAATTCACTAGTAAAGTCGTACCGCTATCGCTAGACCGGAATTAGCACTCGAAATGATCTCGAAACTTTGAGTTTTGAGTTACCTACTCGAGTCTTTTCCACTTTTTAATTTGTTTATTGATTGGTCTGGTTATTTTATCCTACTAAGGCTGGCTTTGATAATCCGGATAAGGAAATGTTATCTAATACAAAATGTCAAAATGTAAGATCTCGCTAATCCGTGCTAGCTAAAGCTAGGTCCTACGGCCCGTGTTATGACAGGCCTGACCGAGCCAGACCAGACCGACAGGCCGTGGAAACCGCCGCGTTCACAACCTGGCCTGGCCTGTGATAAGGGACCGTTAACTCACCTTAATCCGGATTTGTTCGTTCGATAAAATATGTATGTATATTAAGGAAAAATCCTTCAGCAAAAACATAACGCATGGTCGATGCTGTGCGGAATTCGAACCAACGACGCATCTTGTCTGCTATCATTCATTAGGTGGCACAAATCAAACAAAAAAATGAATGCGTGAGTGAACCCTCTTTTAATAATTGTACTACAAACTTATTTGTAACATTATAAAACGATTTTTCGTCTGTTTACGCGATGTTGGATTGAAATTAAAGTCATATTTCGGTTGTAATCGCGTGATATTTATTACCTTTTTGCATTATTTCAATGTTAAACGTATCTAAATCTAAATCTAAATAAAAGAAATCAGCTTGAGTAATTTCAATTATAAAAATTATGACTTGGAATTGGAATTAGTTGGAGCTAGAAAGGAGACGAAGAAGAGAGCAGGTGAACAAATAAAACTTAACGTGAAGCTGTAAACCGTGTGCCGACGTGAAAGCCACTCTGACGATTAACATTAGGTATATCTACGTAGGTATACCTACCTACTTTACCTGTAGGTGCACTGCAGGACAATTTATTAGAGAGAACTTCTATATAAGAAATACTAGCTGCGTCCCGCGGTTTTACCCCCGTATGTCCCGATCCCGTGGGAGAAGCCTATGTTACTCAGGGTGAATGTAGCTTTATTTTGGTGAAAGAATTTTTAAAATCGGTTCCGTACTTTTTGAGTTAATTTATTACAAACATACGACACACACACAGAAAATACAAATCTTTACTCTTTATAATATTCGTGTAGATATTCGAGCTAAACTCAAAATCGCTATCGGGTTCGTCGAATAAGTATTATTGATTATTTCATGACGGAATGTTGTTGAACTTTTTTGTGTATAGATTGTAGGTGACATTGTTTTTGTCTTGAAACTAGGTAGGTACACCAAAATCTAGAACATTTTGGTGTAGTTTTAAGACAAAAACTTTATACTGTTTCAAAACCTATCCATATTTTAGACAAAAAATGTTTTTTGTTTTTTCTGACACAGTGTTGTTTTAAATTATTTGGTGACAACTTCTTAGGTCTTAGTTTTTGTTGTAAATACATAGGTAACAAGTATGTACATAAAATTAAAACCAGATTTTGTTGGTAAGGTATGGTTGCTCGCCAGCGTACTTAATACATTTCAGGATGTTACAAAGAAATGATTTAAGTACTAACATTTTATTCAGGTCTACTTTATAACCCATTTAGGTTTAAGGCACAGACTGGATAGATATACAGCCGTATTCACAAACGACCCAATGCGTGGCTTAATATTTTGTCTTGCTCTTATATACGATTATCAACGTCAGCGAAAATGTGACAAAGGTCTACCTACCTATGTATATTTAGTAGAGATGGGCCGACTAGTCGCCGACTAGTCGGGAAAGCCGACTAGTCGGCAGTTTAACCGACTAGTCGGCATATATAGTTAGTATGCCGACTAGTCGTCAACTAACAATTATGCAATTAAATTAGTAGAATAGTTAGAAGGTGGATAGTCAGAAAAACGTAAACAAAACACGTAATAGCCTACATACATCATCTAACATCTAAACATACATCTAAAATGTCATAACTATGCCTCAGCTCCATTCAAATTTTCTACTTTCTACTTTTATATTTATTTTAACTATTTTTTGGAAGTTTAGCTACAGATTTCGTAGTGCAAATTTATCCAAAAATACCAACAATCGCCGAGTGATCATGATTAACCCAAATATTTCGAAATCATAATGATCTGCATTGCCAATTTTGGAACCGACTAGTCGGCTAGTCTGCTAGTCGGCCCATCTCTAATATTTAGGCTATTACACGCAATGGGGATTCGTACGGAGGCGCGTCCTCGATAGCGTCCCTAAATCTCTCTTAGTTTCATTAATAAACGTGGAATAAGATCAAGGTAATTGTACAACTTTTTGTTTCTGTCTGTCAACTTTGAAAGTTCTTGCCACGGAAAAAGACAAATGTTCTCACTACTCTGCCCACGGACCACGTTTACTAATAAGGCTATTTGTGACTATCGCCTATCTATGGTTATGTCAATTTAATCCACGACGAAGCGCCTCCGCTGCGACTTATCCGTGAAAAATAATAATTAGATGTGACCTGTAGTGAGTAAGTGAACAGTATTTCTACGCGCAATACGCTTCAAAGTACTGTAAAAGTTGCTGCCGACAGGTAGAGAAAAGGCGTTTAAATACTGGAAACATGACATTTTGGAAAACAAAGTCGCTGTTTTAGTTTCTAATTTTCTAGCTAGATTATTTCATCTGTAATAGATGTACCTACCTACAGTACCTACCTAAAATAGGTACAATACGCAATACGGTAAGTATACAGCCGAGTGTCTACCGCCGACTAAACGAGATTAGTTTAGCTTAGCTCCTGTCAAACCAGTTCTTCATACTTGTGCGTCCACCGAAAACTATGCCAGCTACCTATTTTATTTTATTTTTATTTTTATTTAACAGGAAAACAAACAGTTATATATCACAAATTAATAATATAAAAATACACCTACAAACCAATTAAATGTTTTCACATATAAGCGACTATGCACACAAAACTAGCCTTGAGTAAAAGAAGAAAAAAAAGATGATATACCAGCTCCAGCTCATTATCTTCATCACCAAGGCACGCAGCTCCTGCTTATATCGCTCAAGCACTGGTCACCATGCGAAAAAGACAAAGGAAAAGATATACAAGATAAATGAATACAATAATGTATCGCCAGACAATTTTGTTGTAGGTACTTACAAAAACTACAATCACAGTTTACCTAGTAGTTGGTGCATCGGCGATAGTTTTTTCTACTATGCTACGCTACGACTAAGTAGAAATATATTATGTCTATACACCCCATACAATTTCTAACTTTCGCACACAACTCTCGTAAACCCAAAAAACAAACTACCCCCAACCCTTCAAATAATAAAAATAAAAGACACTAAAATACTAATAAAAATGTCCAAGGGTCGGCTCCAAATGAAATGGAATGCAAATGTAACGATATAAACATACTGAAGGGTAGTTGTGAAGGTGCCTTTATTCTCTAAGTAGCTACAGATTTGCAATTTTGAACGAAGAATTAAAGCCACTAGCAACCAGGTTGACTAGCACTAGCTATAATAGCTAGGGAATCCTAGCACTAGCTATAATAGCTAGGGAACCCTAGCACTATAATAGTTAGGGAACCCTAGCACTAACTATAATAGTTAGGGAACCCTAGCACTAGCTATAATAGTCAGGGAACCCTAGCACTAGCTATAATAGTTAGGGAACCCTAGCACTAGCTATAATAGTTAGGGAACCCTAGCACTAGCTATAATAGCTAGTTTACACAGTGCCAGCGTGCGGGTCAGCTTGTCGAATAGCTAATAACGTTGCAGTAATTCGCACTGTTTGGACGTAATATGAGAAACTCGTTTGTGCGAGTACTGTACTTACCTATTGTATAGACAACGATTACATGATCAGATCAAAAACGTATACCGAACTATCAACGAACTATCAATTTTAAAGGAAAAAGTAAATAAAGAGCGATCACTTTCATATAAAAAGTATGAGATTTTGGTTGATACATTTTTGATTTGTGTGTGTGTAAAATGTGTAACGAATTAACGATTAAGAACTCAAGCATCAATTGACTCGTGCACTTTCCAAAGGAACAAGGACTTCTGTCCTTGTTTGTGTTTCGTATGTTTTATTCAGTGACTGCGTGAGACCCCGGATTTTATTACGGTTGCCGTGATAATAACTAAACGATAAGTACGCACTTCTGTACTTACTTACGTTGAAAGTATTTACTTGTAGGAAGTGTTAACCCTAAGTAAAACAAAGAGGTCAAAAGCTTTATGAGTAGTAATTGTTAACCCCCGACGGAAAAAGAGGGGTGTTATAAGTTTGACGTATCTGTGTGTCTGTCTGTCTGTCTGTGGCATCGTAGCTCAAGAACGGATGAACCGATTTCAATGTAGTTTTTTTTTGGTTGATAGGTGACTTTTGCGCGAGTGTTCGTAGCTATGTTTGATCAAAATCGGTTCAGCCGTTCATAATATATGTTGGTTGAAGCTCGGAAATAAAAACCGAATGTTTTCAAATATGCCCGAGTGGGGTATCAAATAAAAGAGCATGACTTTTGTGACGAGAATATTCATGTTTTTGATTACCTAGATCCGCGGTCGACAAGGCCGGTTTTTGTGCGGCCCGCGACAAAACAAATTATATCAATAGTCAACTAAGTAAAGTTTAGGGATTTTGACGCGAATTTGTATGTGTATGCTGAAGGCACGCGAGCTCGCACTGACAACATACTTGATACAAAGACAATATAGCTACATATTTGGACTTATCTCTGTGAGACTTCATTTTCGAAAATAAGCTTCTTGAAAAACAAATACCGCGATCGTCTTTCAACTAATTTAGAAGGCACAATGAGGATTGCATGTAGTCCAAAAGATGTGATATAACATATACAAGCAATAATTAAAAAGTTAACAACATCATTTTTAAAGAAGACCGTTCAAAATGGACCAGCTTTGTTCCACAGATATCATATTCGACACTTCAAACAATTTGTTGTAACAAATTGTTTCAATCGCAAGTTATGAAATATGGATTATTCGATTGATTACGTAAACTTAGAGCCATGGTGTTAGTATTTCCGTCCTATTCTTAATAGGTTAAAAGATATTGGGTGTTAAAGTTTCACATTTTTGGGAGTTTCACACAAAACACCACCAGATGTCGTTACTTGTCTCGAATGTCCATAAATCTGAATTAGTAAAACCATTAAATGACTACAGAATTCCGTATCGGTCCAGAATTTATAAAGAAAAGAATTATTTTTAATTAATAAGATTTATTGACTGAAAGATGACTTGATTAACTGCCTTATTGGTATACTAATTCAGATTTATGGATATTCAAGACAAATAACGACATCTAGTGGTGTTTTGTGTGAAACTCCCAAATGTGAAACTTTAACACCCAATATCTTTTAACTTAATAAGAATAGGACGAAAATACTAACACCATGGCTTAAGCTCGCATAAATCAATTGAATAATCCATGTCTCGTAATTTGCGATGGCACATAAAATAAAATTAAGGTACCTCTAAACCCCAGGTAAAATCCCTCAGGAAAAACGCCGATCTTCTTAAAAATACATTATTGTTATTTATTTATTAAATATTTAGCGTCTAGCTGACGCACTAGCCTCAGTCGTAAGTCAAACCGTTACCGCTTGAGCACGTGCTGTCACACTACGATTATTTTTTTGACATCCATAAGAATGCTTCTTCTTCTTCTTGTTTCACTCCTATCGGAGGTTGGACAACATCAGGGCAATTTTAATTTTAGAGACTGCAGCTCTAAAAAGAGTGGTGGTACTGCAGCCGAACCAATCTCTTAGGTTCTTCAGCCAAGAGTGGCGTCTCCGGCCGACACTTCTTTTTCCAGCGATCTTTCCCTGGGTGATGAGCTGGAGTAACTTGTACTTGTCATTTCTCATGACGTGACCAAAGTACGACAATTTTCTACATTTGATGGTGTTCACGAGCTCTACCTTTTTTTTGACGCTTTTGAAAAAGGCATTCTTATCTTTCTTCATAAGAATGCCTTTTTGCTTATTTACAAATTCTTAAAGAAAAATGTTTTCATATAGGGTAACTGACTAGTCGTTGGACAGTTAAGCAATATTTTTTGTTATTTTTTTAATAACTCTTGTTTAAAAAAAATGGCTACATACCGCTTATATTCACTTAAAGTTTAAAAATTTGACTATCCATCTATCGTAGTTTTAACATGATAATCTGTATCAATTATATTTATAAACAATTTCGAAAAATAAGTAGCTAAATTCATAGTAATTGGACAGTATTTTATAGTTGCGGGACATTACTTTGATAGTCATTGAACACTATATAATTTATTATATTATCCTCATAACCTAATTTAAATTGGATATTTGACAAAGGAAACTTGGTAATAAAACAATTGGCATTAAGAGAAGTGTTGTGTATTATATATTAAGATAAATGTTGTTGTTTTTTTTTTCTTTTATTATTATTTTATTTAATTTATTTTAAAATTTCTTATCTATTTTTCTCATAATAGTTTTTATTGCTCAAGGCATTTTTACTAGAAAATATTTTTTACAGGGAGAAAAAAATAAAAATTCACCATGACACGTGGGTTCCCGTGTAGCGCAGCGGTAGCGCACTCGCCCGGCAAGCGAGGGGTACAGGTTCGAATCCTGTCATGGGAGGATTTTTGATGATGTATTTCTCCTTGTAAAAAATATTTTCTAATTTCTTTTAGTTTTATAGTATGCCATCCTGTACAGTTTGATTGTGTTTTGATACAAATAAAATTGCGTTTTATTATTAAAAAAAATAAGATAAGTGTTGTGTATACTTAGATAATGTATATATTACATTATCTAAGCCTTTTTCGAACTTAAATACTCTTTGAACAAGAAATTTGCCATCTCTTCGGTATTTTCTTCGCTCTTCGACGAATCATTATCAATTAAAATTGTTTCAATTTAATTTGTAAAGTGGATTTTGGAACTCCATACTTCCGTGCAATTTCTCTTATTTTTTCGCCGTTTATAACTTCATCTAGAGCCTTTCTAAAACTTACAGGATCGTATGGGCTTGTTGCTTTTGGTATCTTGTAATCTGTAATGAATGAAATTAGCGATAGATGAATAATTTTGTATGAAGTATCCAAAGACTGATTTTGAAGGAACTTGATAGTCATTGGACAGTGTCCAATGACTGTATAGAAAACAAGTAGATGTGTAAAAAAGAAATACGATAATATTTAAACTCATGTCTACATTATATAGGACATAAAATTAAACAATCTTCGTTTTATGAGAATCTAGTCATTGGACGTACTGTCCAACGACTAAAAACCAAACAAAATTAATTACAGTCGTTGGACACGAGATAACATAATCCCACTTACGTAAAACAAAATGATTTCTAATGAAATAGCACGTTAAACTGATAAACTTACCATTACATCGATGGGATTACTTCAAAACTTTCCAGGAACAAGTTGTTTTATGTTTTAATACACTTTGGTCTTAACAAAATAATTTAGTTTCGACAAGAATTCAAGATAATCGTCCCAAACACAACAAAATATTTTCGTGCACTAGCAACACCATCTATTGGTTTATTGTGGATATATATTTTGCGTTCCGTTGAACGCAGCAGTAAGAACAATTGAAAAAATGATTCAAACACTACATGTAAGTCTTAATAAATCCGTGCAAAGCTGAAGTGTCCATTCACTAGTTGTGTCCAATCACTAGTTAGCTACCCTACAATAATTTTATGAAAATACATGTAGGTGTTTCTAGCTCATTTTTCGAATACGCAATGTTAGAATATACCTTACCTACTATTTTTGTTTTTAACCCCCGACGAAAAAAGAGGGGTGTTATAAGTTTGACGTGTCTGTGTGTCTGTCTGTCTGTCTGTGGCATTGTAGCTCACGAACGGATGAACCGATTTGAATGTAGTTTTTTTTGTTTAATAGGTGTATTTTGCGCAAGTGTTCTTAGCTATGTTTGATCAAAATCGGTTCAGCCGTTCATAATATATGTTGGTTGAAGCTCGGAAATAAAAACCGAATGTTTTCAAATATGCCCGAGTGGGGTATCAAATAAAAGAGCATGACTGTTGTGACAACAATATGCAAGTTTCATCAAAATCGGTTCAGCCGTTCAAAGTATATGTAGGGTCAAACTCGGAAATAAAACACGAATGTTTTCAAATATTATACCCGAGTGGGGTATCAAATAAAAGGACGTGACTTTTGTGACAACAATAAGCATGTTTCATCAAAATCGCTTTTACAAAATGGGTGAAATAAAAAAATTAAATTAAAAATTTAAAAAACCCCCGACTTAAAAAATCTTCAAAGTTAAAACAAAACTAAACTTTAAAAAGGCAAAAATAATAACCTGAAAACAAATTTCATGTCTCTGAGTAGGTATGTGGTACCTTACGTTCCCGCGTCGGGGACGCGGTACTATAAGCACGGGTCGGTTACCATCAACTTCTGTGACACATTCCCGCGTCCCCCGACGCGGGAACGTAAGGTACCACATACCTACTCAGAGACATGAAATTTGTTTTCAGGTTATTATTTTTGCTTTTTTAAAGTTTAGTTTTGTTTTAACTTTGAAGATTTTTTAAGTCGGGGGTTTTTTAAATTTTTAATTTAATTTTTTTATTTCACCCTTTTTGTAAAAGCGATTTTGATGAAACATGCTTATTGTTGTCACAAAAGTCACGTCCTTTTATTTGATACCCCACTCGGGTATATTTGAAAACATTCGGTTTTTATTTCCGAGTTTGTCATCTAAGCACTATCAGGCGATCTTTCTCCTTCTAGTCTCTAATAGAGACCAGTCCAGTTCTATGGTAAGTATTTTAATCCATTGATTTTAAGTGTGATGCCAATGTACCACATTTAAAATCAATGTAATAAATATATAAGTAAATATTGCAGGACGTGGATAGCGTAATTGAGCCCCAAATTTAACAACTAGGCTTATTATACTATGGTGTTAGACTACGAATATATTATAGCGTGTGTTTCGGAAACGGAAATATAAGCCGAAGGGAGTTTGTTCTAACACGATTAAAACCGAAAAATGGGTTAATTTTTAAATCAACATCGTGAAAACCGAAGAAAGACTAGTTAGGTCTAAGTAATGTGAAATAGAAGCCCTTTAAGAATCAAACTTATAACACCCCTCTTTTTCCGTCGGGGGTTAAAAATAACGTATTTTGCACCCCCTCTATGCAGGGGTCGGTAATGTCCCGTAAACGTCACTTGCAAACGTCACCAAATGATTTGGTAACAAATGAAATAACGGTGACGATGCTTTTTATACTATTTCTGTTTTTTTTTCTATTACTTATTTCTTGTCATATTTATTTCTACGATTATGTTTTGTTTCTTTCTGATTCGATCGTCTTTTGTTTGTTACTTCGATAAGAATCGTGATTTCTTTCTGTTTCGAATTTAGAACCTGCTTCTTGAAGTCGGTTAAAAAGAGGTTCAGTTCAGTCAGAACAGATGCAGATGAAAACTAAAACTACGGTCAATTTTTAGATAACTCCCCCACCCCTCCCTCTTTAGCCGTAATAATAATATTGCATAATATTATTATTACGCTGCCGTGTAGCCCCGGCATAGAATAGGGTTACCCCATCTCTTCCCGTGGGTGTCGTAAAAGGCGACTAAGGGATTTAGGAAGGACTAGCAAAAATTAAGACCTCCCCGCGCGGTGGCGGATAAACTGCTTGGTCCCTAGAAGGGTTGGTGTCAGGCAGGCGGCCGGCCGTAAAAATATTGCCAAATCTATTAGCAGAAGGTAAGTTCAATGATGACTTACCTACTGCGCCAACCCCAAATATTTGGTGTTTAGCGGACCCCGGGCTCCCGAGAGGGATGCAACCGGGAACATCGCTCGGATGAAAGAGAATAATGTTGTGAAATGTGGCTGCAGTGGCCATAAAAGTTGTATTATCGATATTAGTGGACTGTATCTAAGCAATTGGGTCAGAAGGGAGAGAATAGAGGGACTCACATAAAGTTTTCCTGGAGCACGTGCGTTGTTGAAATCTTCTTGAGGACCCTCTGATGATGTGGAAGATGTAGCAAAAACTCCCCAATGACTGGTGCAGTTCGTGGGTCGCGTATCGACCACTGTTGTCTTTGTTTTAAACGTTTTTATCACGAGTAACTTTAAATAGATGTTGTTAGTAATGGCGGAAACACGGTAACTGATTTTCATTGATGATTTGCGCCCTCTGATGGGAAAAGGGAACCAATTGATAGGGTTGATTGATTGGGATTGATGAATTGATACTAGGAAAAAGGCGGGAGAATTTGAATGGATTGCTAATACGAATTACAACTTTAACAAATAATATTGCATAATAATATAATATTGCCCCAAGCTAAGTACTAGGCTTGTACTATGGGTATTAGACAACGGATATACTACATATTAGGTATACTTTTTTTTTCGTAAATACATAAATATTAAACATAGAAAACACCCAGACCAGAAAAAAAACACATTTTTAAGCATAAATACTTGCACCCGGCGGGAATCAAACCCGCAACCTTCTGCATTGCAGTCGGGCATTCGCACGACGCGCCACAGAGGTCGAATAAAGAGCTGTTATTTTCAAATAAATGTTACCTATAAGTTTTTGTTTACATTTTTGATCTAAGATTCTGTAATAGAGTAAAAGTAAAAACCACAATAATGTATAGTCGTATAGGTCCTACGATGTTTTCCTTCCCAGCGGGGTACAGATGTTCTATTAACCATAGACCTACCTGGTTAACAGACAGACAGACAGATAAACAGTTCACGCTATATGCACTCGGATTAGCAGTCTGATATTTTGATTAAGCTTACCTTTACCTTGATTGAAGTTATGTTAAAATCATAATTGGTTTTAAAACAACTTAACAGATACAGATACAGATCTTTATTAAAATAACTCCAAGTTACAAGTCAAAAATACAATATAGGACAATTCCTATGTATAATAAATTAATAACTACCTACAAACAAGTGAAATTAATTCAATATTAATCATATTAAAGAGTCAAAATTATATAATTCAATTGATTGTACATTTTTTCTTAATTAAAATGTCATTTATTATTTATTTATACTTAATCCAGAATCAAAATTCAATTTTACTCAAATTAAAACTGGCATGGCCAAAAATTCTCCTATATTATAAAAAGAGTGCTCGAGTAGCCATGTTTTTAATCGATTTTTAAAAACAATTTTGGAAGGTGTATCCCTGATACGATCCGATAGTCGGTTATATACTTCCGGGCCGAAACCGTACACTGTGTTTTCGGACTTTTTTAGCCTGTGCGGCGGCGCGACGAGTCTGTGTTAACATAATCATAATGAAAAATAAATAGATTTACCTGTGTTGATGTTAGGTGACTGTTCTCATGACTAGAGTGACACAGGAGTGGGTTTTATTCTCGCTGTGATACAAATATTTGTATAAATTAACCCCTGTGCGTTTTTTAGGGTTTGGTACTGTAAAAACCCTATTACTAAGAATCCACTGTCTGTCCGTCTGTCACCAGTACCTACCCCTACCTTGAGTTGGTACGTAAATAAGCGCGCCCACTGTTCCTTGCCGCAAAGTTCGCGAATCGTCGACCGCGCGACCCTATATTTTGCGTTGCGGACATGCCCAAACTGTTTACGTTACTGTATACGTAGCAACTCATGGTAGGGGTACAGGCTGTATCATATGACCTGTGAACTAGACAGTTAATTTTTTTGCATGTCTGTCTATCAGCTCAATCGGTCAATCCGTTTTCGAATAATCGGTGAACACCCCAAAAAAATACTAGGTACGCGACGAATTGGGAACCTCATCCTTTTTAATTTTAGAAGTCGATTATAAACTAAATTCGGCTGGCGTAAGGGGAGCTTCAAACTCTTAAATCATTTAATAGCAACTTCAGAAGTCTACAAAATACTACAAGCACTTAAAAATTTTCAGCGCCATTAAAATTAATGTAAGGCAAGGCAAAACAAAATCGCTCATTCAGTTGGTGCGTGCAAATTGCTAAAGTCACTGCCAGGTTTTCGCGGGGTAAAGGCTGCCGGGCACGATCATTCATCAAGCCTCAAGTCTCTCTACACGACGGACGCCTACATAGGATTTCTTGATGCGAGAAAACCTATAAAGACGTCGCTAAGACGCTAATAAGAAAGCGATTTTGATCAAAAAGTACCAATTTCTAAAAAAAATATTCATGATTTACAGATGTTTGTATGTAGTACCTACAATACCTACATACTAACATCTACTAATGTTGTTGAGTAGTTAAGTAGTTATTTTTATCTGTAAAATCTATAGAATACTACCTGACCCGGCAAACGTTGTTTTGCCTTATAAATTATAAATAGTAGCCGATTCTCAGACCTACTGAATGCGCATGTGGAGTTTGGTGGAGATCGGTGAAGCCATTTCGGAGGAGTAGATACGGTAATTAACATTGTGACATGGAAATGTTATATATAAGAAGATAGATTTCGGCGTGGTGGAGGCCCGGTGGAGGATCTTCCCTTTGGAGGTACACACCATCTCGTACTTCCAAACTCCAAGTGTAGATTTTCTAAAAGACCTGATTCAATACAAATAAATTAGCATTTTTTTTTCAATTAACTCTCAAACAAAGCGATATTTAGAAATATTTTTAAGTATAAAAATAGGAGAATAGGATAGGATTCTCTTTTTTTAGGGATAATTTATTCGTGGAATAATAAATCCGCTTATGAAGTCGAATGGCCCCGATTGATTCTAGTAGGTATTATGGATACCTACTACTGTATTATAGGGGTTCCCTATAATACATTGAAATTATGGATAGGTACCTACTGGAATTATGTAAGTAGATATAATTTTTGTGTTAAAATATTAATTATTTTGGACTTGCCATCAAGTAACTTGTCAGTGTCCGAAACCCTAAACTTCCACAAACAATGCCATTAGGTGAACGTTACGCGGCAGATTTTAAATTTGGAACGGTTGCGAGCGCGGCCATTCGTCATGTCGCCACCTTCAGCCAGCGACACTGTGCCGAGCTGAGTGTAGTTCAATCTAATGTTTTGATACTTTCGCGATTAGATATTAAAATATAATTATTGATAATCAAAAGTATAACCAACATTGTTATCCTCATTTTATTTTAATACAAGTGTTGTAAAAATTTGGTGTCATGGACCTAGTATAGGTAGAACAGGATTCGATATACCCTCGAGATCGGTACTTACGCGAATGGCATTTTAGTTTTTTCTGCAATTGATAATCATATTATATCTAAGAAAATTTACTTAGATGCCTATTCAATTCAATCTAAAAGAAAAACTTACGTCGCGTCGTCACCTAACAAAAAGTATCAAGACATGAAATCGCAATAAATCAGTTGACTAATGACGTCACGCGTCCTGAACAGCGCCAACGCAACGGCAAATGACTCGAGATGAATTTAAAATTCGAACGCTAACGAGGGAGGCGGTAAAGGCGCGGTATTGCCGATTTGTAAGTTATTGCCGATTATTGTCGGTTTTTCTGCCTCCCATTCTTTGTTACTATTAAATTAATTATGAAGGAACATAATTAAGTACTGTCTAGACTGATTAGCAGTGTATATAATATTTATAGGTCCATGGTCCCATTTTCTATTGGAAGAATGTAGACTTTTTGACAAAGCAACTAGGTATTACTGATAGAGAAAGATACTTTGCGCAAAACTATAAAATCCACTAAGGTGAAAACTACTTGGAAAAGAGCTGGTCCAATCCCGTAGATAATTTAGAAAAGACCAATAACTTAGCTAACTAAGTCAGAATTTTTCAATTATAATAAAATTTTAACCAAAAGCAAAAAGTAGTTGTCGGAACCTTGCGCGGTATGGTGCCGCATTAGTGATCCTGGTGATCCCACCAACCCTGGGATCACCAGACACTTCAACAAAACCTACCGTATTATTTATAACTAGCTGCGCCCCGCGGTTTCACCCGCGTACGGCTTAAGTCCCGATCCCGTAGGATTTACGGGATCAAAGTATCCTATGTCCTTCTCTTGGTTCTAAGCTAATTCCCCGCCAATTTTCAGCATTGCGTGACAGTAATAGCGCTAGCGAATTTAAGGTGAAATTCGCTAGCGCTATCCCTGTCACGCAATGCCCTTTACTAACGTTACTAGTTAACGTATTACGCTTTACCTTAGAGAGAGCACCGTATTGTCTTGGTGACGTAACACGGTGTGCTTTACCTCCATGGAGAGCACTCACCCCGCGGTTTCAACTCCGTTTGCCCCGATCCTGTGGGAATATCGGGATCAAAAGTAGCCTTTGTTACTCAGGGTGAATGTAGCTTTCTAACGGTGAAAGAATTTTTGAAATCGGTCAAGTAGTTTTTGAGATTTTTCATAACAAATATACAGACGCACACACACACACACACACACAAATACAAATCTTTCCTCTTTAGATTAGTATAGATATAGATCAGTATAGAAGTATAGATTAGTACCCATAAAAGTATAGATTAGTATAGAAGTATAGATTAGTAATAGAAGTATAGATAATCTATTGTCTAATATGTATCTATCTCAAGATATGATGTGGTGTCGTGGTGCCTTGAAGCAACATTACAGTACTAATGTACACTACAGCTTCCTGACCCATGTGTTAATACACTGTAATTGATTTCCTACCAGTCGCCCACCCGCGTCGAATCTTTCTATATTTAGTTTACTTCAGTTTTCTTTAGTGGTTATCTGGTATTATACTGTTCTAGAGTTCGAAGCTGTATTTAAGTGTACCAGCTGTAAAATTTACTCAAACCTTATTTTTACCGACTTCCGAAAAAGGTGGATGTTAGAAATATTTTATACTTATCATTAAAAAATCTCCTACGACAGGATGCGAACCTGTGCCCCTCGTTTGCCGGGCGAGTGCGCTACCACTTTGCCTAGTAAAATATTTCTCCTTGTAAAATATTTCTATTAAAAATGCCTTGAGCATTAAAAACATTAGAAATATTAAATAAGGTGGATGTTGTTTATTTTGATTGTAGGTAGGTAGGTATATTTGTGTATTATTTTTGTGTGTATTTACCGAATTTCTCCGATCGCAATGATATTTTTTTTTCTATTAGAAAGGTCAATTTAGAGGTCTAAGGGCGACCTGAACTTTAATACTAGCCTCAGCTGTCTTAACACAACACTATAGGTACGATAAGAAGAAGTCTTAGATAAATAAATAATAAATAAATATTGCTCATCGTTACACACAGCGCAAACTAGCTCCAAACTAAGCACTAGGCTTGTATTATGGATACTAGACAACGGATATAGGTACTACATAATATACTTTTTTTGTACTTATAGATATATATCATGGGTACATAAAAAACAACCAGACCAGAAAAAAATATTTATTTTTGAGCATAAATACTTGCAACCGCCGGGAATCGAACCCGCACCCTTCTGCTTTGCAGTCGGGCCTTCCCCCGACGCGCCACAGAGTTCAAGATAGGTACCCAATATTACAAACGTAGTCTTAGGTCAGTGAGGTTAAAAATATATATTTACCTAATAGTTTTCCGTGTAATTTTAGACTTTAGTTATACCTTTGCGCGTATTTTCAGTTCAAAATAAAACTCAAAATATAAATAATAAATAAATTCTGTGAACAACACACAGCGCCATCTAGCCCCGTGGTAAGCGACTAAGCTTGTGTTACGGTGACTAGACAACGGATATAATACTTATATTTATTTTTCTTTTGTAAATACATACATATTATACATAGAAGTATAATATGTAAAATATGATAACACATAAAATATGATAAGTATGGGAAAATTGAGGGGTTATTTTTATACTTATTTTTGACTATTAGGGGAAAGTTGGTTATATTGGACCACGTTTTACTTAAACCTTAATATCTCGTTTACGACAGGACTAATACTAATGAATAAATAAACACAATAAAGCTTGATATTTTGGCTACCTATGACAGGAAAATCAATTCCATTTGTTTACTTTTACCTGGAGAAAAATGACTTTTTGCAAAGGACTGTTATTGATACGATTTAGCCGACTAGTCGGTTAAATTGTACTGCTGAGAATTTAAATCGTACCACAAATGGAAATAGTGTACCATTGAATAAAAAACAGAAAATTGTATTCGTTTCTCATCATGGACGTTTTTTCTGGTAGTCTAATACTAAGCTGTAAGTGTATTTTCATAAATTTGTAGAACCATGCCATACGTTTATATAGCACAATTTAACAAACAACGACTGGTACGATTTAGCAAACTAGGTCATTTTTTTTTAAAGTTTGGCACGGCATAACCTTAAAACTTAGACACTATAGGATAATCATCAATAATCTAGTATAAAACTGTACTAAAATTATGCAGCCGGTGTGTTTATAGCATACCTTTTTCACGAGTTATTGGCTTACGAACATTTGATAATATTTTCATTCACTGGCACTAAAAAATATTTTACCGGATCACGCGCTCCTTTGTAAACAAATTGATTTTACAAATGGTGGACTGTAGGTGAGTAGTATGGGGGCACACTTTGGCATTACCAGTTTAGATAAAAAAAACCCATTTAGTAGGAAATTCAGAAGTGGTACGATTTAATTGGCAGTACGATATAACCGACTTTCCCCTATATACCTACTGTTTAAAATTACCTATTTTTCGTGTTATTTTTAGTAATATTTCCTACCCGCATATTTTTATTTAAAAAAGTATACCTAAATTGTAATTAATTAGGTAAACTCAAAATATGATAAGTATGGGAAAATTTAAAATGCTATTTTATAAAACGGTACACGTTTAATATTATGCGTAGTAGGTACCTATCGCGTAAATACATATGAGTAGCGTAGGTAAGGATCTTAATCAATTTTGTTAGCAAAAACCAGAGCGCCTGCTAAAAACTAGTCCTTTCGACGCAACACTATTCGCACCACCGCTGCACCGCCTGCCCCGCCCGCGCCGCCTATACTGCTTCACACTCACGGCTTTAAAGATGTAATGCTCTCCAGAAACCCCCTCTACTTAAAAATTGCCCAAAAAAGAAGAATGGTTATCTGTGGATTTCTAAATGATTCTGAAAACTTTAAAACACCTATAAATCGACTACATGATTCAGAAGAAGTTAGCGGACAAGCAGGCAGACAGACAATTACAAGGATTTTGCTTAAAGGTAGGTACCTACGTTATACGTATGTACGTACATACGTATGCGTCTAAGTATCTAAGTGTTTAGAGAAGAACGTTGGTCCATTGTCATTAACCTGACGGAATTATGTTTGACTAATGATTTTTGTGCGTGACTGTAACTAAGCAGGTATTAGAAAAATGTCAAGAGTTCATTTTGTCTTGTTACAAATGGGTTCCTATGTTTTTTACATTATGTATACATTATCCACGTATCGCAGATTTTTTGATCGGCCGATTCTATGTCTGGTCTTCCATTGACACACCAAAGCAATTATGTAGGTCATGACAACTTCATGTTGTCGAAAATGCAAACAATTTTACTGATTAAGGCTTATTACAATTATAAATAGATTCAAAGCCTTCCGAAGCTCGTGAAAAAGTTTTTTGGCGTGGGTTTTTTGATTTTCATTTAGGTGATCCAAACCCTGATATAACTAAAACAACAATATATGTCATAGCGTCCTCGCTTCACAGCCTTGAAGCGTTCCAGGCGGGGTCCGCTGTACCGGTCGGCCCCAAGGGCCCTGGGAGGTCCCAGGGTCAGTTATAGACAGATCGTGTCCGCAAGAAGAGCGGTGTTAGTCTAGTGGTAGATACCCCGACTTTCATTCCGAGAGTCGTGGGTGCGAATCCAAGCCGACCGCGCACCAATTTATTTTTATTTTTCTTTAAGAAAAAGTTATGTGTGCAAATAACATCGCTCTTACGGTGAAGAAAAACATCGTGAGGAAACCGACATGTCCTAGGACTCACCATGGTCGGACGGAAGACATGGGACATTCGCCTATTCGGAGTAGGATTCCGTGGTGTCTTACTGCTTAACCCCTCTAAGAAATCACGTGCAATGGCCCAATTGTGAGGCTAAGTGCGGAAAAAGCCCAACGAAACTAACTATCGTGTCAGCAAACGCTAGTGTTCGGTGCTCCTAAGTGCGTATACAGAAAGAAAGCTGGAAACTTATAAGCGCTTACCAGCGCTTCTCAGCGCTGGTCCGTTCTACGCAAAGGAAGCAGGTTGAGGCAGAATGTCGGACTCATCGGACGATGTTATGACGTCAGCAGCCCAGCGCTGACCAGCGCGTGTTGAAGCTTGTCGGCACCGATCAGTGCTTATCGGCGCGGGTTCATACATTTTCCTGCGCGGGTCACCAGCGCTGACAAGCGCTGGTAAGCGCTTGTCAGCGCTTATAAGTTTCCAGCTTTCTTTCTGTATACGGCCTAAGGAGAGCTGCCTCGTGCTCAAGTGACACTACCTGAGGCCCGGGCCCGGACCCTACCTGTCTTTGTGAAGCTCTGGTGAGAAAAAAATCCATGGTCCACCCCCACGATCTAAGCAGATGATCAAAGAGTGGACAATTGTTAATATACTTACAATCAATCGGTCGACCAAATAATCCGTAGTCTGTGCTTCACATAATGGCAGAGACACGAATTAAATTTAAATGAAGGTGCTTGTTTGTAGCTCTTTTGAAATGGTATACACAATAGAAATAGACCTTACGTCAGTGATGTGTTATGTAAGACAAGTAGTTTTAGATGCGCCTTCTTTGTTTTTTCATGGCTACAAACTGTGAGGGTAAATTACTTTGTGTTTGAAGCAAGAGCGAGATGTGCCTATGTCGTTTTAAGTGAGAACAAAAATTCGGCCATGTGCGATTCTGAGTCACGCAATAAGGGTTCCGTACTATTATAACACAAAAAAAAAACACGTTTGTTGTATGGGTTTGTTGTATATTGACCCTTAAAAGAGCCCTATAGCAGCTAAACTCAAAATCCATGTCGGGTCATCAAAAATTGTTGATTATTTCATGACAGAATGTTGTTAAACTTTTTTTTGTGTATGGCTTGTTATCGCGGCAAGAGAAATACATCTTCATCTGTCTAGCTGTGACTTTTCATGAGATACACCCTGGTGACAGACAGACAGACAGACAGCGGAGTGTCAGTAGTCCTGTTTTTACCAATATGTCGAGTTTGTTATTAGAATAGACCACCATCTGCAAATTCGGTGATCGATGGGAACAAATGGAAGAGGCAAGATAAATTAAATTAAAAAGTTCCCAACAGCCACGGTGGCCGAGCACTGGGCCGTTGGGAATATACGCAACTGCCTCGACCCACATGCGGTCCTTCATCTTCAACCGCATAATACTCTATGACAATCAGTCCAATATTTACCTACAAGTTATTTTTTGGTGAGACATCAATCACCAATTCTTTCAAACCTTCATTCCAGTCTCCTGATTTCACCTTGAACTTCATACACGATGACAAGTACCAATTAACCTCGAGATACATCGTAACGATGCGTACACGACGTTCTTTTTTCAAACTGTTCCGCCCTCGCCTGCGATTGGCCGATAGCAATGTACGTGTTGATGCGCAAACGCAGATATCTCTCCACGAGCTTTATGAAATAACTACATTCTTGTTTATTTCTTAGGTATACCTGACCCGCGGTTTTGTCCAAATCAAGCGTAAAATACAAGTAAGTACCTACCGCGAATGGGGAGCGTTCGGTGGGATTTTTTTTACCGACTTCCAAAGAAGGAGGAAGTTATCAGTTCCGATGTTTTTTTTATAATATGTATGTTACAAGATTTCCTTCAAAAGTCCTAATCACCATATCTTATCGGAAGCCTACAGCATATAAAGAACACACTCCAATTTTCAGCTCTCCACTATCAGCGGTTTAGGCAGTGTGTTCATCAGTCACTGTCACTCAGTCAAAAATGGTATTTTTGAACCGGTAGAAAACTCTTTCGTATGCGAGAGGCTAACGAATAGTTGCGCGGTCTCGCTCCCGCTCATACACAACGAGCGAGAGCAAGCATGCGGCATTCAAACTTTAGCATACGAATTCGATTTCAGTGGTTCAAAAATACGGCTCCAGGACAAAGCATTTTATCGATATAAATCACTATGAAAAACAAATACCTAAACACCGTTATAATTACATTTTCTCGGGTCTTTGTCGCGTCCCCTCGCGACCAAGACCACTGTAACATGGTTGAAACGTCGAGGTAAGAAAATAAATAATAATACGCGATAAAGACCCAGAAAAATGTAACTTTGTTAACAAATCGTGTGAATTTAAAAAGTTTATTGGTTAACCGTTATAATTACTCTGTCCAGTAGGATTCACTATCGACCGATATGCCGATTGATCAACCGATCACAGATTACAGTTTTATCATGAAAACTCTATCAAAAAATGTCAATTTTTAATATCCATTTGTAATTAATTTAGTTAAACAGTGAATCTGAAGATAATATCCACCAGTAGATAATATTCTATTTTAAGTGCTTTTAAGCCTGCACTGGGCTTTCATAGAAATATTTTAAAGAAACAATACTTCTGCAAAAACACAACGCACGATAGACGCAGAGCTGGATTCGAAACCGCATCTTCTCAAATCCGGAGCACGACTTGACCAATTAATCTACCGACGCCGGTAGACTAATTGGTCAATTTCATAGTCAGATATGAGCTATCTGCCATAATACTATCTATATCTATACTATCTAAATACCTAATCTATCTAATCTACAATAACTTGTACATTTTATAACTTTATTACTAACTAGCTGCGCCCCCGCGGTTTCAGCCGTGTAAGTCTTGATCCTGGGGATTTATGGGGATCAAAGTAGCCTATGTTACCCCGGGTGAATGTAACTATTTGACATCACTCGTTGCGCTCATGTGACCAACATGGAAAAAATATTGATTTCCAACGAAAAACAGGAGAAATTGATAAGTTTAAAACGCTCAAGGTGGCATAAGCGATTCAAATATAGAGCCACTTACCTACCACCAGGTGAGATAATTGGGCAAATGCTCACCAATCGTTTCTAAAAAAAGTTAGATGAGGATTATTAGTTTTAAGCATAACAAATAGTCATTAATACATCACTTCAAGTGTGTAGTAAGTATAATAGATAATTTATATACAAAATATATTAAAAAAATATGTACCTAATAACATTTTTAAAGTCTACAGTAGGTATTCAAATTACTTTTACAAGACAAATCACTGTTCTAGAAATACAAATAAATAAGACGTACTATTCTTATAGTATTTAAAGTTAAGTGATCTATTCTGCTGGTATAACGTTATAGTTAAATGCTTCTAAGAGCAGAGAGGTTATTTGATAACCTAAACAAAAAATTATAATATATTACAGGGTGTTGGAGTTTATGACAGCTGCTTATATATGTTTTTGTCGTTTGTGTTGTTGTTCTTCAGGATTGACAATCCTAACAAACAACTAAACAAAATGTCCTTTTATTCAAACTGAATAAAAGGACAATTGGGATATTGAAAAAAAATTAAAAATTGTTTTTTTTTTATGTATTTTAAAACTTTATTATTAATTACATTGATATTTAATGTAAAAAACTAAAAAAAATGTTTTTTGAATGAATTATAAACAATTAAAAATTGCTAAAATTTGAAAAATGATCACGTGACTATGAACGCGCCACCATTGGTCACTATACTTGTGACGTCATAATGTTCAAGTAATTTCATAACTGTACGGTGTATACGACTACTACACGTAAATTGACAAAAATATTGCAAATTTACTGCTAAATAACGATTTGTTAAAGTTAATTCCGATTAGCTATGTGTGATACAGGGTTTATAAAGGCCAATTCTGATAATATTCCTGATGTTGACATATTTATGATAACTGTCCTGGATCCGTCGGACAGGGTGGTTGCCTCCTCGACGCCTCGGAGTAGTTTTCGAAACAACGATACGTTACGACTAAGTCTACCTAGTTACGACTCGTAACGTTACGACTCGTAAGTCTACCTTGTTACGACTCGTATTGTTACGACTCGTAATGTTACGACTCGTAAGTCTACCGGGTTACGACTCGTAGTCTTCTGTCTCTACTCTTCTCTCTTCTCTCTCTCTCTCCTCGGCTAAGTGGACTGTATGTTCGCTCGTCCCTGCTTGTCTGCGCGCTCCCAAATAAAAACGCCTGATGTACTACTGTATACTTCTTTATTCATAAATTTTCTTAGTTCTATTTGAGTTCTTAGTTCCTAGTTCCAGTCAGGTGTCTTCAGCGCAGTGCAAACAGCTTCTGACTTTTACAAAAATACCCCTGCCTTATATTAGAAATGATTGCGCAACATCTATTACGCGTTACATTCGACTGAGGGTCCCACCTTGCATCTCAGTTTATTATAGCTCTGACCCTGTCGCACTTGATATAGTCAAACGCGCCCGGTCAGATTTATTACACGAAAACTTATAATTTAACACATAAAAGACATCTTAAAGCTATGTACATAAAAAACTATATACTAAGGTCGTCCTGTTCTCAACATCCTCCTCCCGGCGCAGCTCGCGTAGCCTCATCTTCTTCTTTCACGAGAACGGCGAGCTTACTGGTTGGCCTCCGGAACACTCCTGTTCTAGTTCGGACGTCGACGACTCGTACGCCGCCATCCGGTCCCGGGTAGGTTGATTGGACTTGACCGATGGGCCACACGTTCCTTGGTAGCGCTGGATCGACGACCACGACGATATCGCCGACTTTGAGCCCAGCCGTGAGGTTGGCGGGCTCCCCCCGTGGCACGAGCGTAGGTAGGTATTCGCGTACCCAACGCTGCCAGAAGGAGTCTGCGAGTCCTTGACTTGCTCGCCAGGCTCTGCGATCCGCGTCTTCACATGGGCCGGTAGTAGGCAGTCCCATTGATGTCCCCAAAAGGAAGTGGTTGGGTGTCAACGCCTCGGGATCGTGAGGGTTAACACTTACGTGGGTCAAGGGCCGGGCATTTATAGAGTACTCGGCCTCGACGAGCAGTGTTCGTAGCACCTCTGGTGTCGTGACTTTCTCCCGTAGTGTCGCGGCGAGTGCAGTTTTCACGGAGCGTACGAGTCGCTCCCACGCTCCTCCTTGATTCGGCGCCCCGGGGGGGATGTACGTCCACTTCATGCGATGAGCGAAGCCTTCAGTACGTAGAGCCGACGCCCACTCGGCGTAGGCACGCCCGAGCTCGGCATCGGCGCCCCTGAAGTTGGTCGCGTTGTCGGAGTACATCTGCGAGGGCCATCCGCGCCGCGCCGCCATCCGTCGCAGTGCCATGATCGCTGAGTCGGTCGATAAGGATTCGACCAACTCGAGGTGCACCGCCCGTGTGGTTAGGCAGGTAAACAGCGCTCCCCAGCGCTTCTCCCGGCGCCGTCCGATTTTGACTACCATTGGGCCAAAGTAGTCGAGCCCGCAGTTGGTAAAGGGGCGGTGGAATGGGTCCACCCGCGCCCTAGGTAGGTCGCCTGTCGTGGGCGCGCGAGGGCGCGCCTTGCGCACTTTACAAAGCGCACATTGGTGTTCTACGGCGCGTCGTTCGGTGTCGGCACAGATCAATAAAGGTCAATACTTGCGCCGTTGCACGTACCAGCCTCTCGTAGGTAGAAAAACGAGACGGGTCTGGTGTCCACTGGTTCGACGTCTCGTCCCGCTCGCTCGTGTGCAGGACCTCTGGTGAGTCGTCGTCTTCGGTGGGCAATCGTTGGGTGGGCCACTCAGCCTCCGGGTTCCGTAGGAAGCTCGGCCCCGTGAACCAACGATCGTGTGCTGTAATCGTACCTGATCCTTGTAGACGGGTGGCGTCGTCGGCCACGTTCAGCTCGGTTGGCAACCAGCGCCACTCGTCTCGGTTCGTGTGTTCGGCGATCTCGCCCAACCGGTGGGCGACGAACGGGGTGTAACGCCGCGTGTCGTTCTTCACCCAGTGGACGACAGTCGCGGCGTCGGTCCAGTAGACGGTGCGCGCGATCTCGAACCGATGCTCCTTCTTGATAGCATCGGCGAGTCTCGCGCCGATCACCGCCGCCTGTAGCTCCAGGCGCGGAATGCTGATGGTGCGTTTCGGTGCCACCTTGGCTTTCGCGGCGACCAGGGCGACCGAAACACTGCCGTCGGAGTGTGTGGCGCGAAAGTACGCCACGGTGGCGTACGCACGTTCGCTCGCGTCACACATTACGTGAAGGTGAATTTCTCGCGCACTATCGAGTCCGTAGCATCGCGGTATGCGTAATTGGGTGATATCGCTTAGCTGTCGTAGCCATTCCGCGAAAAGCGCAGCTTCTATCTCGGGGAGGGATTCGTCCCACGGCACTTGCAGTTTCCAGAGAGACTGTAGTATGATTTTCGCACGCACTGTGTATTGACTTAGTAGCCCGAGAGGATCGTAAATAGACATGACGACACTTAGCGCTTCGCGTTTGGTGGGAGCACGTTTCGCGTCGCGTACATCGGTCGACACCCGATGCATTGCCGTGTTGAAGGCGAGTTCGTCATTTTTAGCGTGCCAATACAGTCCGAGGATTTTACTGTCCGAGCCGTCTCCCCCCAGTTGGGAGAGTCCCGTTGCGCGCAATTCACTAGGCACATTGTTTAACACATTGTCGCGATTAGAACACCATCCGCGTAAGGTGAACCCGGCCACCGCGTGCACTTCACGTACCTCGGCGATGGTACTTCGCGCGTCCGATTCACTGTTATAACTGTCCACGTAATCGTCCATGTAGTGGCTCCGCGTGATCGCGGCCAGAGCCCGCGGGTGCGTGTCGGCGCGCGTGCGAGCGTTGTGGTCGCGCACACTGTGCGCGAGGAACGGTGAGCTCGCCGCGCCGAAGATCATACTCGTCATTTTGTACGAGCGGGGTGAGCAGGATCGGTCTGCTCCTCGCCACAGGAACTGCTGGGCTGGCTGGTCCTCTCCTCTGATTTTCACTTGCAGGAACATTTCTTGAACGTCGGCTGTCACCGCGATGGCTCGTTCGCGGAAGCGGAAAATGATTCCTGTAAGAGAGAGAAGTAAGTCTGGCCCCTCCAGCAGCATGTCGTTGAGCGACACGCCGCGGTTCTGGTGTGCAGCGTCGAAGACAAGCCTCTTTTTCCCCGGCTTGTTCGGATTTTCCACGGCAAAGTGCGGTAAAAACCAGCTGACTCTGCTCGCAGTCTCGGCGCCATCGCATGGCACAGCGTAGCCTTTTGTCAGCAGGTTGTCCACTTGCGCTGTGTACTCGCGGGCGAATGCGGGGTCGGCGTCCATCTTCCTCTCGATGCCGCGCAGCCGGTTCGTAGCTGCTCCGTAGCTCGGCGGCATGACGACGTGATCGTGTCGCCATGGAAGTCCGACCTCGTATCCCACGTTTTTCTTCTTCACGGTCTCGTTGAAGATGTCGCTTGCTCGTTTGTCGGCGTCGCTGATCCGCGGTTTCGGTGCGACACCGAGGGAGTCGATCGCGAAGTGGCGCTCGACTAGATCGTTGAGACGTCGGTCGTGTTCCTCGCCGTCTCGTACGCGTATATCGGGTGCGTACACGTGGAGCACATTACCGTTGTCTCGGTAGATGGTGTTGCGTGGTGCTGTTCCGTGCACCACCCATCCCAGTTCGGTTCTTGACGCGGCCGGCTCGTCGGGTCCGCCAACACGTAGTTCTCTCGACACGATGAGGCCCCAGTGATCAGTTCCTATCAGGATACGTGGGTGTGCTCGTTCGTAGCACAATTCCTCGTCGCGCAGATTCTTCAGATGTCGAAGTTCGAGTAGTCTTCGAGGCACGGTTTGGCTTCGTAGTGTGAGGTCGCAGATCGTGCGACACTTCACTTTGAAAGGCGCGTTCTCGCCCTTCCCCCTCACGAAGATCTCCACCTCTTGGCTGTCCTTTTCTTTCTTCGATGTGTTGAGACCGCAGACGTTCAAAGGCCGTGTAGGCCCGCTCGCCCCGACGCTCGTGGCAAGTTCCTTGTCGATGAGTGTGATCGTAGCTCCTTCGTCGAGTAGCGCGTAGGTATCGACGTTTCCACGCGGCCCTGATACTGTCACGGGACACACTTTTAACAACACTTCACTGGTCGCAGAGTTCGCTGCGATTGCTAGCACTAACGCGTTATCACTTTCACTTGGTGACGGCGGTGTGGCGGAGCGCCGCGCGGGTGCGGGTGCTCTCGCCACCGGTGCTGGCGCGGATCGCGCGCCCTGTCCGTCCGTGGGCGCGGATCTCGCGCCCTCGCTGTCTTCGTGTAGAGTTGCGTGGTGGGGGCTGCGGCACTGTCGTACGCCGCACGCCTTGGCCTTGCAGTGAAAACGCCTGTGTTTACTTACCAGGCACTTGAAGCAGAGTCCCTTCCCCTTGGCCAGCTCCCATCGCTTGTTGATTGGTAGAGCGAGGTACTGCCGGCACTTCGGGAGGGTGTGTGCTTGCTTGCACTGCACGCAGGTCGGTGCTTCCTCTTGCTCGTCCGTAGCGTAGACTGCAGTCCTCTTGCCTTTTGCGTTCGTGTTGCTGGAGGTAGGAGTCTTCGTTGTAATGGAGACTGGAGTGTAGTCAAAGCGCAGCGCCTTGTCTGCCTCCTTCATCAGGAAGCGAGAGAGTAGCACCACCTTCGGCTCCGATGATTCGGGGTAGTTCGCGGCGTGGTCACACCATTTTGTCCTGAGGTTCGGGCTTAACTTACCCAAAATGTCCCTGGTAAGCATCGGATTATGCAGGTATTGCATGCTGTCGACGCTCCTCAGGGTGCACACGACGTTCTGCACCTTCACCGCGAATATGTTCAGTTCCGTTGCCGTAGGTCCGGGTTTTGGCAACCTCCGTAGGTCGTCCAGCACTTTGTCGATGATGATTTCTGGACGGCCGAAACTCTGTTCGAGAGTTTGCAGGATTTCGTCTGGATGAGTCGCTGTGAAGAGTAGCGCCGCGACGGTTTCGCGCGCCTCGCCCTTCAAGCACGTTCTTAGCCGCAGGAGGTTCTCGGTCGGGTCGACGTTGTAGTATTTCGTCGAATCTCGTACCGCTGCTTTGAAGGCGAGCCACTCGCTCGCTGCTCCGCTGAAGGTAGGTAGGTCGCTGTTGTATCTACGCTGCGGGCGTGCCATCTGCTTCAAAGCATCAGCGAGCTCCTCGATGCCGTTTCTCCTGCCCGGTGTTCTGGAACGGTCTCTCCGTTCCCACGACGGTCTTTGTTCTTCGTCCCTCTGTGGACGTGGTTCGGGCTGCCGATCGACGCGCACAACTGGTGTGTTCCGCAGCCAGTTTCCGACTTTGGCATGAGCGCTGACCTCGTCGTCATCTCCCCGCACACTGCCCCTCCGCACACTGCCCCTCCGCACACTGCCCTCGTCTTCGATTTCGGCCTGTTGGACAGCGAGTCGCTTTTGTATTAGGTCAGCTTCCAGTTCGATTCCCTTTTTAACTAGCTCAGCTTCCATTTGCTTTTTTGCTAGGTCAGCTTCCATTTCGAGTCCCCTTCGCCTGAGGTCTGCGAGATTCTCAGCAGCCTCAAGCTCGACGACACGGTGACGCAAAGTGGAGCTGGTGGAACGTTGACTTCGTACAGACTTGTTGGTTTGCGACTGCGTACGTTGCAGTCCCGACGTATGTGCTGGTAGTGTTGACGGTGACTCTGGTGGTTGAAGCGATCTCCTTCGCTCCCGTTCCTCTTGGATGCGACGAACTTCTTCCCGGTGTAGTCTTCGCTCCTCCCGTAGCTGCTCCGCTTGGCGCTGCTCCTCGACCTCCTTTGGATCGCCCTGACTCCGTTCGAGCCCCATCTTGATCGAAGATGGACGGCACACGATCCGTTCCGACGAGGTAGGAGTGGAGTGCGAAGCCTTGTTCCGTAGGTCCAAAGTTCAAAGATCCGGTTCTCGAAGGTCCAAATTGTCCAGAGATCCGGCTCGAAGGACCAAATTGTCCTGGATCCGTCGGACAGGGTGGTTGCCTCCTCGACGCCTCGGAGTAGTTTTCGAAACAACGATACGTTACGACTAAGTCTACCTAGTTACGACTCGTAACGTTACGACTCGTTAGTCTACCTTGTTACGACTCGTATTGTTACGACTCGTAATGTTACGACTCGTAAGTCTACCGGGTTACGACTCGTAGTCTTCTGTCTCTACTCTTCTCTCTTCTCTCTCTCTCCTCGGCTTAGTGGACTGTATGTTCGCTCGTCCCTGCTTGTCTGCGCGCTCCCAAATAAAAACGCCTGATGTACTACTGTATACTTCTTTATTCATAAATGTTCTTAGTTCTATTTGAGTTCTTAGTTCCTAGTTCCAGTCAGGTGTCTTCAGCGCAGTGCAAACAGCTTCTGACTTTTACAAAAATACCCCTGCCTTATATTAGAAATGATTGCGCAACATCTATTACGCGTTACATTCGACTGAGGGTCCCACCTTGCATCTCAGTTTATTATAGCTCTGACCCTGTCGCACTTGATATAGTCAAACGCGCCCGGTCAGATTTATTACACGAAAACTTATAATTTAACACATAAAAGACATCTTAAAGCTATGTACATAAAAAACTATATACTAAGGTCGTCCTGTTCTCAACAATAACCATTTTTAAAAAAATGACGTTCGGTTCAATTCTGCTGAGGTTAGAGGTGCCAAAGCATCAAGGTAAGTCTATTAAAAAATTATATTATAAATCAAAATATCTAAGTATTAATTCTCTATTGAATATAATTAAGGTCAACCGGGGGAAATGCGTCTATGGGGCAAATGCGACAAACATCAATTTACCGGACTTACAATTGTTATATTGATAAAATAGCCAATCATGATAAAGGAGAAAAAAATCTATAAAATTGTAGATGGCGATTTTATCAATATAACAAATTATAAGTCCGGTAAATTGATGTTTGCCGCATTTGCCCCATAGACGCATTTCCCCTGGTTGACCTTATTTATTTCATTACTTTACGTTTTCATCGTTTTTGTAGTATTTGTACATAATGGTACAAAACAAGATGTAGTGGACGTTTGGTCAAGCCAAAAAATAGTGTCATTTGGTCAAGCCTATACTTACCGCAAAGGAAAGTGTTATTTCGTCAAGCCGTGAAAAAGTGTCATTTGGTCAAGTCTTTGAAGAGTGTCAACTGGTCAAGTCCTATTTTTTTAATACAACAAAAGACGATCGGAGTAGAAACAAAAGACGATCGAAACGAAATCAAAAGACGATCGTTACGAAAACAAAAGTCGATCGAAATGGAAACAAAAGACGACCGAAATGAAAAAAAAAGACTATCGAAATGGAAAAAAAGACGATCGAAATGGTAACAAAAGACGATTAAAACGAAAACAAAAGACGGTCGAAACTGAAAAAAGATAATCAGAGTAGAAACAAAAGATGATCGAAACAGAAAACAAAATAGGGTCGAAGCGGAAAACAAAAGACGATCATGTAGCTTTCCTGCAAGAACTGCAAATACTTAACAATAAAATAACATTAAAAACTAATTTTAATTGAACTAAAATGATATAAAAAGGCACGCTAGTTACAAACGGAATAAATTGTGGTGTTGAAGTCTGTTTTAAACATTGATATTGTATCTAGTTTGACATAGCCGAGGACACGTTGCTATTAAAGGCAAAGCATATCGATGTGTCCTTTGACCGTTCCCAAAAACATATTACCAAAGTCCACTAATAACTAAACTAATTCCAAGGAGAAAAAAAACTCGAGAACTGGAGTGGTATTTTTGAACCGTTAGAAAACTCTTTCGTATGCGAAAGGCTGCGCGGTGTCGCTCACGCAGATTGTCAGCATCGCAGATCGCAGATACAAAACGAGCGAGAGCAAGCATGCGAGATTCGAACTTTCGCAGACGAATTCAATTCCAATGGTTTAAAAATACGGCTCCTACACCCTTTTTCTACTATCAGCATAAATAAGCGTTAACATCGATTCACTAATAAATCTTTACTTATCATTAGTTATCATCTTACTAATTATCTATAAAAATATTTATCCATGATCTACATGTAATCAGATTACATTTCCCAGTATTATTTTTAAGTAATTCTATTCACAATAATATGATTGGCATTTTCCGTTGCGCAATTTTCGAATTTTATTACCTTTTTAAAACTGGTTTTTTCTGCTTATTGACTTTTAGCATAAGGCATAAAAATCTCAAAAAATAAATAAATTTAAATCTACATAAAGTCAGACTGAAATTTATTTTTATTCAAATAAAGTACCTATAAGTGAAACAAGCCCACAAAGTTACCATTTTGAGACGATTTAAATAGATTATGACTCCTTAAAAGCTGCAAGCCTTATGATTGGACTAGATAGGTATGCCGTATGTCAAATGAGCGCTAAGCCAAAATAACAACCACTTGATTCCCCATTGGGACACGATCTCGCGGCATACCAAGGCGAAATCGCCATGGCAGCTACGATTTTGAGTCTTTTAGAAATGTTTGGTCCATAATAGCTCTAGACCTCGATAAATGGAAGGAGGTAGAGAAGTGGGACAATAGAAAAAAAATATACAGACGAAATCTATAAAATAATAGGTAGCCTTTGAAACTGTACATAAATTTATATAAGGTTTTTTTGATATCATTGGAATTTCAATTCATAAATCTCTAGAATCAATATAATTTTCAATGTTTGACTTTATGCATGTTTTGGCCTTATGCTACGTTACTTCAATAGTGAATTTAATAATATTGAAAAAATATAGCACTTTCTGATACAGTTATTTTAAATTATGTTTCTGTCTTGGAATTAGATTAACATAAATACCGCCTTTTGTAGCTATTAGAGTCCGCATCGGATCATAGTTTTCGACTTTCTTTGTCTTTTCAGAAGGCATCACGGTAAACTTGGATAGAATTTTGACGAGAGCTGCTCCGAATTGAATTTGTGCCATTCTTTTACCTGTTAACAAATTAACATTTAAATTAGTTTTCTTTATTCATATATTTTCCCCAATTCTTAGGTAAGTACATGGTACATAATATCAGGACACTGCTCGAATTGTATTTTATTATCACAGGTACCCAAAATCATCGTTAGAATTGGGAAACATATAACTAAATTATTTAATTTTTAAAACGTCTAATAATAAAAACTAAAAATATTTTGACCGATAATCATTCATTAATTAAAAATTAAAAAAAAAAAAAAAAAAAAAAAAAAAAAAAAAAAAAAAAAAAACATTATACAAGCTGGATCAATTGCAGCTGTAATAAATATTTGAATCTCAGTCACCTTCTATAAATGTGAAAATAATTGAATCTTTGCCACCTACTAAATTAGAAAATTTTAAATTACCTAAGCAGGATCTTGGTCCAGCTCCAAAAGGGATGTAAGCGCACGGATGTCTACCCTTCATATTTTCTTGTGAAAATCTTTCCGGATCAAATTGATCAGGATTAGGGTATAAACTTTCATCTCTATGAATAGCATAGGGAGAAATAATAAAAGACGTTCCTTTTTCTATAACTAAATCGGTGCCAGGTATCTTGTAGTCTTTCTTAGCAGACCTGGGGATAGCATTTGTCAAAGGATTCATTCTTAAAATTTCAGAAAATACTTTATCCAAATACGTCATTTCTTTTAAAGCGTCGTATGATAACTTCCCATCATATTTAGCCAGCACTTCGTCAATTTCTTTTTGTAGTTTCTCCTGGCAGTCAGAATTGTTTGCTAATTGGAATAAAGCGTAAGAAAGGCTAAGTGCATTGTTTCCGAATCCAGCCGCAAATAATATAAATACCTGGCCGGCTATAACATGCTTCGAAAGTTCTAAATATCCATCTTCTTCGTTGCCATGTCTCTTTATTGTATCGATTTTTTCTCCCATCATACTCATCATCACATCCATCAAATTGTCTGAACCTGAAGAGTTGGTTTTTCTTTGTTCTACAGCTAATTTAACGACTTCGTAACAAAATCTGTTCACAAGATTATTATACCACGATAGATTTATTCTTTTAAATATATTGGGAAACAGCATATCTGCTTCCGCACCGTAAGTTGACCTAAATATGTAATGTCCAGCTTTTTCAATGAATTCGTTTTTATTATTGTAAAGGTCCACATCAAGGCCAAAGATTGCAGTCATTGTAGTAGAAATTGTGTATTTTTGAATATGCTGATATAGTTCCTGTTCTTTATCACCGGCAATACGTTTTTCCAAATAGTTAATTAACTTATCTCCTTGTCTATCAATAAGAGGATATAAACATTTCAGTTTCACCGAAGAAAATGCTGGTGTCATTCTTTTTCTTAGAGAATTCCAAGTTTTAATATCACAATGGAACAAGTTATCTCCCAAACCCTCTTTGCTGAATTCGACCCCTCTTTCCGGGAATAAATCAAATGCTTTGATCAATATATCTTTGACTACATCCAGATCACGTACTATCAGAGTCGGTGCTGTCATTCGGTAGAATCCAACAATTTTCTCATCAGGATATTCATCGTAAATACTTTTGTATATGAGACCAATGTTTTTCCTTCTGAGCACACTGTCCTTTATATTGCCAAAGAAGGGTATCGGCTTTGGTCCTTTTACGTTTTTGTTAGCCCAATAATTAAAAGTTCGGGTAAAAAAATAATGTAACAGAAACACCACAGCTGCTACTAAAATTAGAGTCTCCATTTTTGTCACAGCTGTACCGAACGCAATCAAACTTGACAATAAATAATTACGACTCTACTTCTGATCCTATAAATAAAGTTTTAGTTCTAGAAATCAGATAAGCAAACTAATTTGTAGACAAACGTACAAGGAATCGTGAATCGTGTATTTTCAGTCATCTGTTTACATAGCGTTTACAATTACACACATACTGAAAATTTACGTAGCCGCACATTATGTTAAATACCATTGATTCCGAACTACGACGATAAGATAGGCTTTACTTACATTAAAACCTTAAGACGTTATCAAATAGAGACATTAAACTCTGATTGATCATTAATTTTGTTTGTATTCGCAGGTAGGTACCTAATCAAATTACTCATTTTAAGATTAAAAATATACGTACTAATAATACCTCTTAAATAAAGATTAATTTTGTCCTTATATCTTGATTTTTCTTGCTTTAAATCGAAGATGCATTCCACCTTTCATTAATATCACGAATCGACAAGGATCAAATTCTTCTCTCGAAGGTCGTTCCGTTATTTCGACAGTAAACTTTGAAAAAAATTTGAGTAGCGTTATTTTGAACATCAGTAACGAAAATCTAATTCCTGAAAAAAAAGGACTTTGTAATTTTTGCTGGTACCAAATAAAATAGGTAAATTACCTGAAAGTAAAGAACCTAATCGCAAAATCAAAATACCTAATTAAAGAACATGTCAAAAATATTTTGATGAAGAAATAATTATGAAACAATTTGATGATTATTTCGGATAAAATGGAATGATATCATAGAAATATAATAATAATACATAAATAGAATACAAATTCACAACGTAATTAATGAAAATGTTATGCGATTCTTGATAAATATCGCTAAAGATGATTATCTAAAGATTTTTATCAACAAGTTCATGGATTTATAGTAGATAAAAATCAAATCTATTCTTATAGTAGGTACTAGCTGACCCGGCAAACGTTGTTTTGCCTTATAAATTATAGATAGTAGCCGATTCTCAGACCTACTGAATACGTATACAAAATCTCATAAAAATCGGTCAAGCCGTTTCGGAGGAGTACGGTAACTAACACTGTGACATGGAAATTTTGTATATTAGATATACCTAGATAAGAGTGATCAATTATTTACCAATGCATGAGCGCGGACCCGCACCAAATGGCAAATAAGCACAAGAATGTCGTCTTTTTGAATTTTCAGACGAAAACCTTTCAGGATCAAATTTGTAAGGATCTGGATAGTATTTCGCATCTCTATGTATAGTTATAGGTGAAATTAAAACCGTCATTCCTTTCTCTATTTTAATATCTGTTTCAGGGATTGTACAGTCCTTCAATGCTTTTCTCTGTATTACCCTTGTCACAGGATTTATTCTTAATGTTTCATAGAAAACTTTTTCCAAATAGTACATTTTTGATAGAACATCAAAAGTCATTTCTTGACTAAATCGAGATGTAAAATTATCTACTTCTTTAATCACCTTTTGTTGTACATCAACGTTATTTGCTAAATTGTACAACGCAAAAGATAAACAACTGGCAGTATTTTCATAACCCGCAGCAAATAATACGAAAGCCTGTGCTGCTAATAATGACTTTGTTTCATTGTTATTCATAATTACATCAGTCTTTTGGTCTTTATAAGATACTGTTTCCTTTTGGTTTTTTAAAGCTAGAAATTGATTTAAGCACTTTTTTCGATCTAAAGCATTGTCTTTTTCAATGGTTTCTATAATTTTATGGCAAAAATTAATGGCAGTTTTTCCGAATAGAGACATTTTGTTGCATTTCATTATTTTCGGTATTAATACAAGTAGTTCGTGGAAATAATTTAAAGTGAAAATTGATTTGTCTAACTCCGTAAAAAATTGGTTGTCGGTGTAAGTGTCTATTCCAATGTCGAATAACGATCCTATAGTTAAACTCATCGTGTACTTTCGAAATAGATCATGAATTTCAATCACCGAATTATCTTTAATTTTGTAAGATATATATTTCTTAAGCTTTTCACCCTCATTTAACATTAAAGGAACCATTTCGTTCATCATTTTAGTAGTAAAAAAAGACGACATTGTGATTTTTACACCTTTCCACGTTTTCTTGTTGCAATGAAATAAATTTTCTCCAAATCCTTCTTTGCTAAACTCAACCCCTCTATCGGGGAAATTTTCGAAGTTTTTCTCAAGGATTTCCTTTATTACATCTAAATCACGAATAAACAGGGCAGGTTGCGTCAGTGCAAACATTCCTACCACTTTATTCTCTGGATATTCATCATACATCTTTTTAAAGACATTAACTATGTTTTCCTGTCTTAGCGAACTTTTCATTAAATTACCAAAAAATATTATCGGTGTCGGTCCAGTGATATTTCTAACTTTCCAGTAAGACAACGATTTTTTTATGTTAATATAAATCAGTGTGAGGCAGGTAATTACTAGTGTTAAATATATCATCATGATTACAGTTAGACTCTTCTTTGAGTTTGTTTACTTTAATATTACGAGTAAATATTATTTCGTTACTCTATATTAATATTGCATCTATGCAAATGTAGGTTTATTCATCATTGCTAATGTGAATGACTAATAACAAATCGACACCTCTGGGCTCAAAGGTCGTAAAGGACATTAGGGCGTAAAGGACTTGGCAACACTTTCTTACTCAGTTTTTGATTCTCTATCGATCTGTATACTCGGCGTAGCGAAATTCGCAAAAAAATGGTCTTTACGACCCACCTATTTTGGCACGCTAAACAAACTTTTCCATAAAAATGGGTATGTAAATAACACTTAGTTACAAAAATGTGCTTACTGTGGTAGTAAAGCATATCAAAGTAAAGCAAAGTCTTATACGACCTAGAGTGTTTAATATAAGTCACCTCAAAAATAGGTTGTAAAGGACATCGTCTTTGCAAAGTGTCCTTTACACCCTTACATTTCGAAATAAAACATACACGTGTGTCCCTTACAGCCTTACATTTCGAAATAAAACATACACGTGTGTCCCTTACAGCCTTACATTTCTAAATAGAACATGACACGTGTGTCCTATACTACCTAGTTTTATTTTAATTATGTTCATCAACTAAGGCCAAAAATCAATGTAACTGAGCAATTGTCCCATATTTGTTGGAAGGGGATAGTTTCTAACTGTTCAACAAGCCCTGTTTAAAATATGGCAACCGAGCACCTCTTCTGAAGATGTCGAAACGTACAGGACCACCAAAGTTTCACAAAAAGAGCAGTAGCCAGAGCCAGAAAGAAGTTACAGTCACTGTATGATAAAGTTAAATATATTAATATTGCACGACGTTACACACAGCGCAATCTAGCTCCAAACTAAGCACTAAGCTTGTACTATGGGACTAGACAACGGATATACTACATTTTTAGGAATCAGAAGGGGAAGTTGGTAATTAGAAACAGAATAACACTAATTACACAGCATTTACTTCATTTTACACATATTTCAGTACCAAAAACCTCAGTAACAAACAATTTTGACAATATCACGGACTTCTATCGAATTCGTTAATCACAAATCAAATCAATAATCGCAAACATAAAATAATAGGCAGAAAATACTAGAAAAGACAGTTTGACTCTTCAAACGAGCATAGGTTTCACCTACGATGTGAACTCAACCGAGACTAGCAGTAATCTGAGCTCGCAGCTGTTTACATAAACAAGCAAGGCTTCTCCCACATGCTCCTATGGCAACCGTGACGTCACTGATCCTCTAACACGGCCTCTCCTGACTGGAGGACGTCCTCGTTCTCCCGTTTTTCGATCTGCAGGGCTTCAGTAGCTCTGGAGGTACCCGGCATGAGTACAGTCGTCTCCTCGCCAGAGAGCTCAGCATTGCGACTGACAACTCGCTCAGGTGTAGGCTCCACATCATCATCATTGTTATTTGCACCTGAGAACATAAAAAAAAACACCCTGTTTAGTTTGTTTTCAGTTGTTTGTAGACAGTGTTTACAAAAAAAAAAAAAAAAAAAAAAAAAAAAAAAAAAAAAAAAAACTGAAAAACAAATCTTCAGCGTTTTACATAATAAATTTGTAGTGTGACACAGTGAACAATAAGCACTCCGTTACCATAGTTCAAGCAAATACCAGAGAAGAAATATTACCAGTGGACCATAGGCACTCCGTTAGAAGAGTTCAAACAATTACCAGAGATAAACCGTTACCATTACCAGTGAACCATTACCATTACCAGTGAACCGTTACCATTACCAGTGAACCATAGGCACTCTGTTAGCATAGTTCAAATAAATACCAGAGATGAAGCATTATCATTACCAGTGCAGTGAACCATAGGCACTCCGTTAGCATAGTTCAAACGAACACCAGAGAGGAAGTATTATCAGTGAACCATAGGCACTCCGTTAGCATAGTTCAAACGAACACCAGAGAGGAAGTATTATCAGTGAACCATAGGCACTCCGTTAGCATAGTTCAAACGAACATCAGAGAGGAAGTATTATGAGTGAACCATAGGCACTCCGTTAGCGTAGTTCAAACAAACACCAAAGAGGAAGCGCTACGTTAGCTATCTCTGATAACAAGAAACACAGGCACTAAGCGTATTTCTCACATGTACACATAACACAGGCACTACGTTAGCATATCAAGCTAAATATGCAAATCTATGACATAGGCACTACGTTAGCTTATCATACACATGTACAAAGTTCACCTCCCTCGAAGTAAGCAGCGCACGTCTCCGGAGTCCATTCCCCACACTACGGCTTCATATCTCAACCGCAGCTTGCGTCAATTTGCCACAAGAGCCTGCCAGTAGTTGCAACTTGTGCAGATCGTGGGGAAGAACCTCAATTACACGGTAAAGGCCGCGTATACCAAAGTGGAGCTTACTAGTTCACTGCGCTTGCTTAATAACAAACACAAATGACTTCGTTTCAATTGTTTGAAGGGCGTTTAAAGTTAACACAGACCAAACAGGGCATGTAGTGCTGCAGGGCATTAACAACCACCAGAGTCTCGAGCTCATGGAAGTGATACTCGACTACTCGTTTGTATCCGTATCCGTTCTCGTAAGCTTGAAGAGGCACCTCGCCAAAACCAATTGAACATGAGCCCACGTGAACTGCGATAGGCAATATTCACTTTCTTAAACAAACAAAACTCCTATTTGTGAGTTTTACAATGTTTTTACAATCAAAATAGCTAGCCAAATCAAACAATTGCTAAACTTGCTTGACCATCTTAGAAAAAGGAGACTCAACAAGGTCTTTTACTTTTAAATCGCTCGGCTGTTCCTGATTCTGGTTTATCGTGCGTCCTAAATATTCAATTTGTATTAATAAAGTCAGACTCGGTTAGCGTTTAAAGTACATTGCACGGGTAAATAAGGCAATCGTCTTAAAATTATGACATCGTCATCAATGTACTCAAGGGCTTTTACCAGATTCAGATATTAGATAAGGCATAAGTTTTGAATTTGTAGCAGGGGCGCGAATTTGAGGATCCCTGTAAAAGATAATTTTCTTCACTTAACACTCTAACTATACCAAGTCTTGACAGATATACCAACGGACGTAATCCGCACACATCGGATACCTATCAGGGTTTGTACTCATAATTTCGTATAAGATGTTGGTAACATCGCATTCGCAACTACATTTTTACGGCATAAAGGTTTAAATTCCCTTGTAAAATTGCTTCAGCTACAGTCACTAGTAAAGTTATCCATTCATTGAGTCATATTATGGCCTAATATCACCTCTAAGACAATTCCCAACTTAACTACATTGGACTAGCTTCACAAAGACATAATTTAAACAACGGCCTGATAGGCTGGATTCACAATATGTTCAGCCTTTGGGTCGTTCAGGTAGATGAAATCCCAAACATGTGAGCAAAAGTTGTCAAAGTTTGTCTTCAATGGTATTGTCACCCTAATGTGGTACGCAACACTCATTCGCCTGAACCAACATGGACTTTACACATTGAATATGCTGACGACATAACGATACTTATCCGGGCCATCAAGGCCAGCACCGCCTGTGACGTCATTACACAAACACTGAGGTTGACGGAAGAATGGTGCACGGAAGTAGAACTATCCATAAACCCAAACAAGACTGAACCATTCACGAACAAAAGAATCCTAGGACAGTCCACAATTCCCCAATTCTTTGGACAAAAACTCCACTTGCGGACCAAGTCAACCACCTATGGGTGATCCTTGACAAGAAACTCTCCTGGAACAGCCATGTGGACTATCTCTATAAAAAAAATTGTACTGTCAGTGCAACCGCATGATAGGAAAAAAAATAGGGACTGATACCAAAAATGCCACTATAGTAGTATACACCAGTCATCAGAACATGCATCAGTTATGGGGCAGTCGTGTGGAGTAGGAAGTTTTTTTTTTCTTTAAACTCCTTTCTTCTTGCAATCTGTCTTTCTTATGACAATTAGCTAAGTTGTTATGTGTGTTGTTGAAGTGGCTTGCAAGGCGTGAATCCTTTGATTCACCCATTTCCATAAAATATTACAGGTCACTGCAATAGGTCTTGCGGAGCTTTCCTTTTGAGCCTCTTAAATGCAGAATCTGTAGTCATCAAAGATGACGCAAGTTGGTTTGAGTGATTCAAGATTCTGATTTTATATGATTTCATAAAGTTATTTATCTCTTCTTTAACGGTTGGCATATTCAGGTCATGGTGTAGTCGGACATTTGTTATGTACCAAGGAGCACAGGTTATTAAACGCAGCATTTTGACTGGAAGCGTTGAAGGATTTCCAAATTAGAGTTGGAGGCTGTGCCCCACAATTGGATGCCATAGACCCAGACCGGCTTCATTATGCACTTGTAGACAAGGAGTTTGTTCTCTAGCGATAGTTCGGATTTTCTGTTGATTAGCCAGTGCATAGTTCTGAGCTGTTGACTCATGGCTATTCGTTTTGTGAGTATATGCTTCTGCCAAGTCAGTCGACGATCCAGGTATACACCCAGGTATCGCACATGGTCTGCCTGAGGGATTTGTATTCCATTTAGCGACACCGGCGGACAAGTGTCACGTCTAGTTGTGAAGGTCACTTGAACTGACTTGGTTTCATTCGCTTTGATACGCCAATCTTTTAGCCAGGAGGAGATATCATTCAGGCTGTTCTGTAGAATATCAGAGGCCTTCACAGCATCAGAGTCAACTGCCAAAATAAAATAAAAGTAGGTGTTGTCAGAAAGTGGAAGATCAGCGGTGTAGATGAGGTACAATATAGGTCCCAGCACACTCCCCATTCCTTCACTTCACCTCTATCTACAACAGAAAACAGCAGTCAGCGCAGCGAGGTTTGCGTCGCTTGAAATATGGAAGGAGGATGCGAAGGCGAATTCTCGGTTAACCAATGGAAGACCAACCAATGCAGCGCAGCGAGACAAGTTCCTTAAAAACTTAAGAAAACAACTAAAAGAAAGACCCAAAGACTCCCCACCACCCAATGAGGTGTGGGTCTATAGATGACCCTAAGACAGAATCCTAAGAGGTACAGGATTCGGAGTCTTTTGAGAGGACCTCAACATTAACATTAGCATGGGCCTAAGCCCGTACTTTTAACTTTTTTAGGCGGAACGTGCAGGCATCATTCTAGCTGCAAGGATCGCGCAAGCACAAAAAAAATCTCGACTTTAACATCCGAATTTCTTTCGACAGTGCACCAGTACTCTATGCTCTTAACAACAATATTATAAACTGAAGCCTAATACATGAGTGCCACTAAACTTTAAACAGACTCGAGGAACAGAATACTGGTTACAGTATTCAAATGTTAATCTTAGTTACAATGGATCAAGGGCCGCAGCAGCGGTTCAAGAGGCAACGATGCGGCAGATAAGCTGGCACGAAAGGGCCGGAACTATCAACTACGGCCTGCAGCCAACAGTCTCAATTGTATTATACCTGTGTATCATGAATGAATAAATGAATTGAATTGATTTCCCTTGAACCAACATAGAACCTGAGGACCTGATTTCAGGAGGTCTATTCGCGGAAAACGAGTCCGTAAACAATTATGATTCCCAATGCGATATAAGCGCTCAAATTATTTAACCTTTGTATGATCTACATTCGAGCACCAGGTATATTGTTGAAGCTAGGATCAAAAATAAATAAAGTAGGGTTGGTTGGATCTCACCATAGTATTGATCGATCGTATATCGTCAATCAAACGATCAGTCATGTTGATACCGCGGTCAGTGGCCGCACTCACGGAACGCCCGGGTGAAGGCTGGGCAGCCACGTTGCGGCGACCTGCATCATCTCGGACTGCTGTCACAGCCTCTGCTGCAACTTGCTGCGGCTGCAGAATCGCATGTGATGCGGCGGCGCTCGGCTCCCGAGGTGTTCGCGTGGACAGGCACTGTTTTTCCTCGAATGTTGACAATCGATCTAGAATTTGTTGCATTAATTAGTTCTTAGAAGAATTAAATCCTCTGCGATAAAGGCTTGGTTGAGAATCACGACAACAGCTAGCATCGCGGTGTCTAGAACAAGATTCGCGAGTCCTTGTACATGGATCGCGATGATTAGGATGTAATTCGCGACTTGAATAACATGAATTGCGATAATTAGGATGTAGTCTGCGACTTGTAGAACGGTTTCTATTATTTCGGCTTAGGCATTTTTGTTCTTTACGAATCAAGTAAAGTGAAGTTTAAATAAACAAACAAAGCAGTATATGGGTAGTTACAAAGCAATAGTAAATTGACTATTAACCAGCGGTACTCACAATGGTCCGCCTTCACAAATAATCAAAACATACTCACCAGAAACCGCCTAGATACACTTACATTTGAGCTCGTCACCTACATACTGTACGGTGAAGACTAAAACCTCGTTAGTTGTTTCCAACAATAACAACATAAAAAAAAAACTGTTAAGTTTTAAAATTTGTAATCGATTGACACCTGTAAAAAAAATGCCAAACTGCCTTGTCTTTGTATGTCATATCAGTCAGGAGTCGAAGCCGACTTACGACCTTATTCTGTATGAGAAAATAAAAAAAGACTACACAGATCCGATGCAGACTCCTGTCAAATTTTCTAAAATTACCTACATCGAAACCTTTAAAAGTAATTCGGCAATCTAGATGCCAATGACAAAAAACAAAAAAAAATAGAACCTACTCTTTGCTACACGGCGCGTCACTAGACTTCTAGCACGTCTAGCATACAAAATAACTTGCGAACCGTGTAGAAGCTAGCCAGCATCTACACGGTTTTTTTTTTTTTGCAGAATAAGGCAACTGGACGTGAATGATCTTTATCCGCACTTCTGATTTTAGGAATCAGAAGGGGAAGTTGGTAATTAGAAACAGAATAACACTAATTACACAGCATTTACTTCATTTTACACATATTTCAGTACCAAAAACCTCAGTAACAAACAATTTTGACAATATCACGGACTTCTATCGAATTCGTTAATCACAAATCAAATCAATAATCGCAAACATAAAATAATAGGCAGAAAATACTAGAAAAGACAGTTTGACTCTTCAAACGAGCATAGGTTTCACCTACGATGTGAACTCAACCGAGACTAGCAGTAATCTGAGCTCGCAGCTGTTTACATAAACAAGCAAGGCTTCTCCCACATGCTCCTATGGCAACCGTGACGTCACTGATCCTCTAACAACATAATATACTTTTTTTTTGTAAATACATACATATGATACATAGAAAACACCCAGACCAGATACAAATATTTATTTTAAGCATAAATACCCGGCGGGAATCGAACCCCCTGCATCGCAGTCGGGCCTTCCCCCGACGCGCCACTGAGGTCGTCGTGAGTTGGAAAGGCAGAAGCTTATTTATTAGATACCTTGTTTGAGGATCAAAGCGACGCAACATAGAATCCAAGACGTGCCGATGAGGCTATGCGAGGACCTCGTTATGAAGGAAAAATGGAAATCTTATTCTGCCAAGTTGTTTTATCAGCAGAAAAACAGCTACATCCATCAAAACTTCACAGCATAAAGAATCGGAAAGCTGTTGGCGCCGATAGAGTTCTTTTTAAACACAAGGACGGCGATGGGTTCTCTTTGTGTGAGCATCTTAACCAACATTTTAACCCCATCCGCGAGACGGACGACATCCATGCGCAACGGAGACTGAGTGTTATTACACCAGTATTTCAGGGCAAAAATTAGGTGCATGAGTATGGAAGTTATCGAGGTATAAAGGTATTACTCCACACCATGAAGCTATAGTGTGTAGATAATTGAGTGGTTAATCGACACTCGGATCCGACAGAAGTGTACTGTCTCGAAGGGCGAGTATGGTTTCCGCCCAGATCATAGGTCTATATCCTGTTTTGTTTTCAATCTTTATGGAGAACGCCTTAGATGCCTTCAATACGAACTGATGTTGGTGACACTAATTATCCCTTCCCTCACAGTCAAAGTTTACCTGAGATTCGTCCTTAGCCCGTTCCTGTTAAGAGCAATACCAGATGAACTGACTTCGGCCTCCATAGCTGCTCGGTCATGTAGGTATGCTGATAATATTGAGCTGTCATTAGATTAGGAACGGCTACGGAGACGCGTAAATACGTGGAAGGAGTTGGTAGCAAACATTTGTTTGCAACTAAATTTTAGAAGACTGACAGACACTTAGAATACCACGAAATCCACATCTGTCTGCATAGACAGTCATGTTCAGATATGAGCAGATATACCCGTTTAAGTATTTGGTAAGCCGGTTAAAGTGAAAGAACATAAAACCATCATTAGATCTGTCCTTTTGTTCGATAGTGAGAAGTGGCCAGTGATTTAGTGACATAAACAGCAGTTGCGTATCACGGAGATGAAGATGGTGCGCTGGACGTGTGGAGTGATGTGAACAGATCGCGTTACGAATTTCTGCAACTGAGGCAGCCCTCATGTTCGAGACATTACCTATTAATTGCTTGATGGCTGGTACGATAAGTCTTGCGTAATGCAACTAGTTACGTGGAAAACAAATATTAGGCTATCCGCCCGGCCGTGGCAGATTGGGAAGTCACAAGAAATACTAAATTGACGCCGTAAATGGTGAAAGCGTGCAAATGGCTTACCTGCACGCGCTTCCGAGAGGGATGCAACAGGGAAAATCACTCAGTTAATGATGATTAAACTTAAATTAATAATTTATCTATACAACGGGTGATCCTTAAGACCCAAAAAAAATGTTAAACTTGTCGATTAATTCCTTATTTTGTTCAGTTTCGTGCAGTAAGGTGGATTTACGCACTTAGGTACTAACATAGGGTACAAATTTGTGGGGTGTAAAGGACACTTATTTTGAAATTTTTGGTCGTAAAGGAAATTTATTTCGGTAAATACGGCACTAGGGTAATTGTTCAACACTGTCTTAGAAAATACTATAAATTCTAAGCACTTTCTTCCTAGGTTTCATTTAAATAGCTCAAGGAACGAAGATGCTACAGCAAAAATAATTTTATTTTTTTAGTTTTTTGCTTCTCCTGAAAAGTCGCATTTTGTCCTTTACGACCTTTGAGCCCAGAGGTGTCGAAATAGTTATTGTTATTCTCTGAAAAAGGTTGTGTTGCTTGTAAAATAAGCAAGATGACTTTGACTCTTTTCTTAATGTGGATTGTATCTGAAACAAGGTAAAGAAATTGCAACATTATTCAATATTTAATTATATTAGGCAACGCCCAAGGAGACGATTATAAACAGCTTGTTTTTTAATATCAATAATTAAACTTTGGAGTAGAAATTTGCACTTACAGTTGTTGTAATTCTTTATAATTGGTTGCTAATAAATAAATAAAGTATTTAGATTTTAATTAGATTAATATTTATTTAATCTATACCTATACTATTTATAATTGTAATTCATGGATTCATTTTTGGATTGTTTTTTAATTTTTATATATTTTGATGATAATTTAAATCCTTCCTTTAGATTTATTATAATGTATTTAAAATATAAGAAATCAATTAATCAGTTTAATTGTCATTTTGTTACTTACGTCAAATTCAATTATCAACAAATTAATATCATATCCATCAATTATTTCATTCGAAGCGTTAAATACCAACTCACTCGATAAAACTATTCAAGATTAATTTTATAAAGAACGTTAATTAAGTCGCTACGTGCGGAACTAAGCCGTGATTGGACTTTACAACCATAACTGCTTCTGGGATAGTTACAAGAGCAAAAGAAAAAATAGGCATTATACAAATAAAATTACCATCTTATTTACAGTACTTAATAAACATTTTCAAAAAAAATAGCAAAAAACAAAACAAGTTAAATTATATGAATGTGGTGAAATGATCAGGCGGTCTTCTTCTTATCGTATAGTGGTGTGGCACACCTGATTTTAGAGTTGTCAGGTCGCCCTAAGACCTCACTGGGACCAACTGCTTAACGTGCTTTCCGACGCACGGAGGAGTTCGAGAAAACGATTTTTGCCTCAAAAATTATCGGTCACCCATCCAAGTAATGACCGCGCCAAGTGTTGCTTTACCCGCACGACCGTTCTTGGTCGACAGGTACAGCTAGGCCAATGAGCTCCTCAAGTCAAGATCAGTCAATCGGTATGTTTGGTTAACGAAATGAGTCAGTAATTTCGGGCCATCATTAAAATGCATTCCTACAACACTTCTCCCTCTGGGAAAGATGACAAGAGCATATGGGGTATCTCCGGCTTAGGGATGGTGGTGAAATGATCAGGCGAGATGATCGCTTTACGAAACAAGTCAGCAGTAGTGTCGTCATTGAAGTAGAATGACTTCTACGGCTTAAGGATAGTAGTAAAATGATCAAGCGGCCATCGTCATCGAAGTCGAATGACTATGGAAAATGCATTATTGCATCATATACTAGGAGGGGGAAGTTGGTCATTTTACCTCATTAGTACCAAGTGGAGACTTATACCTATGGTGGAAAGAGTAGTAAAAGTTATGCTAAAAAAAGTCGGTCAGCTTCGTATCAGCCTGGGCCCGTCTGAACTTTTAGGGGATCAATCGGGCCTGGGAACTTACCTCATCGAGTACCAAGTTGGGACCAATATGGTAGAAAGTAGACTAAAAGTTATGCCTAAAAAACTCGGTCAGCCTCGAGTCAGCCTAGGCCCGTCCCTATCCCGATTGATCCCCTAAAAACGGGCTGAGTTCAGACGGGCCAGGCTGACTCGAGGCTGACCGACTTTTTTTAGCATAACTTTTACTACTCTTTCCACCATATAAGTTTCCACTTGGTACACCTATATTAAAAAACCTGCATTCAAACAATTAAAATTAAATATAATTAGGTATGTGCTACTACTACTACCTGCTAGCTTTAAATAAAATAAAATATATAAGTAAGTACCTACTAGACACACATTTTACCACTTTGGAAGTGATATTAGAAAAAAAATGATATTAGAAACCTCAATATCATTTTTGAAGACCTATCCATAGATACTCCACATGTATAGGTTTGATATTTTTTTTTTTAGTTTCAGTTTTAAGTATGGGGAACCACAAAAATTTATTGTTTTATTTTTGTGTCTTAAATCTTAATGCGGTTCACAGAATTCATCTACTTACCAAGTTTCAACAGTATAGTTCTTATAGTTTCAGAGAAAAGTGGCTGTGACATACGGACGGACGGACAGACGGACAGACAGACATGACGAATCTATAAGGGTTCCGTTTTTTGCCATTTGGCTACGGAACCCTAAAAACACTCTCGCCGGAAAAATGCGAGGAAACACTATGTTAACAAATTGTGTGGATTTAAAAAGTTTACTGATATGTATATGTCAGTGTTTCTATACAAATTAACCTTCCGGAAGAAAAACTGATTTATATAATAAAAACCTTCAAAAATTTGATATTATTTAAAACGTTTTCATTCGGTGGTTGTTTACATTTTATTGGACATTATTCTCGATAATATTTATCTGAGAATATCTAACTTTATCAGCTGGGGCGAATATGTTTTCACTGAAAAATATCTTTACGTAAGTACCTAAAGTATAATAGAATTCTAAAAGATAAGATGAAAAAAGTAATGCAACTCAACGGTACCTACTTATAATTATATTTTTTTACAGCAGAATGAAAAATTATTTAATGTGTTTTTTTTAATTGAGTTTAGTTTCATGTTTTTTTTTTATTTTAAAGTTACATTTTTTTTGTTTCACATAACAAAGACATGTACTATCAAATAGCCTAAGGGTACTTAGCTATAACAGTTTAAGCTAGTTTTAAGTCAAGCTCTGCTGTACCTGTTTAGTAAAAATTATGCAAATATTGTACCAGTCACTTTTATAAAACAATTAACTTTATCTTTATCAAATATTTAGTAACAGCGTATTTTCATTCGCGAATCTCAAACAAAAGCCCGCCTAACGCAAATGAGAAAATAATCTACAAAAATAATAACAAACAATATAACGAAAATATCCTGACAAATCGAAATTCATGCAGTCTACGTAATTAATTTAGTTCTGTGGTATATGGGATCATTTTTATAATAATAAACATCGAATTAACTAAATTATTATGTTGTATTTTTTATCATTTTGGAATTGTTTTGGAAGAACTCGTGCCAAAATGAAATGGCAAAAAACTAAGGTAGATAATAGTATAGTTATTTTGAAGATATTCCTAGAGACGCGATTGTTAGCAAAAACCTTCATTTTATATTAAGAGACGGATGAACGATTTACTCTATACAGGGTGAACCATTTAAACGGGCCTTCGGGGGGATATCCTAAACTATAAGAGATAGCGAAAAATGCTGAAAGGAGTTGCGTCCCCGATTTTGACAAAAACTAAAATGGCATTTATAGATTTTAGAAAAAAATCATTATCCTAGTTAGGAATCTTATCTTTTTGCAAAAAAAAAACACTGTATATTATTGTACCGATCGATAGTGTTGCTAACAAAGATTAAATCCTGGAAACAAACATAGTGTGGTAAATCGAGAAAAATGACTATTTTTTAACAAAAATATCAAATAGTCAAGTATTCTGTACAAGGACTCGTGCGTTAACCGTACCTATTACAACGACCTACTCGATTTAAACAACTGTACTAGCATTTATTATCATTACAGATTATGTTCTAATTTCAATTTTCGCACACCGTTCAAAGTTAAGGTTTGATTGATGCTCGATGTAAGCAGTGATGGATATCATTTTGAACAACTGTTAGATTTTTCTATTGTGAAAATATATATATATTTTTTAATTAGGCATTTGTCTTGATTCATCACAATGTTTGTTTCCAAGATTTGATCTTTATTATCAACACTATCGATCGGTACAATAATATAGGTTGCTTATTTTTTTGCAAAGAGACAAGGTTAGATTCCTGGCTAGAGTAATGAATTTTACAATAATCTATAAATGCCATGTTAGTTTTTGGCAAAATCGGGGACGCAACTCCTTTCGCTATCTCTTATAGTTTAGGATATCCCCCTGAAGGCCCGTTTAAATGGTTCACCTGTATACTTTACTTAGTATAGCAAAAACTATTATAAAGAGCAAAGATTTATTTGTTTGTTTGTGTGTAATGAATAGGTCAAAGACTTTTTTTAATACCGATATTCCCACGGGATCAGGACTTACGCGGCTGAAATCGAGGGACGCAGCTAGTTTTATAAATGCAAAAGTAACTCTGTCTGTCTGTTACGCTATAAACCGCTGAATGACTCCTTAGTTAAACCGTATACCTACCACGCAATGAAAACCTGCATGAATAACATGCGTTTTCACTTTTGGTCGAGTCGAGCGAATATTACAGAAAGGGCCAAAAGAGCTAAAATGACCTCTTTCTCTGAATTTCTATGGAAAGGTGCGAGATTTTTTTAAGACAATTTTTTTTGGAATTTCTTGTCGACTGTTTGTTGTTGTTCAGAAGATTTAAGAAATTATAGTTATTTTAGCGATTTTATCGGAGTAAAAACGACAAAATATTAGTCGCCTGCCAAACCTAGCTATGACCTAAATAAACTAAAAAATCTTAAAAATTTACAGTAGAAGTACCTACTCAGTCTGCTATAGATACCTACAGTGCAAAATCACCTTTATTTCATGCATCTATACAAAAGTAAGACTTCACAATCAAATCACTGTTTTTACGTAGGTAAGAAAAATAAAATATTTTTTCACAAAATTATCACACCTCTTTACATGTAGGTATATACTGATAAGGAACTGCAATCCGATTAATGCATACCTTTTTAAATGCTTACACATAATAATAATAATAACTAGCAATGTCCCGCGGTTTCACTCGGTAGCCTTGAAGTCTTCAAGCCAAGAGTGATTAGGTTTCAAGGTTGCTTCTAGAAAAGCATGTTACACCGTCGACCTCATCGCCGCTTCCCATCAGGTGAGATGAGGTCAAATGCTAGCTCCCATGTAAAAAAACTACATTTTATTAAAGTAGCTTACTTTAGATCAGATGTGGGTTTGCCAGGGCCTGGCTACAAACCGTAAGCCCGCGTCACCCCTGGACCCGCTAGTGGTTGTCTCACTATCAAAAATCACCTGGGCCCTTGGTGGTGAACTTGGGAGGGGGGGGGGGGGATCTCAAGACGGTGGTGTGCCCGCACCTCTCGGAGAGGGATTGTCCTTCGGGACATAGATGGGACTTGAAAAGGCCGGCGCTGTCAGGGTGGGTGGATGTAGTCCACGAGGAATTCCCACTGGCCTCGACATTTTGCGGAGCGAGGGACACCGTGGGGATTAGTTGGTAAACCTATGGCAGGGAGGCCAACAGACCGGGCCGCTTCCCCCGAGATTGGCCTGAGACGGTGCATAAGGCGCATTACTTATGTAAAAAAAGTGCTGGAGGGGCATACAAGAAGGTGTAAAATATTATTAGTAGATAATAATTGCATAAATTATATATGTACTTAACAAAGAATTCTTATAAGTACGTAATTCGGCGACCGACTCACCGTCATACTCTGTCCGACCATTATTTCTTTTATGCACCTAGTAGTTGTTGTTCTTTGTAAAATGTTATTGTCAAATAAATAAATATTAAAAATAATATTATTTATTATTATTTGATTGCATGTTTTGTTATTATTATTTAGTGGTTTTCAGTGTGAAGGTTAGCCTGTCTCGAAAGTGTTTTTGTTTATGTTAGAAAACTATAAAAACTACCTTAAGTACGTTTTTTTAATTTCAGACTATAATCTTACGTTTTCGTTCTTTGAATTAGACAGTTTTTCTTCAGGAAGATGTGTCAAATAATAGTCTACAACTAAAAAACTACCTACAGCTACTGTAGTTTTTGTAATTTGGTGATTATACAAGGCAACGCTTGACGCGGTCATTACTTGGATGGGTGACCGATAATTTGTATGGCAAAAAAATATTTTCTCGAGCTCCTCCGTGCTTCGGAGGGCACATTAAGCAGTTGGTCTCGGTTGTCTCGCATATCTCGCATAGCAGTTGTTAGGTCAAGTTAGAGGCCTAAGGGCGATCTGAAAACTCTAACACTACGTGAGCCACACCACTACACGAAAAGAAAAAAAGAAAGACAAGGCGTGAGTTCAAATTTCACCGGTCACGGGGCATTGAATTTTGAAAAACAGGTCTTTAACTCTCTGTTATTCAAAAACCGAAAAAAATATACAAAGTTAGTAAACGAACATAAAACATCAGAAAACAATATTGTTAAAATGCAAATTAATACTTTACTTTCTAACAAAGAGTAAAAAATTTACTGAAGATTTCTTCACAATGCATTAACATTTTGTATGCTTAAAAAGTGAAATAACAATGAAATTTATTATGACACACTTTACAATTATTATTACAACCAACAACAACATTAACAAATAAGTATACGAGTGAATACCTACCTAGGTACCTATATTATTGTGCAATATTTTTGAAAATTGATGATCTGCTTGCGGCATCCAGTAAAAAAGTTATCTATCTCTACCACTTCTATACTAATATTATAGAGAAGAAAGATTTACAGAAGAAAGAGTTTTTTATAAATTTCTTTTTAATTTTTGTATGTAGCTCAAGGCTATTTTATTTAGAAAATTTATTTTAAAGGAAAAATAGCATTCAAAAATTCTCACTTGCGGCGAGGCTTGAACTCGCGTCTTTGGGTCGGTACCCCAACGTCTGTTCCAACTAGACTACGCAAGTCCACGCTGCGTGCCGTGAAAACTTCCAATGCTATATTCTCCTCTTCTCCTCTATTATTCTCTTCTCCTCTTTTTTTTTCCTTTAAAATAAATTTTCTAAATAAAATAGCCTTGAGCTACATACAAAAATTAAAAAGAAATTTATAGTAATGGAAAAAGCGACATCTTACGTTAGTAATGAGTTAACTGTAAAGTTAACCATTACGACCGCGACGCAGGTGTAAACAACTGGAAAGTTGTTCCTGTAGCGTTAGATAGATGGCGCTTTAACGAGCCTTAATCGTAAAACAATCAGAGGAGAATATAGCATTGGAAATTTTCACGGCACGCAGCGTGGACCTGCGTAGTCTATTTGGAACAGACGTTGGGGTACCGACCCAAAGACGCGAGTTCAAGCCTCGCCGCAAGTGAGAATTTTTGAATGCTATTTTTCCTTTAAAATAAATTTTCTAAAGAGTTTTTTTGCAAAAAACCTAATATCATAGCCAATAACAAAATTATTCGGTTTCGCAAATAACCTGTTTATCTAATTATCCTACGACATATCCAGCACTTATTTGGATGAAAACCACAGTAAAGTATAGTGACCGGCACGAAAGTTGAAAAGTTTTGTCGTGGAAGGGGAAAGTTCGCGCAGTACATTTTACATGCCGTTTCTATGAAAAATCGACTTTTGCGCATCCGCCATTTTGTTTCAACTAAGCTGCCGCCTACCTACATAGCAGCCATTGAGTTACCATACCTAGTAACAGCTAAATTCTAATTGTTTTTACCGCGTCTCTCTCCTCAAAACATTGCGTTTAAGTATTGATCTCATGCGTTTATGCAACAAAGAATATGCCGGTCCGTCCGTGGGAACAACAAACTTGTTATTACTGATCATGACTACTAAATAATTATGTAATTTACATTGATTTTACGTTTTACTTTACAATTTTGATTAATTTACGAGTTCGATTTTGCCGATACACTGATAATCATATCTGTTTTTTGGCATAAGGAATCGATAAAGATATCAGAAGAAGGTGCAAGAAAATAAAGTTTTACTAGGTAGCTCACACACACAAACACTTTTTCGAGCTCCTCCGTGCTTCGGAAGGCGCGTTATGCAGTTGGTCCCGGTTGTCAAGTTAGAGACCTTAGGACCTGAAAAGAATCAAGAATCAAGAATATTTATTGAATAACTGTGTACATTAAGGTGACATGGAAAAGTGTTATAAGGATCAACAGTTTGTCCATCCCGGACATACAATATTATAGTAACTTAATCTAAGCATTACTTCTAAATAAAAATTAACAATTACCTATTAATTATTAACATAATTAGAGTCAACAAATGAATCTTATGTAAAGTAAACATCTAAATCTAAATATTCTTTGACACTGTAGAAAGCCTTTGAGATCAACCATTTTCTTAGTCTATTGCGGAATAAGTTGCCTTCTATATAGCATTTTTATTTCTAGTGGTAAATTATTAAATATTCTAATAGCAGAAACGAAGGTGCCTTTTTCATACATTGCGTTATTTATTTGATGGTAACAGATATTATACTTAAATTTATGACGCAGGTTATCAGATCTGTGTGATTTTTTGTTAAAGAAATACGTCGCATTATTTTTGACTAAATTACATATTTCATAAATATATCGACGAAGGAAAACGATAACATAGTAACCGACACCCTTGGCTAAAATGCTTTTTTAACGTCATTAAAATCAGCGATTTTTTGTGCGTCGAATGGTGTAGGTCCCATAGCTCTACGATGAATATTAACGATTTTAGGATTTTCACAAGTAACATTGAGTGTCATTTTTTATGACTACAAAATGCTGTAACTAACAAAAAAATCGGTGATTTTTTGTTGTTTTTAAATAAGTCAAATGTGTTCTAGTAAAAATCATTACACGTGGGGTTACGTCGCTTATGTAAACATCCTTATTGCGGGTTACGACGTTCTTACTGCCCGTGATTTTGTCAGCACACTGTTTTTCGTCTGTTATTATTTATTGCCTGACAATTGCATCGCAATCGATGTATAGGGAAATAATAAACAAATCAATTACAATTAACTGTATTAATGATGGTAAAGTAGTCTTAAACTTGTTAATAGCATTTACACTGGTGTAGGAAGAAGTGAAATCAGTTACATCATTTTTACATTCTTGATCAATGGTAGTCATACATTTTGGACTGTAGTTACAACATTTCTTCTGCTTGTAAAAAATATATCAAATGCTGTAACTGACAAAAAGTACATTTTAAAATAACTTTAAATAAAATTGATGCACAGTAATAGATTTTCTATTACTGTGCATCAATTTAATCTCCTATTTAATCTGGAGATACTGTCCCAATATGATTATTCTAGGATCTACAAATACCGAAATATGATTTATTTTTCAAAATCCGAAAAGTGTTTTGGCTCTGGTGAACAATTACATTATTGTCGGTTACTACGTTTTCGTTTTCTTGCGTCGATATATAGAAGGTACAGTTTCTTTTTTAAAAATGTCCTTCAGGGATTCAATACTTTGCATGTTGTATATAGCTCGAAGGCATCTTTTTGGAGTAGTAATGTTTATTTAACATCAACGGATTCCCCCAGAATATAATTCCGTATGATAAATAACACTAGGTGAGCAACATCACTATACGAAAAGAAGAAACGGTACATAATTTGATGGTAGGTACGGAGCGGGTTCTATACTCTATTTCAAAATCTCATATAATCAAAAATGTAAACCAAGAACTGTCAATTTTCAAAGAAAAAGTAAATAAAGAGCTGTCGCTTTCAAATAAATGTATGGAATTTTTGTTTACATTTTTGATCTGAGATTCCGAAATAGAGTAGGTACAGTTCTCAAGTAAAAAGTACCAATAAAATATTAATCTATCTATCTAGTTTTATCGTCTCTTATGGCTATTCCATCTGTCTAGGTATTTGTCTCTCGGGTGTCAAAACCTCTATAGGAATGTTTATGAAATCAATACAACTTAGTAAGTGCCTACTTACCTAAATAATTAGTGAGGTCGAAGCATAAATTACGATACCCCCCGAACGTATTACCTACCATGGGAAAGGGGTAATTGTCCTCGAGGGAGGGGGATTTGTAAACAGCCGTGGGGCAATTTGCGTATCGAGAGTTGCCACGATTGGCGCGGACTGTACTTTGCTGTTAATTGCCCGGTACGGTTTGCAAAACAATCTGTGTTATTTTTACAAAAAAATAAAAAATATTTGTAACAGTAGATGACGTTGGTAAAAATATAATTTATAACAAAACAAAATAAAAATGAACATTTAACTTAGCTAAATAATATAATTGAAGTTGAATAAAATCACTGAAAGCAGTCGTTAGGTCAAGTTAGAGGCCTAAGGGCGATTTGAACAACTCTAATACTGAGTAACACCACTATATGAAAAGAAGAAGTTAAATAAAATACAAACTTCCATTTTTGACAAATTAAATTTTCCCCGCATTCACAACGATCTACACAAAATGATGTGTGTCCAAGTCCAATAAATATATTTTTTATTTATCCACAAAAGAAGTAACTAAAAATAACGTACCTATGCCTCGATAAACTCTTACGAGTTTTAAAACTAAAATAATCTACTTATACTGTCCATAGACAAAAATGAAGCTGTAGGTACAATCTAAGACAGACTCTCTATGTATCATACTATGTATGTATTTACTAACAAGTTGTCTAGTCACCATAATACAAGCTTAATAGCTTTACCATGAAGCTAGATGGCGTTGTGTGTTGTTCACAGAATTTATTTATTATTTATTCAAAACTGCATAGTTTTTGCGAACCGTACAAGACTAATTTAGGAACCGAAGGCCTGTTCTCTCAAATACGCATTAAATCTGATGAGGTTTTTGAGAAACTGCTTGTTATACTGCAGTTTCAGTTCTATTCGACGATAGCTACCTCTTTACGAGTTACTTAGGTTCTCATTAGAACTATTGATACTTAGACTTTGATATTTTTAGGGTCAGAGACCTTAAACAGTAGTTAAATATATCTATGCAGGTAATCTTGTTTAAATAAATTTATATCTAGGTATACCTACTAATATTATAAAGAGGAAAGATTTGTATTTTTGTTAGTGTGTGTTTGTTATGAATAAACTCAAAAACTACTGGACCGATTAATAAAAAAAAGGTTACATTCACCCTGAGTAACATTGGCTACCTTTGATCCCGATATTCCCACGGGATCGGGAATTACGCGGGTGAAACCGCGGGACGCAGCTAGTACCTAATTAACATTGCAGGACGTTGCACATATCAACTAGGCTTGTACTATGGGTAGTACCGTATAATACTTTTAGATTTTTCTTCTGTTTTCGCTGTGTCGGATACATACACCTCAGTCTATCCTAAAGACCTGTAGGTAAAGGTCTCGAAAAGTTGAGCATTGATACAATGCTAAAAGTAATAAACACCATGTGATTAAAACTTGTTAATGACTTTTATTTCATAATAGCTGTGCCCGCGACTTCGTCAGCGTTTTTCGGACTACCAACCCATCGCTGAGCAAAAGTCTACACTTGAACGGACGACCAGGGAAGTCTGTTGCTGAACAGAAGAGAATCATAGCAGAGTCTATTTAAGTGTAGATTTTGCACAGCGCAGCGGTAGGTAACGTGTTGCATGCTTATACGCATTACTTATAATAAGAAGTAGCCTTTATCGAAAATTCAAAAAAATCAAAACCCGACTTCGAATTAAGGACAAAACAATAAAAATAAGCTCTCCAACATACAGTGCAACTGACTTTCTGTTATGTAAGCTGAAGTTGGGTAGCTTAACTAAATGATATCTTTTTTTTACGTGGGTACTGCACCTTATGCACTGTCAGGCCACTCTCGTTGGGCTCCCTACCATAGGTTTACCCGACAACGGCGGCCTTTCCAAGCCTCATCTCTACCTCTGCCCGATAGACAATCCCTCTCCGTTTCCCCTCCCTCAGCACGGTCACGCCACCGTCTCGAGGTCCCCAAAGCCGGTGATAAAGCCCCCCCTCCCTCACCGAGTTCACCACCAGAGGCTGAGGTGATTTTTTATAGTGGTTATCTTCCATGCGGCCCCTTTCTTGCGGAAAGGACCCCCGAGCCCGCTGACGCGGGATTACGGATTAGAAGCCAGGCAAGCCCGGCTTCCCACCTCGTGCGCCTCTTAGCTTTCAGCTACTGAGTCCCCTCACAACGGCAAGGTGGACGACCATCTGGAGGGTAAAACGTAACGTCGTGTCCGGGACTCGTGACTCGAACGCGCAGCCGTCGAATCGGAAGCCATCACTCGGCTCGGTAGGCCACCGTTCCTTAAAAAGGGAATGCGCCGGTCTGTGATTCGAACGCGGAACCCTCGAATCGGAATCCACAGCTGCCATCGTGCCACGTAAACTACATGCAATCAGCATCTACTCAGTAAAACTGCCCCATTACAGCTATATTTTTTAAATCCTTTTTATTGAATTTTCGACTGCCACTAAAAATGATCAAAATTGTAACCGTAACTTTAATCACTGAAGAATTTTTGAGAAGGTGGTTTCAGGTGGTCCATCAATTTATACCTTGTTCTTAATAAGCCGATTCTATTGATGGAAGTCCAAAAATTAGTAATTTACAGCATTGCGGGATGCTATTCTGCTCATCATTCCGAAGGTTCTCATCAGATCTTCACCAACAATTTATGGGACCAACTCGGGACTCTCACTTTCCAAATAAAAAAAGAATGATCGAAATCGGACTTTTTATGCCGGAGTACGGTTTGAACATATTCACATACAAACAATATGCGGGTAGAATTGAGCAGATCCTCTTTTTTTTAAAGTCGGTTAAAAACAACCATTATAAAGAATTTCCGTATGTCCGAAGGATCCGGATATATGGAGAGACAAAGGTATACGGTATTTTAGGAATTTCCTGAAAAAAAACTGGATATCCGGTTTTTTTTTATTTTCGACCGGATATCCGGTTAGTCATGTATTGATTCCACACAACATACTTCTTCAATACAACATTCAAACTAACTAAGTAAAAGCAGAAAAATCACTTTATCCGGATAACCGGACAAAATATCCGGATAAAAAATAGCCTATATGTTAATCGGGACCTAAAGCTATCTGCATACCAAATTTGGTTAAAATCGGATAAGCCGTTTCTGAGATTAGCGGGCACAAAGGCACACACAAACAGACAAACAGACAAACAGACAAACAGACAACCAGAAAAACAGAAAAATAGGTTCTACTGCGTTCATAGATACCCATACAATTTATATTTTTTTTATATCTTCCAAAAACAGACACCGCTGAGTTACGATTTTATTATATGTATGGATATGGATTACATTTTTTTAAATAAATACTTCATTATTATTCATAGAGAAAGAAGCAGAAACAAACATTAATGCTATGCATAAATACTTGTACCATTATTATTTTTTTTCGAGGGGAATCACCGCGGGAAATCTACCTATATCCCACAATCTTATCCGCGTTCGTCGGGCCTTAATAAAGTACTTAGCAAGAGACACATTTTCTATTTTTTTTATCCTAATATTCCCGCGGAATCGAGACTTACGGAAGTGAAACCGTGGAGCGCTCCTACCTAGCATAATAATAATTGTAAGTAGTTAAGCTACTTGCTTTTTAGGGTTCCGTACCCAAAGGGTAAAAACGGGACCCTATTACTGAGACTTCGCTGTCTGTCTGTCTGTCTGTCCGTCCGTCCGTCCGTCTGTCCGTCTGTCACCAGGCTGTATCTCATGAACCGTAATAGCTAGAAGGTTGAAATTTTCACAGAAGATGTATTTCGGTTGCCGCTACAACAACAAAACAAAATAAAACAATTATTTGAAAGGGGCTCCCATACAACAAACGTGTTTCAAAAACTACAAGGGAATTCTTGTACGATGTGAGGTCGCTTCTGATTGGTCGTGTCAAATCGAGTTGGTCATGGAATTCAAAATGGCTGCCCTATCTGTCAAATATACTAGTCTGCCTTCACTGACCAAAGAGTTTCTTATAAGTTTCAGATTTTCTTTGAATCAAAGTTGTTGTAAACCATTTTAGGGTTCCGTACCCAATTGTGATAGTGGTACGGAACCCTTCGTGCGCGAGTTTCGCACTTGGCCGGGTTTTTAGGTAAGGTAAGCAAAAAACAATACTAATTCAATTATCCTATTTCGTAAAATTCATTGAAGTGAATATTGGATAATAAATATGGGTCGGTACTTATGACAACTTACGAAACGAGGACCTCCCAGTGTTTAGGAAAATAAGTTACACATGAACTTTCAACGTTATTTGGTTGGAGTAAGGTTCACTTTGGTTATTGTTGGATTGATAAGTGGCGCTAACGCATTTGTAGGTAGGCTTTCAAAGTAACAAAAGATTTCACGGTACTTTGATCATTTTATGGTTCTGTGAATATACTAATTTACCTACGTTGGTTAACTTTATTTTATAGAATTATACGTCGATTATTGAGTGACGTACAAAACTTAATAATTTGGGTAGAGTACAGTGAGATAAGATCGGATACAGATAAGACCGTATGACTCAAATATCTCCCAAAAGAGGTTACATTGCAACTACCGGGTGCCACAGGTCGGTGCGGGGTGAATTGCTCTTGTGAACCTATCATGGGTGTAACCTATGATATGAAGTGATAGGAAATTTAAAGAATATAATATAATTAGAATATAGGTTCTTAGTAATTAATTCAGGTAGGTTCCTCAATTTAATGGAGCAGCTTTGGTCTAGTGGGAAATTCCCCGACTTTGATTCCGACGGTTTCCGATGGTTTCAAATTCTGGTCGACCACGCACAAATATCTTTTCTTCAAGATCGCTCTTAGGGTAAAGGAAACTTTTTGATTAAAAAAAGTACAATAGCCCAAATAAGATGCTATAAATGTCCTCATATATTATACTTATGTTATTCGTGTAAGTTCACGTTGGTAAGATGTTGCCCTACCACTCTTGCACTAGACATTACCGCTCAAATTTGACCCACTTCAGAGCAAGGCCTATTTACAAGAGCAAGGTTCCTCATCATCATCCGAGCGGTTTCCCGGTTGCATCCCTCTCGGGAGCTCAGGGTCCGCTTTCCTACTTTTACGTGTCCACTTCGCACGATCTTCGGCATCCCGCGTAGTGAGGCCATTTGCACGCATATCCGCACTTACGTCGTCAAGCCAGGATTTCTTGGGTCTCCCCAATCTGCCGCGGCCGGGCGGAGGCGCCATAGCAAAGCCATATTGGCGTTGGTACCTATTATGTAGGTATAATAATTTTAATTTAAAGATAAAACAACGAGACACGCCAATAATGAGAATTGCATCAAATCCTAATATCTCCAGTATTAAAACTAACCACCATATTATTGCTGGAACATGGTTTGAGTCAAAGGATATTGAGAATATATTAGAATATCTTCACATGAGGGCGACTAGCAAACCCGCAGTTCTCCCCGCGCGGTGGCAGATAAACTGCTTGGTCCCTAGGTCAGGCAGGCCCTAAACATATTGCCAAATCTATTTGGATAATCTCTAGAAGGTATGGTCAATGATGGATGACTTAGGACCCCAAATAAATAAAATCATTTTGGGGTTTAGCGGACACCGGGCTCCCGAGAGGGATGCAACCGAACAACGCTCGAATGAGAAAAATACCTACAAACAATGACAAAACAATACAATAAATTGTCTACAAAGTATTAAGTTTTTGTGATGCCGATAGCTCTTACAACACTAAAACATTTTGGATTCTATTTTAAATGTTAAACATTAGTTCAATTTAAATAATGAGCGTCTGGAATCCTAAAAAGTTTTTTTTTTACGTCAGTGACGTCTGTATACGTTTGTAAAATTGTAGGACAGTTTTTCAAAAACGTTCCCCATACTATTAAACTGTTGTAAGCACGAGCTTTAATAAATATTCTGTTATATTATATAGGTACGGTACGTACTTATTCTGTTAATATCCACCAAATGAAGTTTATAACTTAGACCGAGACACACTAGTGTCTATATCATTCCCGCGATCGGGCGTTGGCAAATGATGTTAATTTTCGAGTTTTACAGTGAAACAAAGCAACTGTTATCTGCAGAGGCATCGGGCACGAACGGCGTGGCTATCTCGCTGCTCCGGCTCGTAGGGCGGTGATGCATTTAGCCGGTTACCTTGAGAATTGCAATCTGTTACTTTGTTTTTAATGCGGGGGATTAATTTCGGATTACCTGTGGTAGGTAATGTTGGCCAATTTCAAATTTGAACAGGAGCAATTAGACAAACCTATCTTGGTTTGTCTAATTCCTCCTGTTCAAATTAAAATGAAATTAGTTAAACCTGATAGTTAGTTTTGTGTGTCATACATCAGTTACTTACACAAGGATCATTCCGACTATACTTAGTTTTTAGGGTTCCGTACCCAAAGGGACCCTTTACTTAGACTCCGCTGTCTGTATAATGAATGACTGATCCCGGACGGCTGCTTCTGGGAGTGGCCTGGTGGTACAGCGGACCCCGAATGCAAGTTTCACTGTATACCGCCAAGTTAGTTAGTTAGTTAGTTCAGTTGTATCAGGGGTTGTCCGTCCGTCCGTCTGTCTGTCTGTCACCAGGCTATATCTCATGACAGAACACTAAAAAACATTTTCAAATGAATGTTTAAAATTCATTTAAAACACGCACAGAATCCCATTTGAATCTAAGTAATGTTATGAGGAATTTTCGCCATAGGGTCTCATTAAGATACCGTGAGAGCTTTCTCCCATATCATATTGATCAGGCGCTAATCTGACCAATTTAATACTTAAGTCTACATTTATACTACTGAATATTGGAAGCATGCGAAATATTTTCATGTAGCTAACGGTAGCACACGCGCCCGTATTATATTGAAATTATCGATGAGATTTTAACAATTTAAATAAGTTTTAAGTATGGGTTATTTAAAATATACCTACTTACATATATTAGGTAAATAAGTAGCATAGTTATAGTTTGTATGTTTATATACGGGCCAAATTTACTTATCAGTCCATTTAGTGTAACAATTTAAATAAGTTTTAAGTAATGGGTTATTTTGAATACCTACATAAGTATATTTGGTTAATAAGTAGCATAGTTATAATTTGTGGGTATTATACCTACGGGATAAATTTAGTCCATTTAGTTGTCCCTAAATTCGTTTGCTGCGTAAGGGATGGGTGACATGAAAGGGACATTTTCTTTGCTGAGGCTGCCTGAAGTAGCTTTAGTTATATTTATACTAAAGAGGATAATACTTGAAACTGGTTGGAATCGAATAGAAAGCGTTTATTGTAAAACTAAATAAATAAAATGCACAGAAATTGTGTAAAATTAAAAAAAAATTGTCTGTTTCATGATAAAAGGTCTGAAAATAAAATAAGATTTAATTTGAATGTTTTTTCCAATGACAGACTTTTTTTATAAAACAGCTGACAGCTTTCTGTGTAGGTATTTGTTTTACTTTTGATGTACCTACTTATCGGTGCGTAGGTATTTGTTTTTTTGTTGTGCAAATAAAGCATTAATAATAATCTATCTATCTATAAGTACCTATATAGAGCATGTAAATATAGATATTATAATAGATAGATATATAGACTAAAATGACTTCAAATTCTCCCACTGTGCCCCTAACTGCACAATGTGCAATCTTTCCGTGTAGCAACACGCACGGCAGTGTCGGCCGAATTACGGCTCCCGATACGATCTGCGACGACAAATCGCACGACCGTCGACCGCCACCGAGCCACCATCGCTGGCGTGTACCTCGCCTTACTTGCCTTAGATGGACTTGATATGCAAGGGACAATATATTAGGGTGATATCTTGAAATTCTTCGAAGATTCCTGTACTATGTTTTTTTCTACAGAAAGACTAATGAAAACTCCTGTAGATCTGCTGATTTCTGGAGCGGAACAAGTATACCTAGGTAGGTACCTACTAGTATGCTGTAGTGTAGGCACTCGGGTGCTAAAAATAAACTGTGTTCTGAACCAAATACCACCAGGTTTTATAGACTAGAAATTAAATTACATTAAATTATTACATCTATACGCACAATAGGTAGGTAGGTAGGTATCAATCACAGACATCTAATCTATGTGCTCTGTGGGTCGAATAGAAAAAATGCTTTTATGGTGGACCTTAGGTGTAAATAATTAATATATTTATCTACTCGCTTCGTAGAAAAGTTTCAAGGAAAAATAGATTTCCAAAAACTCACTCGAACACTAACTCGCGTTTCTGCATTTCTGTCGCAGCGTGCCAACTAGGGCATGCAATATCGGAAGGTTTTCAATCTCGGGACGATATCGATATTAAGAGCTCAATCCCGGGATCCCGGGATTGATACTGAGATTTTAGATATCGTTAAAAAGGCGAATTTAATACAATAAAAATGTGTTAAATTTAAAATATTTAATATATTTAAGACTCTAGTGGTTTCATTACGTAAATAAGTTACCCCGAGGGCCGTCCACCCCATCATTTTGGAAATATGGCGGACAAATACCCTAAACCCGAAAGTGTCTAAACTTTCGCGAGAAATTCTAGGCGCCCACTAAAATAATGTTAGCAGAAAAAAATTGCATGCGAGCTTGTATAAAAAATAATTGTCTTAAAAATTGCAATGAATCACGTTACTTTTATTGTTTTAAACATTTTACCAATTCCCTACGCTTCTAAATCTTTACAGATCTCTTTCTCAGGGGTAGACTAATTTGGGTTTAATTTTAATAGTTCTATTCAATCATTCCATGAGGAAAAATATAGCTAAAAACCTTAATTTATACCCAAATAGTAAATTGCTCAAATCTCGATATCGGATCACTCAATCCCGGGATTATAATATCGAACTTTTGCGTCCGAGATCCCGGGATTACGATATCCCGGGATCCCGGGATTCATGCCCTAGTGCCAACCATTACACCACGCAAGTTCTAACCCTAGCGGCGCATTTAGGAATTTTCGAGTCAAATTTCAACTAAGGTTCCTATGATTCCGAGGACCCCGGCTCTCGAGAGGGATGCAACCGGGAACATCCCTCGGATGATGATGAACGCATCTACAGGAATATTATTACCTACAAATATTATTAAGTAACGGGGTATTTAGCATGTTTAAAATGATTTTTTAACGAAGCTCGATATTCCTCAGTAATTTCTACTGGCTTGTTCTTACCCCGTTATTTAATAATATTTAATGAAACAACCATGTAAGTTAAAAATCGCATTACTAACTTCGTGTTCCGCAATCAAAAATCGCAAACAACAAAACATGAACCGTCCAAGATTAATAAGCTATCGAGTTGAAAACCACAAATCGAAACCGCTCGAAACTCAATACAAAAAACAATAGCTTAACAATCGCAATCATAAAGCTATCGCTGTTCTGCGTGACTGTCCAACACTACGTTACTTTGTTTGTAGGTACTGTCGGTTACAGAGGCTATATCGAATTGTTGATCAATGAGGAAGTATTGTGGTTTTCTCTTTTTAGCGACTTCGCTATTGATCTCAAACTTAACAGTAGATATGGCATCAGGATGAAGATAGTTGGAACAAGCCACTGAAGTTACGAAACCTCAAGTTCAATGATACTTTTGACATTTTTAAGAGAACAGTTTACCTACTGTTTCTCCATACAAACGTAGACGACTGTTTCCTCCCTGGATAAAGGCATTAGAGCAAATATGTTTATGCCATAAAACCTAGGTATATCTGCCATGACTATGCCACTACGTTTTGTTTTTTTTTTCAAATTCTAATTAGAATAGAAATAAAATTAAGAAAAAAAAGAAAATGAAATAAATCAAAACATGGGGCATGGTCATGGCTGATATAGAACTACCTAACAGTATAAACATATTTTTTCTAAAAACAATATCCAGGGAGGAAACAGTCGACTACGTTTGTAAAGTTTGCATGGAGAAAAGAGTAGGTAAGGGCATAGTCATAGAAGATATAGGTTTTATTGTATAATTAATCATATTTGCTCTAAAGTCTTAATCCAGGGAGGAAACAGTCGACTACGTTTGTATGAAGAAAGAGTAGGTAGACTGTCCTCTGAAAAGCATTTTAAGGATCTTAATTCTCCTGGCTACTACCTACTCTATAATTTTCACTAGGTAAGGTATCCATTAAAATTTGCGTGCCACATTTAATTTTAGGCCCTAAGCATCTATTTTATATTCCGTGGGAATGTTCGCGCGTGCGATATCAAATTGATCACTGATCTGATCAGGATCACTAGGTACCTTTGGGCTGTTGTTTATATTAAATCTAATTGACCAATTTTTAAAATACCTTCTGAATTCTTTGCTAAGTAATTCATAGGGATTTGTGAGAGATCCACTTAAATAACTCTAAAAATTATTCTGTTTTTAGTATTTGTTATTATAGCGGTAACAGAAATACATCATCTGCGAAAATTTTGACAGGGTGACAGGGTCACATTACAAAAACAAAAACTTACAGATAATTATAAGAAAGGTACAATGGGCGGCCTTATCGCTAAAAGCGATCTCTTCCAGGCAACCTTTGGATGGACAAGAATTGTAGGAGGGATATAGATGAGCTCTTCTTCTTTTCGTGTAGTTGTGTGGCTCTCCTAGTGTTAGAGTTTTCAGATCGCCCTAAGGCCTCAGACTTGACCTAACGACTGCTATCCGAGATAACAACCGGGACCAACTGCTTAACGTGCCTTCCGAAGCACGGAGGAGCTCGAAAAAATGTTTTTTTGCCACACAAATAATCGGTCACCCATCCAAGTAATGACCGCGCCAGGCGTTGCTTAACCCGCACGACCGTTCAAGATCGGCAGGTACCTGCAGCTTGACCAATGAGCTCCTATAGATGGGTGAAATAGCCGCACGTAGTCAGAGAGTTGCACTACCTCACTGAAATGAAACTATACAAGTACCTACGCTGGAATTGCTCATACAAAATGACATTACATCTTTGTGCCGATTTGATCTGCGCCATGTTGCGCTGTTTCCTATTGAAAGTGATGGTGACCACCATTTCAAAAGAAAACGCGCGACAACAGCGCAACATGGCGCAGATCAAATAGTCACAAAATTCAGTGCGAGGCCTCCTGTCCATATAATTCAGGTCAGTGCACTACCTACTTCCATTCTTCGGCTAACAAAAGCCACCTGTTCAGTCATGATTCGTGACAAACCTGACAGTCAATCTTTACTTCAGTTGGATACTTATTACTTACTAACGGACAGCCAAGTCTAAAGCAATTAGACTTTTAAAATAGGTAACTACTTGAAAGAGAATACATCAAATTACTCCTTTTTTTAAATCTAATAATTTATAGAGCTTAACTAAATGGTAATGTCGCTCTGTTGGGTCTGTTGGCTGTTGATCGCTTAAATTTATTAGATTTATAACACTTTAGATTATTAGTTTAAAAAACCGGTCAAGTGCGAGTCGGACTCGCGCACGAAGGGTTCCATACCATTATCTATACAACAGATTTTGTTTTGAAAGGTAAATTGCGGTTTACGATTTATGACGTTTAAAAAAAACTACCAACTACTCGTTCAAACTAATTTTCATTGGAAGTTTATATAGTAATGTACATCATATACTTTTTTTTAGTTTTATCATTCCATTATTTTAGAAGTTACAGGGGGGGGGGGGGACCAACTTTTTACCGCTTTGGAAGTGTCTCTTGCGCAAACTACCCAGTTTAGAAAAAAATGATATTAGATACCTCAATATCATTTTTGATACCCAAAAAAAATTTTTGAGTTTCAGTTCTTAGTATGGGGAACCCCAAAAACTCATTATTTTTTTCTATTTTTGTGTGATAATCTTAATGCGGTTCACAGAATACATCTACTTACCAAGTTTCAGCAGTACCTATAGCTCTTATAGTTTCGGAGAAAAGTGGCTGTGACATACGGACGGACGGACAGACAGACAGACAGACATGACGAATCTATAAGAGTTCCGTTTTTTTGCCATTTGGCTACGGAACCCTAAAAAATGGAGTATGTGCAAAACAAAAAAAAAAAATCTAAAGCGCCAAAGCTTCCCTGATCGAAGGGAACAGGTTGGAGGAGTAATAGGCGCTCTGGCTTATTGATATAATGGATGATAAATATCGTAAAAAAAGTCATTTGTTCAAAAGACAGAACATAATTTTGCCGCAGAGCTCTATAAGGTTCAAACGACTGCAGCCGTTCAACATCGCGTGTGCACTCTATACTGTACTAGAAGTATTCAATCTCTATACTGAAGCTACTATAAATTGAAGTCACGAGTATTTTCAATTTGTGTCTGGATGAGGCGCGGGCAAAGATATTTATCTTTTTAGTTAAATGATAGAGGGGACATCGGACACATCTAAGTAGTGGGAACCTTTTGGTCAATCTCTACCGCAATCACGTTTTAGGGTTCCGTAGCCAAAGGGTAAAACGGGACAATTTTATATAATATTAAGACTCCACTATCCGTCTGTCACCACGATGTCTCATGAACTGTGATAGCTAGATAGATTCACAGATTAATGTATTTCTGTTGCCACTATAACTACAAATAAAACAAAATAAATAAATAAATATTAAAGTAAGGCTCCTATACAAACAAACGTGTTTTTTTGGGATCATTCTATGCTAATGAGTCATAATCGCCTACTTATTAGATTTATTATTAGCCACATTCTATTTAAGTTTTTCTTTGCAATACTTATTTTGTTTAATGTTTCCGTACAATAAAGTATTTGTCTATCTATCTATATATTTTAGTAAGTAGGTACCTACATTGTCGTTTTTGGCGATTCCAGGGGTTATCAAATACTTATCAGTGTTTGTTCACGCTATACTAAAGTAAAGATATTAAATATCTTGACCGCGTACAATGTCGGCCGCCCATCACGAACGACTAACTTTTAATCTCTGGACTTATTACTAAGTAACCTTGTTTAGGTTGTAATGTTTACATTTTGTATAGAGGACCTATCTACGTACGTAGGTAGGTACAGCCATTTTGCATCGCTGAACCGATTGCGATGAAACACGGTACCTACTTAGATAGTTAATGACATGGACGAAGAACGGACTGTAACATACACATAAAAAAACCCGGCCAACTCGATTTGACTCGACCAATCAGAAGCGACCTCACATCGTACTAGAATTCCATTGTAGTTTTTGAAACACGTTTGTTGTATGGAAGCCCCTTTTAAATAATTGTTTTATTTTGTTTTTAGTATTTGTTGTTGTAGCGGCAACCAAAATACATCTTCTGTGAAAATTTCAACCTTCTAGCTATTACGGTTCATGAGATACAGCCTGGTGACAGACGGACAGACGGACAGACAGCGAAGTCTCAGTAATAGGGTCCCGTTTTTACCCTTTGGGTACGGAACCCTAAAAACGGCCTCTGTGGCGCGTCGGACGACGCGACGACGACGGCCCGACTGGAATGCAGAAGGTTGCGGGTGTAAATATTTTTGAGAGATATATAAAAATAAATACTGGCCTGGGTGTTTTCAATGTATCGTGTTGTAAATGTTTTCAATGTTTACATTTACAAAAAAAATAGGGGATAGGGGACAGGGACTTACGCGGGTAAACCGCGGGCGCAGCTTGTAATTTATAATCCTTTTTAATATGTCGGTTAAAAAGGTGACCGTGTCCGGCCCTAGACTTACCTACCATAACCTATCCAGCGTTAAATCGCTCACGACCCCCGAGGAACGATAAAGCGATTTATTACTCTATCGGCCCATACGTTTCGACTGCCGTGCGACTATAACACGACGCGACCACTCGGGTAAACACGACAATTTTAAACGATTTCTCTCTTTCTGATTTTACGAGTTAGCAATTTTGGAAATCATTTAAGTAATTTGAAATAAAACTTTTTTTTCGGGTTTAATCACGTTGTGTTTATTACTTACCTAGAGCATTGTTTCAATGCTTCATTGAGCTTCTCAACAATCTCAACATTAATAATTGGCTTTATTTACAAAAACAGCTGTTTCTTTTTCAGTAAAAGAAATTAAAAATTTTCTAAAAAAAAAGTTTAACGTTCCAAAAGTCATAGAACAAAAGTTGTTCGCCTAGACGTCTGAAACAACTCCCTTTCGGCTTAAGTTAATACCCATTCCTCGGAACCCCCTGTCTAGAGAGGTACCTATGGGTTTTTAGGTAAGAATAAACAAAAAAAACACAAAGTCCAAAAATAACCATTTATTTCGTCTGACAAATCTTCTTATGCCTTAGAATCTCAACCGGTGTCCCATAAACAGTCTCCTTACAAATATCACACTTATATTCCTTCGCATTAGGTCTATTTTTCCTCGCCGGTTTGGTTTCCACTTGTTTCTTCACTTCTTTAGCCGAACAAGTGAAGTGTTTGTGTTGTAACCTCTCTATGGGAGACAGACAGACAGTCAACTCGCAGTTTGGACATATAAATGGCTGGGAATATGTTTCTTCGTAGATTTTGTAGCTCCATTCTGTGTCGACCACGCTGAAACATAACGCGGAATTAGTAAAAAACCGGCAATGTGCCAGTGGGATTCGGGCACGAAGGGTTCCGTACTATTATCTGTACAAAAAATAATTGACAATACGAGAAAGTAGGCGACGAAGAGTAGGGTCCCTAAAATAAAATAGTCGTTAATGATCATCATCATTCGAGCTATGTGCGACGACTATAGTAAAAAGGTAACTATATTTTTTATGGATTTATCTTCAACTTGTGGTGAAAGTTCTCTTTTTCTTATCCGAGCGATGTTCCCGGTTGCATCCCTCTCAGGAGCCCGGGGTCCGCTAAGCCCCAAATTATTTGGGGTAGGTTCGGCACAGTAGGTATAAGTCACCATTGACCATACCTTCTGCAAATATATTATAGATTTGCTTAACTACTAATTATTTAGTATTTACAAAAAAAAAAGTATTATAATATCCGTTGTCTAGTCACCGTTACACAAGCTTAGAAGCTTACCACGGGACTAGATGGCGCTGTGTGATGTTCCCAGAATGTATTTATTTTTAAATTATTTTTCAAAAATTAGACCTTTGAAATTTTTGCAAAATGTGAATTCATAAAAGTACAACTTACCAATTAAAAACAATATTATCAGTAAGATAGACTCCTCCCTTCTTCTCATTGGCACTGCATTCGAAACCCTCTCCGAACGGGTTTGGGTCTATTATTGGATGCACCTCCTCACTCCCACAGTAAATTACTTTCAAATCGCCAGGTAACAGTCTGAAAATACAATTTTCAATGTAATCTTTCAACTAGCCCCGCAGTTTCACACGGGTAAGTCTCGATCAGGCAAGAATATCGGGATAAAAAGTGTGTTAATCCAGATCTCCAATAAAAAGTGTGTTAATCCAGATCTCCAATAAAAAGTGTGTTAATCCAGACCCTATGTGTTAATCCAGATTTCCAGCTATCTGCACACCAAGTTACATCGCAAGCAGTTCAGTATTGTTTTGCGTGAGGCAGAAACAAACATATTCGTTAACCTACTTACCCACAAACATTTATATTCATAAAAACAAAAGGAAAAAAAAAGTAAGGTAACGTTTTGGTACAAGTTTTCGGGATAATCTAAATTTGGCGATATCGTTTTCGTTTCGAATCGAATCGTGTTGATTCAGAAACATGATTTTAATACACCTTATACACACACACACACACATACCATAGACCTCAGTATATGGTAAAAATTTCAACTGGCTAAGTCCAGCTGTCTTTAAGAAAATCTATAGTGACAGACAGACAGACAGACGGATAAGCGAGTGGTATTCTAAGATAATTACTTGGATGGGTGACTGATAATTTGTGGCAGAAATAATCACCGATAATGACCGATAATCAGCTCCTCCGTGCTTTAGAAAACACGTTATGCAGTTGGTTATTATCTAATAACTAGCAGATTGCCGCGGTTTCACCCGCGTAAGTCCCGATCCCGTGGGAATATCGGGATTAAAAGTAGCCTATGTTACTCAGGGTGAATGTAGCTTTCTATGCTAATGGTGAAAGAATTTTTGAAATCGGTCCAGTAGTTTCGGAGATTACCCCCAATATACATACATACATGTTTCCAACGTTACCTCTTTATAATATTAGTATAGAAGTATAGATATAGATAGATAAAAATCTTATACTAAAATGTCTATTTACCTCTTTATAGAGTAGTAGACTTGACAGTTCATAAAAGAAGATATATCGCAAGACAGCTCGTATTGTAATTCGTCGTAGTCTTTTGTGATATTCTGTTTCGATAATTCGTTCTCTACTGATTTGTTTGGATTTGCGTCTGAAAAAATAAAACATTTTTCGGTTTTAATTGCGTGTTTATTACTTTTAGAATTGTTTCAACGCTCAACGTTTCGAGACCTTTACTGGTCCTTTAAATCTTGAAGAAGGGACATCGCGAAAACAAAAGAAAAATCTAGAAAATATTTTTTCTTGGAAAGACAGATCGTGAAAAAAAGAACATCATTTCTTTGAGAAGACGGGACGTATCTTTTTCCACAGCCGTCTTTATAACTTCTAGATGGGCATGCTACATCTCAGACCATATAAGTATTTACCATCAGGTGAGATAGTGGTCAAACGCTTATCTATCTATTACAAAAAAAAAGCTGTCTGTATTTTCTGGCGTCTCAATTTATTTTAGGGTTCTGTGCCAATTGTGATAATGAGACGGAACCCTACGTGTGTGAGTCCGACTCCCACTTGGCCGGTTTTTATTTCTATATAAAGCGGCAACAAAAAATACGTCTTCTGTGAAAATTTCAACTGTCTAGCTACCACGGTTTATAAGATACAGCCTGGTGACAGACGGGCATACAGACAGACAGCGGAGTCTCAGTTACAGGGTTTTTACCTATTACTTTTACGTTTTTACCCCTTGGGTACGGAACCCCTAATAAGAAAATGTACCTTGAAGCCGTCTATTGATCAACGCATCCCATCTCTGCCGTAACTTGGTAGCCTTCACCAATAAGTTCATACCCTCATCCGGGTACGGAAACTCTAACAGCAGCCAAGAGTCGCATATGATTCTACTGAACCCTATATTAGTGTCTATCGAATGCGCTAACAACATCAAAGTCTGCGCAGCCGGCATTCTCATCGAGTTTACTATGTAGGGTTTTGTGGTTTCTAATAGCGATCTGAAATAGAGGAGAAATTATGTAATATCAAGCAAGACCCAATACAAATAATCAAAATACCAAATACAAAAATTAAATCTAAATTGAAATATAAATATTAAAACTACAATAAAATTACACACAAAGGAGGAAAAAATAACACAAATGAAAATAATAATAAAAAAGTCAAACAAATAAAATACCTAAATGCAATCAATCACCCAAGACCCAATTAAACAAATCTACACTAATATTATAAAGCGGAAAGATTTGTATTTGTGTGTGTGTGTGTCCGTATGAATAAACTCAAAAACTGCTGGAGCGATTCCAAAAATTCTTTCACCATTAGAAAGCTACATTCACCCTGAGTTACATAGACTACTTTTGTTATTCCCGCGGGATCGGGACTTACGCGGGTGAAACCGCGGGACGCAGCTATGTATTTTATAAAAATAGCGTCCCGCGGTTTCAGCTGCGTAAGTCCCGTAAGAGATGTGTAGACTATTAGATAAAAATAGTCTACACATCACAAATAAAAAACCCTCCAAGTGTCCAAGTCCTACAAGATCTAGGACCACATTTATAATAATACTAGAAGCGCTATGCGCTATGCTATGTCCTGGTCCCGCGGAAATATTGATATAAAAAGTAGGCTATGTTGTGTGTGTCAGAATGGCTGGTTGTCTGTGGCTTTGATCTATGAGAGTTGATTCAAAAATTGCTACATAATTGCTTATATTTGCTACATATAATAAAAAATTGCTACATAGTATATATATCTAGAAATCAAATATTTTTTTTGACCAGCCATTCTGACACACACGGCTATGTTTTATTCTAGGTCTCCAGCTGTCTATGTTCCATGTTTCATCGCAACCGGCTCAGTAGTTTTTGCGTCAAGGAGTAACAAAGTGACATACAGACAAACATACATACTTGCAGATTTTCGCGTTTATAATAATTAGTAGGATTATAATTTTAATTTAATTTTGATTTAACTTTGTTTTAATTTTAATTTTATTTTGGTTTAATTTTAATTTTATTTTGATTTAACTTTGTTTTAATTTTGATTTAATTTTAATTTTATTTTGGTTTAATTTTAATTTAATTTCAATAATATTTGCTAACTTAAATGTATGTTTCGTATGTATGTATGAGTCTAAGTAACTTGAAATAAAGAAATTTATTATTATTATTATTATATATTTTCTATTTCATACTTACAAATAACATAATATTTGATGTGCATGCGATAAGGCCGATTTTCCCGTGTAGTGCGCGCAAGTATGGATATCTTGCTCTGTCAGTTGTAACGTGCGAGGGTTTTTGCCAAAATATGACGTGGGGTGGAGGAATACGAACGGCTTGCTCCAAGTGTGATATAGTTGTTCTGCTCCGGACTGTGAACAAAATAGTATCCATAACTAGCTGTCCCGGCCTAACCATCATGCAACCTCTGTGGGGGGAAGGCCCGACTGCAATGCAGAATGTTGCGGGATCGATTCCCGCCGGATGATGTTTGGGTGGTTCCTATGTATAATTTGTATGTATTTACGAAAAAAAAAAAGTATAAGATGTAGTAGGTATATCCGTTGTTTAGTATCCATAGTACAAGCCTAGTGCTAAGTTTGCGCTGTGTGCAACGTCGAGCAGTATTTATTTATTTTTGCCTCTGGTTAATTTATGCAAGAACAATCAAAATCGGTTTATTAGCTCCGTATATTAACTCCAATTCAATTCTATCATTTTTTCATAAAATTGGTTCGGTGTTCAGGTGGTGGTAGGTTAACAATAAATATTAGTTCCTCTATATTGGCCAGTTCGGCAATTGAAATCCAACAAACATCCATCCTTTCATCCAAAATTTACCATTTCAAACTCCTTACACTGTGCCAAATTCCACACTTAAGCGGTGGCCCATTGAAGTAGGTACTGACAATGCAAGGCGGTATTAAAGGCTCAAAGGGTCCGTGTTTTGTACTTGTAGAGCCCTAAGAAAAGTATGTTACCTTGCAATGATTATATTCATCTGCCACAGCTACTTGTGGATACAGCGCCCGGCATAACACAATCTGAAAATAACGCATTTACTTAAAATTATTAGAGAAAAAAAATATCCAGTTTATAAAAATACCTTAAACTTCGGCTATAGGTAGACTCAAAACATGTATTACTAAGGCTCAGAAAGTGTTAACAAGCCTATTCATTCATTCTTTTCTTTTTTCATGCATTTATCATTAGATTGACGTCTTCTGTGGCGCATCGACGAACACGAGGAAAGGAATAAATAAATAAAAATAAAAAAATATATTGCACGACGCGACGTTACACACAGCGCAACCTAGCCCCAAACTAAGCACTAGGCTTGTACTATGTGTACTAGACAGCGGATATACTACATATTATACTTTTTTTGTTGTTGTAAATACATACATATGATACATAGAAAACACTGAATATCCCATGTCTTCGAACCGTGGTGAGTCCTAGGACGTGTTGGTTTCCTCACGATGTTTTCCTTCACCGTAAGAGCGATGTTATTAGCGCACATACATTTTTCTTAAAGAAAAAGACATTGGTGCGCGTCGGCCTGGATTCGAACCCACGACTCTCGGAATGAAAGCCGAATGAAATGAAATGAATGAAGGAAATAATGAATGAACTAAGTAGATAATTAATAAATGAAGAAAAGAATGAATGAATGAAAGAAAGAAATAATGGTTGAAGGAAAGAATGAATGCATGAACGAAGGAAATAATAAATAAGGGAAAGAATGAATAAAGGAAAAAATAAATAAAAGAAGGAAAGAATGAATGATAAAATTACCTTCAACATAGCCAAATCCCGTCCACTGGAAGCACTAGACCCCGATATAAGTGACTGTATTCTACTCGCGTCATTCGTCAACCTGAATTCAATATCTTTTATATCAAGCGAATGATCTTCATCGTCTTTCGTTTCGTCGACTACTTCGTACGTATCCATCTTGAGACGTTTCTTACGTTTTGACTCTTCAGCCGCTTTTTGTTTATATTGTCTGCAATTCCATAAAATTAAATAAATATTGCACGACGTTACACACAGCGCAATCTAGCCCCAAACCAAGCACCAGTACTATGGGAACTAGACAACGGATATACACTACTTAATATACTTTTTTGTTTGTAAATATATACATTATGATACATAGAAAATACCCAGTACCAGTAACAAATATTGACGTGAACCCGCAACCTTCTGCATTGCAGTCGAGCCACAGAGGCCGTCCAAATTAAAAAATAAGTACGTTCAAATATCATTTATATTAGTGAAAAAAAAACCGGTAAAGTCCTAGTCGAGGGGTTCCATTACCACGCAATTATACCACCATAATAAAAGCTCAATTAAGCTAGTCTTATAGCTTGTATGGGCATCAAAACAATTGAGAGGACCAGGATTTCAACTTGCATAGATGCGCCCATTTCTGAAAAGATTGATGGTGACACACACACACAGACACACAGAAAGGCAAAGATCTTAATTTGAAAGTTTTTTACCATTTGGAATACCATATACTAGGTATAGATTATTTCAGAACCCTGAAAATGTAATACCTTCTCAGTTAAGTTTAAATACCTTCGCATGTCTTTCAATTGTTTCAATTGTCCATGCCGCACCGCGCGTTCTGATGAAGACATTGACTCTGGTTTCGATGTTTCCATTAAGTTGTTGTCCTGTCAAATTTAACAATTGATAAATAATAATTTAACATAAATAATATAATCCATAATATTATAATAAAAGCAACGCGATTTAAACCGAAAAACGAAAATGAGAGGAACGTCAAACCTTAGAAAATCTTTCAGGTTAAATCGCGTGCTGTTTATTACTTTTAGCATTGTTTTAATGCTCAACGTTTCGAGATCTTTACAGGTCTCTTCTTCAGGATTGACCAGATGAGTATAAGTAAGTAATCTAGGTATAGATTATTTCTAGGTCAAGGAATGTAAAACCATATCTACCTACAGATATTGCAGGACATTCCCGAACCGCTTACCCTTAACCGCTTAACCGGTTTCAGACAACGCATGACCTTATGGTCATGCGTTGTCTGAAACCACAGAGGGCTTCCGGAAGACTCCTTAACCCCTAAAAATTTTATCGACGTAACCTGAAGGGAGGTGAAAGATAATAAATCCCTCATCATCATCCGGGCGATGTTCCCGGTTGCATCCCTCTCGAGAGCCCGGGGTCCGCTTTCCTACTTTTATGTCTCCACTTCGCACGGTCGTCTTCGGCATCCCGCGTAGTTTGGCCATTTGCACGCATATTCGAACTTATGACGTCAAGCCACTTCTTGGGTCTTCACAAGCCAGCACTTCTTCGGTCTTCAAGCACTTCTTGGGTCTTCACAAGCCAGCACATCTTGGGTCTTCAAGCACTTGTTGGGTCTTCAGAAGCCAGCACTTCTCGGGCCTTCAAGCACTTCTTGGGTCTTCACAAGCCAGCACTTCTTGGGTCCTCAAAGACCCGAGAAGTGCTGAAAAGATTGTAAACCCCTCACCTGCAACAAATTCCTCAACTGCGCAGCCAGTTTGGTAAGTTCATATAGTCTCTGCTCTTCCACCCCGCGGCGCTTGCACCACCCTTTGCCTCCCCGAGTCTCCGCCTTTACTGATAACCACGCGCAGTATAGAGAGAGAAGGGTAAGGGGGTCGCCGTGGTCTGATTCGTCCGGTTTTCTTGCATTCTGGAAGTAAATTTAGTGTTTTATAGGTGTTGGTTGAAGAGTGTTTGAATATTAGTTCTTTAAAATAAGTAAATAAATATTGCAAGTGGGTGATTCTCGCGCCCGTGAGATTTAATCTCTATTTCTAATATGTCGAAAAAACAAACAAACAGATTTTTCCGCCATGTTTTTTTGGGGACGTTATACACGGCACTCTAGACCCAAAGGATGCATCTAGGCTGCTACA